>JADFUC010000236.1:0-91764 GCA_019722365.1 Lithospermum erythrorhizon
CTCATTGCTTTATATTAGAACATTATTTTACGAATTAGTATCCATTAATGTAAATTTTAAAGATTTAAATATATTCCCACTTGATTAATGATAATTATTACAACAAATATTCAAAATTTAAAAGTCACCATGAAATATATTTTCAAAATTATCAATTAATGAAAATAATTAAGAAAGAAATATAAATCAAATTTAATGCCATTGAAGATATATATTCAATTATCTTAATAAGAAAAAAAATTTATGGTTTAACATATAAAACGAAATTGATAATTACCAATAAATTCTCAAACCAAAAATAATTACAAAAATTAGATTTAAAGGTTTTTCATGAAAAAATTCTGGGATTTTCTTGAACCTCTTGAACCTCAAAGGTGGCTTGCAATTTAATTTAAGTAATTTTGGAAATTTATAAACCTCCTTTGTAAAATCGAAAATGATTCTCCTCAATTAAAAATGCAAAATTCATCGTTTGATCCACTTTCAATTCATGAAACAATTAAATAAATATCAAATCATCAAAATCAATTCATGAAATGATGATTTCAAAATACATAAAACATATATAAAAAATGGGTTGATTTTCATATTATATATTCATCAATTGAATATATAATCCTTAGAAATAATCAAATTAACTAACAACTTCATGTCCTTTTACAATCAAATTAGATAAAATATATCAAACTTAGACTGCGAGGCCCTTGTTAGAAATCTAGTATGAATTCATTGTGATGAAAAACACCAAATTCATACATCCGGATCCTGAAATGATATAAATTAATCTAAAACATAATTAACAATTATGAATAGCGAGCACTTACGGTGATGCGGTAGGAGAGTCGCCAGCAAATTCTTTACGAAGCCTCCTTGCTGAGTTCCATGTTGACACTTCAAATGTAGTGCCTCTAGTTGATTACATACTAGAGAGGTTGAATCTACATTTGTGTTTGCTAGAACATGGAGTTGATTTGGATGAAAAATCCCAGAAAATTTTCAGTTTAATAATAATTGACCAATTACTATTATTATAACGATTAATGAAGTAAGATCTGGCAATCGCTCATAACCCCTTAAATTATCTGTAAGAACCCAAACTAGTAATATACAATTACTAAGGTGAACAGTTCCGGTAATCATTGCTTAACACAGTAAATGAATTGATACACAATTAGCCATATGAGGGATAATAAAGGGAATCAATTCATTGATTTCCAAACAATTCATACATCTCGGATCCCTCAAAAATTATATAAAATTAATCTAAAATTCATATAATAGCTTATATGAATACGAAGTACTTCTGAGATGCTAAGCGGAGAGTCTATCTCGGCCACACGTGGTATAACCACAATAACTTCTACAATCTTATAACATGAGATCATAATCACAACTATCTCATAATATGAATCATAATCGCAACTATCTACATCGCGTGGATCACCAATCACTTTCAATCGCATGTCAAAATAGTCCCATGACAAAACATGCAAAATATATAACATAATATATGTGGCTGATTTCCCACTTCGTGAGACCTTTTCTAAATGACTGATATCTAGGTAGTCCTCGTGCGGTCAGGGCTCAACTCCTATTCAAGAAATTATACATTATAACACATACCGTAGAATAGCCTCATTTCTTAACATCTATATAAACCCGAGTATTATACCATGTCTAAATTTAAAATTTAACTACTATACTTAACATCCCATCCCCCAGATTAGTATACACTTCTAAATTCCAAGCGATAACTTCCATTCTAAGTACCAACTTTATAAATCAATATTAAATACTTTGAATATAACATTCTAGCCAATTCAAATACTCGATTGACAGCTAGCTACTTATCACAGACTTTTCCCAGGCTTTCTCAGCAATCTGCAATCCAGATGTATCCAGAGCTAGTAGCTTCTGTTCCCCAATAAAATAACTATATTAAAGTCCTCTACAACACTCCTACTACAGATTTAAAGTTAGCAGAAAAAGGTGATCAACAAAGTCAACCTCGACATACTCCACTTTCTAACCCCAATAATGCAGCTCAAAGTCACCTCAAATCCCTAAACTAAACATAGATTAACATTTACATCCCATAATAAGTCAAGATCTAAAGTCAACACAAAGTCCTAAGCCCAACAAATAGTCAACTATAGCCTCAAATAATGAGATTTGAAGATTAAAACTCATACCTTTGATGAACAAGAGATGGGGAACAAGATTTGAGGGTTGGATTCAACAAGTTTCACCAAGAAAATGAAGAAAAAACCAAGGTTGGGGTTGCTATAATTGGATTCGACACGCGCGCAAGGAGGAAAAGAAGAAGATAAGATTTTGTTTTGATGAAATGGTGATAAGGATGAAGACTTAGTGGTGGTAGGTGGGACATTTAAAAGTCGAGTTTAAGGTCTCGTTTGGTTCAATTATTCCTTCTCTTTCTCGGTTTAACAACTTCAACTTGAACACGTGTCAGAATTAAATTCTGATACAAAAATATATTATCGATCGACCCATATTATCATTATTGGACAACAATATTAAAAAAACAGTACTTATACGGAGACAGGTTATTTCACCTCATAACGTAGGGGGCACGATGGTATAGTATTATATGATACGATGGTATAGTATTATATGATGACACGATAAAATCAAAATAAATGCATTTGATGATCTTTACCACGCGATGATAAAATCAAAAAATAAGTGCATCTCCATTACTATACAAAAGATTATACAAAGTAATGGTGTGATCAAATTCTAGAAATATTTAAAAAACAGGTCTATACAAAAGAGGAAAAAAGTTTCTATCCTAGGTCTTGTGCCAGCAATCCTTGAGTGCAGGGTCCTCGTCATCTTAAAGTGAGGAGGTCTTCAAATAAATCTACAACATAGTCTCGCTGATCCGAGCTATTCTGGAAGTGGGATAATATGCTAATAAGATCCCAGAAGAAACATACGACAAAAGTCTGAAGAAGAGCAAGCGGTGTCCCTTTACAGATGATTCGGTGTACTGGAACACCCGCTTTGAAATCTTCAATGGCTTGAGAAGTAGCCAGAGTTCAAAACACAAAGACGGGCATGTAAGGAACTGCTCTACAAAACCAGGACTCCAAACTGCAGGCGTCGAGAATCATTCGTCTCGGAGGTACATAGCATATGGGACATAATTGCTGAAATAAGGAACAGACAGGTCGGCGGTTGAAATAAAATTAGAGAAGGCCTGAAGAAGGTAAAAAAGAGAAATGCCGCTTAAGTGATGGTAATAGGTATTGAGTGTTGATGAAAAGCAGGTGGGGGGATGGCACATACATTGCTCAGGCACCACTCATGCATAGCATCGATTATTGAGCAGGTTTGCTGGGTTGTATCGGATGGGACACCCGGTGGTCAGTACCGAGGGAAAGGAAGTTTGTCTGGGGTGTCTAAATAAAAGGGATGGTCTTTTGTAGGCTATTCCTGCTTCGGACCGATGGGCGAGATCTCACGAGGTGATTGGGCGGTATTGAGGGTCGAGGGCCTATCTTGAGGAGGCGTCAAGACATTGGACGGGCGGAGGTCCCGAGGAGATGCAATGCAGATCCCTCGTGCACCCCAGGAGGCAGTGGCTCAGAGCAAATCTCTTGTAATGATCCGGTTGGGGAACCCATTCTGGCGTTCTTTATGGAGCCCCAGGACCACTTACAGCTATAGCTTTAACTTTAGTAGGGGTGGACGAGTTTTGTCTTGTGAAGGTCTCTCCGGAAGGTAGATCAATCGTTACATGGGAAGATGAAAGGACACTTACAAAGAAAAAGTACCTCGCGTCATTCGGGGCCGCTATTGGGCACTTTGCGCCAAGCGAGGCTTTTATCATGACCACAAGGAAGGTTAGGAAGGCTTTTTAGGGACAAGGGTTGGTGAACTCATCCTTAAGCTTAAAATTCGAATTGAGGGCCTCGGAATCTCCTCGAATTCAAAGTGGTGTAGTCCATGCAAAATGTGTGAGGCCGTCGTCGGAGGACATTTTTCTGAAAATACGGTGCCACCTGTTTATGTGACATTTTGCGTATTTGGATGTATCTAGTTGTATTTAGGTGTATTTCTATGTATGAGAGTTCGTCTTGCGTCTCACGTACTATATTCTATTTAATTCATTCTTATGTAATTATTATTTAATTCTTTCTTATGTAATAAAATTATTTAATTTATTTTTTAAGTAGTATTGACTAGAACATTTCTTATGTATGATTAATTATTTAATTCATTCTTTGTAATTAATGAATTCTTATGTATTCAATTTTTTATGTAGCTTGTTCTTTATTTGATATATATGAAGCGTTAAATGGATCAGAGCACGTTGATAATATAAACGTAGAGATGAATGGAATGCGACTACAGGCATGAATGTAAGCTCGACACGTTGATGTTATAAGCAATGATGAAGCAATTCTTTGGCAGGGCTGGGCGTGTTCGTTTACTGTATGGTGGTGCCTCTACGGAGCTACGCTCACATCAAGAGCCCAGCTTAGAAGCGTCACACAACAGAGAAAACCATCAAACACAACAAAATCACAAATCAATCAAACTATACATTACCAGTATTTTTTACCTCACCAACTCCATTGAATTGTTACTTTTTATTTCAGCCTCAATATATATAATAATACATGGCGATTCCTCGAAGCCGTTCGGCAAGATCAACCGTGTTCGATGATTCCTCCACGCCATGTGTCGCAGTCTCCGAGAAGCTTGAAGGCACCGCAAGCTGGGACGCTCTTGAGTGGACCAAAATTGACGTATTTCCTTATTTTTATTCCTTTATTTTTCTAGGGTTCCACTTAACTTCTATTTTTTGTTGATTAATGTTTTCATATTATTGTAGCCGGTTTCGAGGGCTTCTGCTCAATCTTTGGAACAATTTTTGCTGGAATCTGAACGGGTCGTAGTGGAGGTAGTTTCATCTCACTTTTGTTCTCCTTTTTGTGTAACAGAGTGCCCGCACTCACAAACATTTTTATTTTATATTAAACCCAAACCTATAGCACCTCATAATCGACACTCATGTTCTTTAGATTGATTTTAGAGACATATTTTAGCATGTTCAGTTGTGTCTCTGTGAACTTTGAGAATTACATGGATTTTTGTGATGCTGTATGTATATGCAGTTCCCCGTTCCAGTGAGAAAATCATGGACACTGACTTGACGTTTAAGAAAAAGAATGAGTATGATAAATTAGACGCAACGAATTTGTGGTAGATAAATTGTAATGCCAGATATTTTGTCATGTGTGACGACCAGTTAGTCCATGGAAAAATAACAGTGCCAAGTAGGTTATACATTGTCTTGCTGAATGGGAAAAACAACTTATCTGGCTTACCTGGTATAAATGGCAACAAATTCCTATGTGTATCTCTGCCTATGACCTGTGTATAGGTACTGCTGATATGTTAGTTCGATTATGTTTGTCTTAGGTTTACTCTAATGGAGCTAATAATAAGTTTCCGAATAGTGTTACCACCTCCTGGATACAAAATTTAAGTAGGGGCATTCTGGTTCATAATTGGCCGGAACTTTATTGTTATCCTTAGCTATGTGGCGAGTTACTACATTAGTTGTTGTTGGTTATATACTTGTGATGTAAATTGACTCATCTTGTCATAAAATTGGACCAACATACTATTTCAACCCTTTACTCTTTCATAGCCTTCACATTAGGTTTTTTGCCTTCTTGTTCCTTCATCAGTGTATCTAAATGTGGTCATAAAAAGGTTCACTGTTGTAGCGTACTTTGCTGTGTACATGGCAGAGTTAGTTCAATCATGTGCACCTTATAGTTTGGTTCCTTAGCGAAGCAGTATATTGCCCATGAAACAATAATGGTGGATATTAATTTTATTTTTTAGATAAATGCCTTTGTCTTTATGTGTCGAGGGAGGACGGAAAATTAAATAAAACTGGTTCTTGGATAATTCACAGTCTACAAAGTCCCCGATATATGAATCTGAGCTTATTACATATGGAAATAATATAAACTAAAATCAGATGGACAAATAGCTTTTGCCTATTACAATAAATCAAAGGATGTTAGCATTCATTACAAGCATTTATCTCTGAATCCTTATGTGGCGGCTCCTCTCAAAGGTGGGCGATAGATATCGGAGTGAGATCGAGGCACATTTAATAGATGAGTGAAGGCTCTTTCGGGAGTCCTTTTTTGTAGCTAATATATCGGCAAGTTGTTGGCCGATGGTTATGTGGCAGATTGTAATTATTTTCCACTTTAAATATTCTCTTTAATAAAATGATAATCCCAGCTCTCCGAGCATGTTTTGTTTTATTGTGGTAGGCGGGTTATAGCGTACTAATGGCGGTGGTTGTCCACCAGTGAAGTTGTATGGAGCCGTCATATTGTATGTTCAGTGCCGTGATCGCTTTATCAGTGCCTATGAAGCCATGGGCCATAGATCTGAATGCCTTGTGTGTAACATTTCTACATTACGTTGTTTTTTGCTTCTCCAGTAACTAGATTTCCCTTATGATAATGTAATGTGATTTAAATATCAATCGATCTGCCCTAATCGCGTCTGTGAAAACTATTACTATCGTCTCAGGTTTTCTTAAAGAATAATCCTTTACTTTGGGGTTGTTTAAGTACCTCAATTCTTGGCTCGCTGAGCACAAAGCTATGGTTTTTGTCAAACGATCATGTTCCAACAACCGATCTTTATTACAGGTTTCTGCGGGGTGTTGTTGGTCTACGTCTAGCGTACTTGTTTCCTTTACTTAAATCCAAAGTATACTTTTTTTTTGGGATATAAGAAATGCCTTGATGACTCAGATGCAATCTAAAGTACCTAAAAATATCTTAACTTAAGATCTTTTAACTTGAAATTCATTAGCAAGAGACATTTTATATTTTATTGATTTCACTTGATTCGTTTCGATTCTGATAATATTGACGCAGACAATTAAAATAGTTAAGCATTTTTACACGTATGTTTGATAAGCGATGTATGATCGGCTGACTTTGTTTGTATCCATGAATCTTAAATTGTTTGAGAACCGGTTGAACAGCTCTCGAGATTGTTTAAGACCATACAAAGATCACTGTCTGCAAACTTGATTGGGAAACATATCGTGTATACTTCCTTTTCGAGTTCCCGTTAAAGGCATTTTTAATATGAAGTTGGTGTAGATCCCAATCTAAATTAGCGACACGGATAGTATTAAGTTTATTTCTGAGGGCAAATGTCTCGCTTCATCCCGATCCCTTAAGTTTGGGTAAACCCACTTAGCGACAAGTCTAACTTGCTATCGATTTTCTCACTTTCGTTATGACTGCAGTAAAAAGATCCATTTCTGACCAACAGTTTTTTCAAATCTTTGAGTAAATTTACTAGATCCATTGTTTATTCTTACTAACTAATGCATTAATTTAGCATTTTTCCGTTCGGTATAAGAAGCAGAGCTTCATTAATATTTTTGGGAAGAGTAACATTCGATAGACTAGTGGTAAATGCTTCGAAAGAAGAGGACAGGTTCGAATAGGACACAAAACGTTCAATAGGATGAGTAACCCTCGTGCACTTTTCTACTGATGATAGGTATGTCATCGAAGGCGACATTATTAGAAATTCTGGTCTGAGAGTAGTTAGTCGTCGGATTACTCTTGAACATGTTGAGAGTTCATTTTATTAAATTCTACGTGCTGAATAAACTTGGGGTTTCCTTATGAATAAGGTCGTTTGGAAAAAAGTTATTTTGTAAATCATTTTTCCCATTGGGAGGAAGATCGTTAGGAGAAAGATCATTTTGTAAAACTTCATTTGAAAAATTGTTTTGAGTTCCCGTATTAGGGGTAATAATATCTAAGGGAACATCAGTCCCGTTATACACTAAGTAAGTAGCCTTTATCCGGGTTTAGATTACCACAGGCGGAATTATAGCGGAAAAATAAGGGCGTTTTCAAAAACATAACGTCGCGTGATGTATATATTTTTTGTCGAGGGGCGAGACATCGGTATCTCCCAGTAGTGGAAATACTTTTGATGAAAATGATAAGTTTTGACCGCCAGTCAGTTTAGATTTTTCTTTTCGAATGGATATGAGACACAGAAGCTATACAATTGAATGTTTTTTAAGAGGCAAATCATTTAGTGCGATGTGAATAGGTGTCTTTTAGTAAGGGAATAAGGGGTTTTTAAAATCAAAGTGCGATTCGGAAGGCGGTTTATGGGATAAGCAGTATTGAGGGAGTCGCCCAGCAGATATTTTGTTCCTGTACTTGAGCTTTCATGAATAATGTCATGTTAAATGATAGAAGAGTTTAGAATGGAGTTAAAATATTACATGCATTTATGCATCCTCAAAATTTTTATAGATGTTTGGGGAATTGGTTGTCTGAAAAAAAATTTAGGAATATATAACACGTTCTCAAGCCACAAGTTATCACTTAATTTAATTCGGCCCTTCCATTTAATACTCATAGACCCCCCGTTTGCAATTTTTACCATTTCATAAACCCGATTCCTCTCTACCTTATTCCTCTCTACCTTCATCATACTATGAGATCTTATCTCACATGGAAATAATATACCATCCTTTATTGCCATGCTTACTGTGATGAAAAAGCTCAATCGTTCACTCTTATATCATATTGCTTGTTATTACATTAATTTTTCTGAAACCCAGACCAGAACTTTGACGAGATTGCACACGATATAGAATAGAAGCATGATCGCTTTGTGAGAAGGCATGTTTCTGAAATGTTTATTTTTATTGTATCAAAACCCTTGGTTCTAGTCAAAAGAGTATACTGCTTCTTGTTGGTGTACGAACGCTGACATCATCTTTGAACTGCATATTATATAATCTTAGGAACGTGGGGTGAATTTTGAAGTGCAAACTGAATAGACCACCACTTGGCTACATGAATCATGAGTCACTGGAGGCAAAATGGGTATATATATGTAAAGTTCATGAATCCCTAGAAAGGAAACAGGGCTTTGCGAATTCGTGAAGTTGGGTATTTCCAGTTAATTCTTGTGTTAAGAAACTTGATATAATACTGCATCTGACCTCATATATTTGTCCAGTTGCACTTGTTAGAAGTTCCATTAGATGGCCCATATCATTATAATTAATGAGCAATTAACTTGATACTTAAAATAGCCTTTTACATATCTCTATTAATGGTATCCATATACAAGTTGTACTAGGTGACATTTATATTATACTAAAGGATTATCCACTTTTGAATTTATAATGATTTTATAGTTGAACTTTGACCATAGATATTTTTGTTTGTGTTTTATAATATATTATGAAAAATATATCAATAAAAATTAAAAACTAAATTCTTTTCATTGATATATTTTTCATCAAATATTATACAACACAAACAAAACTATCTATGGTCAAAGTTCAACTTTAAAAAAGTGAAAAAGTCAAAAGTGGATATTCTTTTAGGAACAGAGGGAGTACTAGTTATCGGTACACAGTCCAGTCTGTAAGAATTCGTTGGTGTATCATAGAATCTTTTGTATATGCGATTTAGTGTGATTATGAAATATGTAATAGTAAAAAATGAAAAAAGAAAATTGATAAAAATATCATTAAGGATTATATTATTTATGTACAAATACTAAATCTAAAATATCAATAAACTGTACCATATACATATCAATTAAAACATCATTAACAATTGTATCTACAAAATGTATTTATACTCTAGTGGAAAATGAGAGAAGAAACACTTATATAGAAAACTTAATTAATGTTCAGAGACTTACATTTCTTCTTGTTACGCTACTTTTATTCTTTTGACTTTTCTAAGTAGATCCGTCACTTAGTTTCACCTTCTAAAAACCTTATATTTTCTTGTGAACTAATTGAGTCTCGGTTTATCGACATATTTCATCTCATGTATGTTTCAAATTTTTGGTTGGTGCCGGTTCCGCTTCAATATTTCACCATCGGCCTTCGGGTACACATGCTTTTCCTGATTGATGTTTGTTGTTAGTCCACATACTGATTAGAAATCCTTGCATGTTCAAACCAAATTACATATACTTCCTTAATTCTTTGGGATGTGTCTCTCTCTGATACTGATTAGAGACATGGAGTATTATTTGTAACCTACCATTTTTATGTCTACGAAATCTTAATAGATGGAATAAAATTCTTAACAGCCCCAAAATGCTTCTGGATGAATCCATTCTTTGAAACGCCAAGTTTGCCATTGAGAAACTCTTGGAAAACTACATATGCTATCTTCTAACCTCTTATATTTTCTATCTACAAGACCTTAGTTATTGGATCATTAGCATTTTTTCTGGACTCTGTAATCATGGCACTAGAATAGTTACTATGAATAATTTATTTGTTCTTGTCATGTCAATCAAATCCTTTCGAGTTCTTTGAACAGTCATCTGAAACATCTTGTGTGATATTTCTTGATATTTACTGAATGGATCACAATGCTTGCGGAGCTGAGGAAGTCAACTCTTTAAGATTGGATATGTGCATGCTATGTATGTGTAATTCTGTCTGTTTGTGCCTGTTTCTTCCTTTTTCTTATAGAACCCTCTGGCGTCTGCCTATGGATTTACTATATGATGATATTTCATTATCACTTGCTATTAAAAGTGATTTGAAAGATGTGTTTGTTGATAAATTGACAGCAATCACGAGTCATTGATTATTTTCATTGTTCCTTGTTCTTTTGGCTTATCTTTGCCTTCTTCATTTGTAGGAAAATATGTTACGAGTGAACTGATATTAAATTTTCTTCCAGGGGTATGGTGTTGTTCTTGTCAATACAGATGAAGCAGGCACACTGTTTGTGACAAACTTCCGCCTCCTTTTCTTGGTGAGTAGGTCATTTGGTGTGCTTGGTCAAGATGTCTCTAGATCATGGCATGTTGTCAACTGCTTCTCTGATTCTTGTGGAGAATTCTTTTGTTGTTAGAATAGTATGTATCTTGTTCCATGTTATGTGTTATTGTTAATTTGTACTACTTCCATCCATAAAAGATTCTCTAGTTTGATTTTCAAAGGTAAAAAATAACAAATTTTGTAGCCTTAAAGTACACACATAACTTTGATTTGGATCAAAACTATCATGTTAATAGTACATTATGTTGAAAATACTGTCTTTTAATATATTTCTTACCAAATATTACACGATATATACAAAAATATTTGTATTCAAAAATTGAAAAGCCAACCATCAAAATTCAAAACTAGGCAATCTTTCTGATAGGGAAGGAGTTTAATGTCGAGACTCGAGATTAATTAAGTTTTTGTGACTTCGATGATGATTTCTTCCATTTTTGACAGAGTAGGATTGTTGCAACAAAAGTCTATTTCTACTTGAATTCTCTTATTGGTATTTCAATAAGAATTGTTTTGCCTTCCTGCAATCCCAATTGAAAAATAATTTATGGGAATCTTATCCTACTATACAATGTTATAGTTTATTTAAAATATTGTAGTGACCTTAACTGTCCTCAATTTTAATTCATTCCCTGCCTTCTTCATTCTGCAGAGTGAAGGGTCTAGAAATCTAATTGCACTTGGTACCATACCTTTGGCAACAATAGACAAGTTCAGTAAAGTTGTAAGTTATGTTTTGTTTTTGATTTGCATGTTAGTACATCTTTTATGTTATATTTAGAAGCATGAAAGCGTCTTGTTTTATGAAGGACCAAAATTATTGGATCTTTATATCTAAAGAAATAAACTGTATTATATTTAAAGGATGTTTACCTTGCCCTGGGTGATATTCTATTTGGTCGCGACGAGGATAGAGTTATTCCTGGTGCAAGGACTGACAAAATAACCTATTATGCTGAGATCTGTGCAACTTGTAATTATTTTCCGTTAATAACTAGACCTCTCTTCATTTTTATCTATTATGGTCTTCCGTATTGACAAGTTTTGCCTCATCTACTTTTTACTTCTATTTAGATGTGAGTGGAGGTTTTGAGAACATTTGCAAGTTCTCCTTCCTTTTGCTGATCAGGCTTAGGCTAGAACTGAATCTGTAACCTTCATTAGCAGATTAACTCTCTGTTTGTTAGTGGATCAAACTAGAAGTAACCAAGGAACCATGCATAGCACTAAATAAGGATGACCATATTATTTCAACTTTCAAGCATATCTATCTTCTTGATTTCAGCATAGGGATCTGCTGCACAGATGTACAGGTGATTTTTACTTCACACAGCTTGCAAGGAAAAGCACTCTTATCAACTACCATACTTGCAGCATGTTGTTATGATCATTTACTAAATACTACAATCATTCTGACAATACCTTCAATCTTATATGATTTTTCTATACCAAGTTCGAGTGTCTCACATCAGTCATACCTGTTTTACCATATATCTAATGTGTATGTTTTAGTGTAGACCATGAAGGTTCCACCCACTCCTCGACAATATGAGAAGTTGCGTCCTCGCAGATTGCTCCAGATCATTGGTATGCCGATGAGTAAAAACTGTTTTGCCAAATTCTATTATTACCTTTTATTTTGTTGGCTGCCAAATTCTTCATTCAGAGAATCTGTAACAAAAATCATTTCTGCAAACAACCAGCCATGTAGAGGAAGTTTGAGATCCCTCCCTCTTCCTCTAAATATATATAGTGAGAAAAGAAAGTTGATAGAAGAGCTATTATGCATGCATAAATGGAAGAATTCTTAAATTGTTTTAATCAGTAAGAAAGTGTCATAACTTTTTGAGATTGTAGTTCAGAGTAAAGGTTGAGAAATAAGTTGCAGCAAGTTTAGATCTTCCTTTAATGAGTGCATATTTGGTACCTCTCTTGGAATGCTAATCAAAGCAATTCTGTTTTCTAATTATCTGCAGGTAAGGACATGAGAATAGTTGTGTTTGGATTTCGGCCTCAAACTAAACAGGTAAAGTTAATTGTTTCGAGGTTTGAGCCGATGATCACTAGACATACAATAATTTTTTTAGAGAAATCTAGTACTTAATTTTTATATCAATAGTAATAAAATAATAAAATATTGACAACAAATTATTCTTATGTAACATGAAATTTTCTAAATTGAATAACTTCTGCCTTAATTTTGATCCTCAGAAGTCAAGTCAGTTCTTGTAGTTTCTAATGACCTATTAAAGAAAAAGCAAACAATGGAAAGTCTTCGGTTCATTTAGTATTGATGAAACTATGACTTGACTGGATAAGTACTTGGATCTGTTCTAAAATATTTTAAAAATATTATTTTCTTGGAATTTTGATTTCATAATCAAAAAGCTATTGATGGTCAAAGCTTCACCTTGTAAACTGAAAAAGTCAATTAAATGGAATCAAAGGAGAGAGTATTAATTGTCATTGTACTCTGGAACTATATTTTTTACTTTAGACGTCTAGGAACAACCTCAGTTTGAAGTGCCAGACTAAAATTTTATGGGTATAGAAATAAGAAAATGGGATTGACGGGTTGATAAGTACTGCTATTTCTTGTTTCATCTAGAAGTCAATAAATAGATTAAACAATCGATTTAAACAAAATTCATTAAGTTAAAGATGTGTTTAAGAAAATGTTTTTTCTTGATGTTATAATTATAGTATTAGATAATAATGGTAATAAAGATATTTGAATTCACTTATAATAAAATGTTAAAGAGAGCAGAGAAATTAGGTGAGAAGATAAGTTTTCTTGTTTAGTAGATCTAAGAAAGGGTTGCTTGCAAAACTGATTTATTTTAACACCTTGTTAGTATCTCATCTTTAAGCTGCTAGTTTTTAGTTCAGGGATTTTTAGAGGATACTATTTTAGAAACTTTGCTAATAAGTAATTTCTCAATAATGTTAGGGGTCTTGTACTCTTGTTATCTAGATTTGTTATCCGATCCTACCATTGCATAAATCTTTCATTTTCTTAACCACTCCGCCCCTCACACTGGTGAGAGTTAAAGCCCGGGCTCTAGTTCTCTTTTAAGGCGTTCTAACCACTAGTCCGATCTGGTGTTCTCTGAAGCTTTCTTTGTGTGTTGTAGAATGCTTAATTGTATATCTTGAACTGTCCCACTTGTTAATCAGTAAGTTCAGCAACCTTGCAGTTATGTTTTAATTGTTCTATTGTCTTCCCCTTGAATTCAATCATATAGATTATATTTATTGTAATATATGAAAAGATAGCCAACTCAACATCTTGCACTCAGGGTTGGACGGAACAAGTTCCTTTGTTGTTCCAAATCTTGATTGAACTGATTGTTTGAACTTAAATTAATGATGAAGCTTGTTATTTCACAGAGGCGTGCAGTTTATGAAGCACTAGTGAAGTGTACCAGACCAACAAGACTGTGGGATCTTTACGCTTTTTCATGTGGTCCTTCCAAATACACTAATACAGACCCTAGACTACGAGTATTGAATGAATACTTCAGACTTCTTGGAATGAAAGCATATCAAGCATCAATGACAATGATTGAAGAAGTTTCATATACATTATCGAATGATCAGTGGAGAATAAGTTGTGTTAATTCTAATTATGCACTCTGCCCAACCTATCCATTTGCCTTGCTAGTTCCAAAATCCATGCGGTAGGATTGTACCTAACTTCTCCTTATAAAGGCGGTGATATTTACAAGACCTAATAACTTGATATGGCTTCTGAAGTGATGAGGAGCTGCTCCAGGCTTCAACCTTTCGTGCACGATGCCGTTTGCCTGTTATCTCCTGGTGTCATCCAGGTATGCTTGAGTTAATGTTTCTCAGTGTCTTATCTTTGAGCTGAATTTTCCTAATCCATGCTATAAACAAAATTATAGAGACTGGAGCAGTTCTTGCGCGATCATCTCAACCGTTGGTAGGGCTAATGATGAATATGAGGAGGTATGGTAAAATGGCAATTTTGCAGCCCTCGCATTTCTTATTTTTGTTCCGTTCTCTGCTTGTTCAGGTGTGAAGTTAGAGGAGCCTGAAATATTATTATACATGTTGAGAAGCATTTTCACTTGCATAATCTTTTGTGTCTGTAGCAATACTGATGAGAAGTTAGTGGCTGCACTTTGCACTCAACTTTCTGGTGCAAAGGATCAGCGGAGGTATGATTACCTTGGCATTATTTTGCCCATCTCTAATTTCATTATTGTTAACGTCATGTTTAATTTCCTTATTGTTCCCACAGATTGTCTGTTCTTTTATATCCTTTGGAGCAATCCATTTTTCACTTAAGTTTTACATATGTAGGCCAGACATCAGTCTTTTTCATATGAATTGTGATTTCATTATCTTTACATGTGCACTGTTGTGACAAGAATTATGTTCAAGTTGAGCTGTACTCTCTCCTAGGAAACTATACATTGCTGATGCAAGACCTAGAAAGAATGCTCTAGCAAATGGAGCAATGGGAGGCGGATCTGAGTCATCTTCAAATTATTTTCAGTCGGAGGTTTGTTAAAAATTTAAATATTCACTGTCTTGTAAGTTGTAGCACATTGACTTTTAGCAGTATACCATCTTCTTTCTTGTTCTACTAATGTTTGTTTAATATCTTTCTTAGATAGTATTCTTCGGTATAGATAATATCCATGCAATGCGTGAAAGTCTTGCTCGTCTCAGAGACTATGTAGATACTCATGGTGCTACTTCGTCTGATGGATTGTCGTCATTCTTGGTGAGTTAAGACTTAAAATTAATACATGATCTTTAATGTGCTTCATTTGTTTTGTTATTGTCATTAAAAAACTATTGAGTATATGGAGTTTTATACTGTTGAAATGTTCTTATTGTTCATTTTGTGTTTTTAGAGACATGGAGGATGGACATGGGGAGGTGGCAATCTCAGCAGCATGTCTGCTTCAGTTTCAACTTTAGGAGATACTGGTTGGTTAATACATGTGCAAAGTGTATTGGCTGGTTCTGCTTGGATTGCTGCACGTGTTGCCCTAGAATCAGCTTCAGTGCTTGTCCATTGCAGGTTGGAAATTTCGCTAGCTCTTTGCTATTATAACTTATACTTGCTAAGAGCAGTCAAACGTCGTTTTCATTGTGAAACTGAGCTGATGGCGTACCATATTGTTCGAGGTCTAAAATGACGTCTTATTATAGGACTTGTATATATATTAAGAGATTATTTATTCTATATTTTATTTCTTGTACTTCCCTTTGCTTGGTACACACCAATTAATGGTTGATCATTGATGACTATGAAGATGATCTAGTTAAAATTAGAGGGTGTGTATAGATTGCATGCATTTCCATGTCCTATGGAGTCCATTTTTTTTATTTTGTGGCTCTCGGATATATTGGAATAAATGAGGGTGGCTCATGACGCTACCTACTCTTCATATCTATTATGAAGTAGTAGATACTGTTTGCACCTCATTATTGGGTCAATTTAGAAACATCCTCCCTATTAGTAGTCTCCGACCCTCCTTACCTTGCTTAGGCCGGAGTCATTTGACGGGCATTGGGGCATGTGTATGTTGATATATAGAGTGTACTCGTGTCAAAGCTCTTTCAGTTAAAAAATTGTAATATTTATTCAGAGGATCATATTGCAGCGTTTAAGCTGATAGTAAATCACAGTAAAGTTGAACACATTTTTTGTTTCTTTTTAAATTCTGCTCTTTTCATTGCAAGGACTTGAACTTGAGACCTTGTCATTGCTAGTATATCCCCTGACCAGTATTCTAAGCATAGGGGTTCAATACAAAAATTCACATCACCACGGAGCTGAACATACCCAAAAATTACATCAAAGTCGTTATTGTGTAGTGTACTAGTGTGTCTATTCGAAATATTTTGTCCCTGACTTGGGACTATTTTTAACTTTTATTAGGCTTAAATTCATCTGGTCCCTTGAAGTATGGTGTTAGATTTTCAGATTTTTTTGGTATAATTTTTTAGCTTTGATGAAGAAGGTGGCGATGGAAGGTTCGTTGCACACTGTTGTTGGTGAGTTTTTAAGACTGGGGACGTTGTTGGATTTGGTTTCTGGGTCATTTCATTGATAATAATATGGGGGGTAATGGGGGGATTTGTGATTTGGCTTTTATTTATTCTATGGCCGCTTTCAGCGATATCATTGTTACTATCACCGACCTCACCATCCTCCTTCCCATTCCCCAAAATAAATCCTCGGTGATGGTGAAGAAGTTGGGTTGGGTTGGGGGGGGGTTGCTTATTGTGTTTCATTTTTGTTATATTTTTATTTTTAATATTTCATTTACAAAATACCAAACTAACTTTTTCCTCCATCCCAAATTGTGTGGCCACTTTTCTTAAAATGGAAATCCCAAAATTGATTCCACTTTAGTTTAAATTTGTGGAGCAGAAATGGAGTAATGTGAGATGAATTTGAATTATCCTAAAACTTTGTGCAAAAGTAAAATGGGCAAACAAAATGGGTTGGAGGGAGTATTTGTTATTTATAAACTGATTTCAAAAGTCTAATATATGTACAACTCCGTTGTTGCCCTTCATTAATGTCAGATTCTGTCAATTTTAACAATAGAAATGGACGGAATCCCTTATGGCAATACTTCAAGGGGCCAGATGAATTTAAGCCTTTCTATTATGTAGTGCATCTGGTCTAAATACTTTGTGCTGTCTAATGACTAATTTTTTTTTTTTCAAGTGTCGTTCTCTGTGCTTGGTTTTGCAGTTTGGTTTCCTATCCCACCCCTCTGATTTTTAAGAACTTCCATATTTCAGTGACGGCTGGGATAGAACTACTCAGCTAGTTTCTCTGGCCTCCCTATTGCTTGATCCTTTTTATCGGACAATTCAGGGATTTCAGGTACTAGTACGTTTGCAACATGTTTTTATATTATATATCTACCACAAGGATTTCACTTTCTAGTACGTTGCAACATGTTTTTATATTATATGTCTACCACAAATGACTCGAGTATTACTCTTGTTGTGAACACTTGGCTGATGTTGATAATTGCCATATCATTTTTACATATAAGTAGTTGTGTAAATATACATCTATTACAACTATGACATTGCATTATAAGTTTGAAGCCTTGGGTCTGCATGACAGTAATGTGATCATGTGCATTGTACCACAGCTTTTGCTCAGGAACTTATAAGTTGCCTTTTGAAATAATGCTTGAACTTGGAGTTTCTTTGGCCATACAAGATACTTGAAAAAGTTGGAGTTGGGTCCTCTTAAGTAATTATCCCTCCAATTTTCTCATGTTTTACTCCCAATCATTGATTTGGAAGGTTGCATTTTCGTAATATAACAACATTCATCGATTTTTATACAACTTTTGAGAGAATTGAAGGGATAATAATTGGAGAGGATCTTACTATGAAAAAGCTCCACATATTTTATTTTCAAATTCGCATCTCATTCTATTTATACTTCTTGGTGAATTTGGAAACAACCTCCTTGCTATCCTAGGGGTAAGGCTGCGAAGTATCCCCTCCACCTCCCCTCCCACCTTGCTTAGGCGATATCCTCTTTAAAGGCATTGTGGCATGTTAATGTTATTCAATTTATACTTCTCCTTCGTTTCTCCTTCTTTTACATTGAATATCAGTAGACAAGTATTACCCTGAAAGAAGAAGTATCAACCTATATTTAGCTTGAATTATATTCTGCAGATCTAAGTATAGATTATCAGGAAACCCTTGTTTTAATGTCTATTAGCCTTTTCATATTTGTTCCTTCACACATAATCTCTTATGTACCCAAATACTTCTCATATAGGCACTCGTCGAAAAAGATTGGCTTTCCTTTGGTCATCCATTTTCAGATCGTGTGGGCATGCCAAATCTCTTTGGAAGTGGCGAGTTAACTCGACAGACTTCTGTTGGCAATTTAACTTCATCTCCTGTTCGTAACCCATCCCCATCTCCTGCCCCATCTTCACATGGTCAGCATAGCTCTCCCATTTTATTGCAGGTATGTTATTTTTTTTGTCGCATGTCATCATGTAGTGCTGAACTCCCAAATCTGCTTCTTCTATTGATAACTCCATTTTGTTATTTCTTTCTACATTGGCCATAAAAAATTTCATATATAGATAATCTTCGCCAGATTATAATTTTCTTTGTTCTCTACACACATACATATCTATGTACGTATATATTTTAATAATCTTAAAATTTATTTCTACAACCTCTATTTTTTATTTTATTTTTGAATTAGATATATAAATGCCATTTGTGGTCCACCATATTTTTTCATACATTCATAATGTTTAGTTTCTAATTTCAGCTTACCTGAATAATGAAAAATGGCTCAAACGGTCAAACCTGCTCATGTAGATCTGTAGCACTGAAGTACTTAACAGATTTATTTAAGAGTAATGTGATTGCAATCAAACATCTTCTGTTAACACAACTCCTACTGTGAGATTGTCTGCCTCATAGATTGAATGAAACACCATCTGATGCCACAAAGGACATGTTTTATTCAGCTATTATATTTCTCTTAGCTTGTGTCGAGTTAGTAGAATTATATGTATGCATATTGAGCTCCATAATATCAAGACTGATTGTAAGTCCATGCTCATTGGATTAAAGAATGAACTGGGAAGAAACCCGATTCGGATCCATCCGTTTCCTATTTCCTCCGCACCTTTTAAGTCTTGGACTAACGGATCTTCTTCTCACTAATTGCAAATTATTTAATCTAATTCACGCCACTTATTGAACCCTTAGTACAATTCCAAGATTCTCTATATGCTTTGTGCCTTGATATATTTTGTCAAACATAAAATGGATGGTGCATACGAATAATAGAAATTATTATGAGTATGGACGTTTATCATAAAAGTAATGATGCAGTTTTTTGTATCAGATAGTTGACTTGGATGTGTTTTTTTAACTTTCAGTGGGTGGACTGTGTTTCCCAATTGTTGCGGATGTATCCTTTTGCATTTGAATTCTCATCGGTATGTTTTTTGTGATAAAGGAGTTCATTCTTCTAATTTGAAATCCCATTTTCTTGGAACTAGTATTTTGACCTTTTGCATGAAAGATTATCTACTCTTTTATGCTGGTGTAGGCTTTTCTGGTAGACTTTGTGGACTCTTTTCTGTCTTGTCGTTTCGGAAACTTCTTGTGCAATAGGTATGGAATGAATTATGTTTTGAGTAATTTATGTTCGTTCACGTAAATCGTTTCCATTCTATTCGATAGTTCATGTCTATGACATTTACAACAATTGACTATTAGAAGAGGTTCCAAGTGGGTACACACAATGTTGTAATGCATGTTATCTTTGTGTTTGTTTTGGGATTGATATAATATTTACTGATAATGTTTTGTGCACTGAATCCATGAAATCTATTTCCCTGCTTTCTACATTATATATGGTTCTACATCACACAAATGATATGAGGAGCATCTGGTTGATGGTAATGGAACAGAATGAGTAATTCCCATCTACCAAGGAAGCTGTGCATGCTTGCTTTTTCCCATGGCCTATTGCAGAAAGAAATTTGAACAGTGGGTCGAAACCAAGTTTTAGTTGGTGAATGATTAAACTGGGAAGGCAGCAACAGTTTTTGGTGAATGATTAAACTGGGAAGGCAGCAACAGTTTTGAGTCTTACCATGTTTTATAAATATAATACAAAACTTGCACAATGGAATTCCTGTTCAATACAAATTTGTCAATTGACAAAAGTAGCGACCCTGTAAGATATTTTATAAGTGGTCAATTAGAATTCTACAGTACACTGTCGGGAACAATAAATTGCAGATGAGGTTACAGTTGTATTTTCTCCTGGAGAGCTGACAATGAGATAGCCTGATTTGCAGTGTTCTGTTCCATTCAATTCAAATCTGTTGTCTTCTGTTTTCTGTGCATGAGAAATCATTTCAGTTTTACATCGAAAGGTTTAGCTTGATTGAGTAGATGTTACAGTTCTGCTCTCAACCTACAGGAGTACAGGGGATGACTGCTTTGAATAATTCGTAGGTTATATAGTGTTAATTGATATTCATATTTATGATGTGTATGTGCATTTCTTTTATAATCTGTTTTTTGTAAGGTAATGTTGTAGGCTTGTCTAGTGAAACTATTGACTGGATAACTGCATAAACTGTTCATCCCAGTCCTAAGGTTTTAACTTCTAGATTCTTTACTATTAACATTTGGTTCTCTTTGGGAATGTGTTTTGGAGGAGGGTGGAGGGTGTTGGTTTTTCATGCGGTGCCCTTGATAGTTGGAATCACACTAGTCTCATATTCATACACAATCAATTTGTGCCCTTCAGTTTATCGAAAAGTTCTAATTTTTTCTTTGATTAAGAATCTTATTGCTAATTATGCTAACATGATTGATTCCATTACACCCTTTATGAAGTTGTGGTGTCGACACTTTCATAGTTAACAACTAAACTGATTCTTTTTTGTAGTGAGAAAGAAAGGCAACAAGCTGGTATTTCTGAAAGTTGTGGTTGCTTGTGGGCGTATCTGGATGATCTGCGAGCCTCAGAGGGGAGTTTTCATGTTCATTACAATGCGTTTTATGATCCATTGAAGCATGAAGGTCCACTGCTGCCACCAGCAGCAGCTTTAGCCCCAACCCTTTGGCCACAGTTCCATCTTCGATGGGCTTGTCCGTTAGAAGCCCAGGCGGGAGAGCTTGAGATTCATTGTAGAAACATGTCAAAAAAGATCTCAGAACTTCACAAGGTAATTTTTACACCCATTTGGTTGGTAATAATCTGTCTATAATCAAGATATTTCCGAAGATAGTCCTCATTTTGTTTTTAAAGATGGTTGATAATATCCAGCTGCAAATAAAGTATCTGGGTTGTAAATATATGCTGTAGACCATTCATTGTGAGAAGCAATGTCTTATGCTAGCACCATTATATGTCGGTTAAACTCATTTCTGATTCATGATGAGTACCTAGGGGGGGAATCATTCTTGTTTGGACTGTTGATGCTTAGCCTTATGTTTTCAGGCAAAAGCGGTTGCTGAAATGAAGTTCAAAGAAACAACTGCCAGTATTGAGTCCTTAAGTGCAGAATTGTGCAGTGAGAAGCTTGCTAGCAGGTCAGCTATGGATCTAGCCAAGAAAGCTAACAAGGAAAGTACGGCTATAAAGCGCGCAATCCAATCACTAGGATGTAAAGTCTATACTACTGGTGACAGTGATTGTATTGTTGGCATTGAAAGTAATCCAACAGAAATACCTCCAAAATTATTTTTCTCCATCTCAGAGAAGGAATCAGAAGGTAATGCTCAATCTGGTGAGAAACCAGATGTGTCCGAATCTGTTGCTGATATGACTGGAGATATTTCCAGTAATCCAATCTTCCGAATTTGTGAATCTTTGTGCCCTCTAAGGACAGGAGATGGAGGGTGCAGGTGGCCTAATGCTGGTTGTGCTCAGTTTGGAAGCCAATTTATTGGTTTGAGGGCCAATTTTGATGCATTTGATAGGCTTTATATATATGATAGTTATTTTCAATCACAGTAAATATATTATCTACACCCTAGGTATAGCTGCATCTATCAATTTCAGCAGGGTATGCATGTAGAGAGAAATTGGATAAAATTTTGCAGGTAAGATCATTTTGTGGATAGCCTGGAGGATTGATCGGTGGATAAATTTAACACCGTGTACATACTCAGCCGTAGGTGGATGGGGACTTGGAAGTTGGTTGACTGAGAAGTACTGTTCCATGACAATTCTGAGTAAGATCCAGGAGTTGAAATTTTCGATATTTTGTCTAGTCTATTTTAGCTAGAAAAGGCTGCAAATGTGTATATTGTGTTGTACTGGCATGTTCATTTGTTGTGCGTTGCTTGTTCGAACTCCAATTCAAATTGTAAGGAGTGGATGACACGTATCTTTCGACAAGTTATTTTGTATAGAGCAGCAATGTATAACTTCAATTCATACAATTACTCCAACGTATAATATAAATTATTCTATTGAAATTTGTAAGTTTGGAGGTAATTATTCATGTTTTCAGCCCTTTGGTTTGAATTGATTTTGAATCTATATATATTCTACATGAACTGTGCTGTGTTGATGATTTAACAAATTTTCTGGATTTTGGCTGTTTGATGGTTCCGGTGAAATGCCTTCAATTCAGATCTCTATTGGGTTTGGATGATCGTAAATTTGGGTTAGCCTATTGATATGGTTCGTTTTGGAAGGTGTTGCGTTCCGCCTTTGCCTGCGGTTGAAAAGATTGGCGATTGGCCCTGGAATGGGCGCTACTAGCTGTTGCTGTTCTGGAGTAACTGTTTGATGGTTTATTGGAGATGCAGTCGGTACCTGAAAGTGTGGTCGGTGTACGACAATAAAGGCTCTGATGTCATAGTTAGTAAGTAATAAATGTATTTATTTATATATATACTATTTCAACCGAAGGCGTTCATGGCAGTAGTCATCATGCGATAATAGGAGGAGGATTGCTCAGAGATGTCTTATAAATGCAGATTAAAGTAGCCACCCACCATACCTAGCATGACATAGCCGGGTAACCCATAATGCCGAGCCTGGCGCAGATTAGCAGCAATTCTTTCTTCTTTGTCGGGGATCGAGCACCTAACCGTCTTGCCGGGGCGCACACATGAGGGCATTTCGATGTCCGTGAGATGTGAATCGTTAACAATGTATTTATATATATATATATATATATATATATATATATATATATATATGTATAGTACAAGTTCTACAAAACATTAAGGTAGTCTTTGGATGTACATTGCCTTTACTGCCCTAATCATAAAAATTAGAGACTTGCAAGTTTTTAAAATGAAGATGTAAATTATTAATACATCGATTGTTGGAATGCTGTCCAAATAGTCTATCGCCTCTTTAAATTTCATATCTCTTGCCATTCCTTGAGGATCATGATCTTGAATTCTTGAAGAAACGCCTATATTAACTTTTATAAAGAAGCCATCAATAATGATAACAATGTCTCATAATATCTTGTTGTATGATTCTTGATATACAATATTCCATTGAAGAATGCTTCAACAAAACTTTTTGAGATTGAATTATTTTACAATTAATTCAAAATTTGATAAAGGTACATCGAAAATAGATGAGAAGATAGAAAACTCTAACGATGGACAATGTTAAAACTATTATTGGTTGAAAGGAGATGGTCAAATGGTCTCTTCGAGAATCGAGAGGTAAAAGTAATCCCAATACACAATTAAACTTGTGAAGGAGATAGTCCATTGTTCTCAACGTCACCATTTCAATATTACATCATATCGTCCTTAAACTCTAATAATTTTTTCAAATAAAATCTATCTCGTATTTATCGTCATCGTATCCACCATTTTTCATATATTAATATCAATCATGACTTCTCGATACAATCTACTCGTCGTCATTATTCATGCCATACAATAATATTTCATGCTTATACAATCAAGTAATTCGATCCTTCTTGTCATTACTCTAACATATATCAATATTTCCATGATACACCAACAAGATTATACAATACACATATACACAATGTGTCAGAAGATATAGATAAAATTTCTCATGATATAAATTTACCCACACCACCTAAAATCTAAACCATATATGATAACATTCCACTTTAAAATCATACGTTCCTTATATTTGCACACTTTATATACTTAAAAGTATATTAATAAATATTGTTGTTAAACTATCCATAAGTGATGAGAAATCTAAAGTGAGATTCAATACTTTATAAAAGGTTTCCATTGACATACCTCGTATTTCACAAAAATAGTTTTTATTTTCTCACAAAATCAAAATAAATATCATAATAAGTTCAAAAATTCTAATATTTTTATGATAGGTCGAAATATAATAAATAATTTAACAAAAATAGATTCACCAATTTTTATGTCTAAAATCCGTTTGTCTAATAAAAACAAAAATAGTTATAAAATTATGAATAATTCAAAAATAAATCTTGCCCAGGCTCAAAATTATAAAATTTTGAAAATAGTTGAAAATACTCTAAATAGTAAATAAAGCTTATATAACCATTTTCTATAAGTATAAAAAAATTCAGTTTATTTAATAAAACATCCAATTTAATAAATAGAATAGGCAAAAATATTAAAAAAATTCCAAAAAAATAATTATATGAGATTTTAAATTCGATAAATAACATAATCAAAATCACAGACTTTTATTTTAAAATTCAAAATTTTAATTTATTTTTTGTTTCTATTTAGGTTTCAACAAAAATACTAAAAACAAGAAATAATTATATAAAAGTTCCGAACTAAATTTTATAAGTTATAATTATAATCAATCTACCAATATTTTGAATCAAAATCAAAAACTTTGTTACAGCTTACAACCAAGTTCGATTTTATCTCAAGAATAAAAAAGAAATTAATGATTAAATTAAGGAAATCTAAAATTCAAACAATAATAATTCAATAATCTAGAGCAATATTTTCTTAAATGACAATTATACCCTATTGATTTTGTCAAATTTCAACAAATACTATGAAACTCTTTTGTGTGTGTTTTAATATTAAAATAATAAATCTATTAATATGAAACAAAAATAGTCATTTAGATATAATCCCGTATCATTTAATTAAAAGTAGGGATAAAATTATCATTTAGAAATGTGCTCACGGATTTGTGAAAGCACTCTTGGCTATAGCATTAGAATTTTGATTTAGAAGATTAAGCTTCTTGAGAGTGTATTGAGATGAAAAATAAAAGCAAGTGAAGGGGGAAAAAGAGGAGGAGTTCGCAAAATGGGAGAGGGATGGGATCAGAAATGAAGGGTGGTGACTCAAATGAAAACTAAGTGGACTAAAGTTCATGGGCCAAATGGGTCAATAATTTTGGCTGAGTTGTAGTATTGGTTCATTCTTTTGGGTTAATGTTTGGGCTATTTAATTTTAGCCTGAAAGCTCAAGTATATGACCAAGAATTGAAGGTAAAAAACTCCACAGGCCTATTTTCACTTTCTTTTTCTACGTCGACATAGGAGGGGTGGCTAATTTAGTGTTTTTGTGTTTTTATGAATTATCAAATAATTGTCAGGATCCTTGATATTTAATGCCCTAAATAATATAGATGGTTCACTAATAGACTGAGGATAAATGGTGGACTTTCATTCACGTTATCTAATCAAATATCGTAATTTCACTTCCATCAGTTATATAGTTACAAACCCAAACAAAGAAAAATATCCGGATGGATAAAGTTGGTAATCTTCTTTCAGCACTTTTTAATTGATATAAACGCTCCCCATTTCCCCCGCCCGCCTCCCCGTCATCTAATAAAATAAGGATGATACTTGTCAAAGGCGGATGCCGGCGGAGTTCGAGCCCGTCGATCACGGCGGATCCAATAAATGCGGATGCTGTGAGGTTCGAAACCCCGTCGATCCTGACGGATCCAATAAATATCAATTAATCTCGATGAGTGCTCTTATTCCGACTTCTCCATTGTCTCGGTATAGCGGCGATACATCGACGGGTTCTACCGCTCCCACGTCCACAGCGGGGCCAGAACCCGTTATTTCATCTCGAGCTGATAACTGAAAATGGCTTTTTTTATTTATTTATGGGTATGAAGGAATCATTGCATTGCGTGCCCGCCCACTTGACCTATTTTTTGTTTTACGTCCTTTAACTCTTCTTATTTGTGATATACATGATAAATATGTATCCACAAACTATAGCTCATTTAGTGACAACTTCGTTTTACATACTTAATAGTTTTTCGGGGAGGCGCGTCATTTGACTAGACATCTAGGGCTAGAGCACTATTTGGTGCGGGCCGAGTGAGTACCAAATAGAGGCAAACTACGAAGATGATTCAGTATGGCTTTACAAATAGATGAAGTCATTTCTTCCTCTTTCCTCTAAAATGATACAAAAGGCGTGCCTAAACATTATAAATGTTCTCACCAAAGAGCAAAAATTCATGATGGATATCGTCCGACATGTCAATGATCCCTTAAAATAAAAAGAATGACTAGAAAAAACTTTGTAACGATTTGTTTGAAGAAAAACCTAAAACCTCTAGAAATACTCATACACTACCCTTACCACGATTCCCAAAACTTATGATCTCACAACTATGCTAAATAGAAAAGAAAAACAAAAAATAAAATAAAAAACTATAACTATACAAGATTTACAGAAAGAAATAAAAGATGTCAAACAAGAAGTTAAACAACTCCAGGAAAAACAACAAAAGGACAGTGAAACCATACAAGTAATTTTAGCTAAACTACTCCAAAATGATGATAGTGATGATGATAATGATGACACAGAAACACAAGAGATAGGATCTCTTGAAGTACCTAATGATTTTTTGTGTGTCCTCCGAGAAATAACATCACGATATGGTCAAAATCACACTTAATTTTTCAATTTTTCTAAAATTGATACAATCACGATATTAGAGCACTAGAGGCAGGCCTCAATTGTATAAAGAAGGAATTGTTCCTAAAAAATTTCAACTCTCCACAAGTGAAAGACTTTCAACTGCTAATAATGCAAGGTTAGAAATCACTAATAAATGTGAAGCCAGTGTAGTTAGCAATGGCGTGACCATAAAATCATCATATATAATTATCCCTGACATAAATCACAGTGTAATATTAGGTACACCATTCATAAATCTTATAACAACTTATAGGGTTGATGATGATGGGATATCCTTCAAAGCTAAAGGAATAAAAAAACATTCTATTCTTTGTTGAAAAACCCAAAACTCGTCATCTAAATGTCATTAGAGCAAAATTTGTTTACCAAAATTAAATTAATGTTCTTATACAAGGAAAACAAAAACGCCTACAACATCTCAAAGATGACATCGCATTACAAAAAATAAATAAACAGCTAGAATCACCTATAGTCCAACAAAAAATAAGTGAGTGTCTTTTCCAAATACAAAATAAAATATGTTCCGAATTACCAAATGCTTTTTGGAATAGAAAAAGAAACATATAGTGATCTTCCACTTTGATGAAAGAAACCAGCAAAGCGGACTATACAAATGAATGCAAAATTAGAATAATATTGTAGATTGAAATAAAAGATCTAGAAATAAAAAGTCTCATATAAAGAGTCGTAGTCATTGGTCTTGTGCGACGCTTACATGTCAAATTGAGAGAGAGGAACACCAAGGCTTGTTATTAACTATAAATCTTTAAATCTTGCATTGAAATGGATCGGAGTATCATTCAAATAAAAAGACCTACTACAAAAGTTACATTCATCATTCATATTTTTCAAATTTGACATGAAATCTAGATTTTGGCAAATAGATATCTCACAATGATAGGTATGGAACCTTTTTCTTGTACCTTTTGGGCAAGATGAATGGATAGTAATGTCATTCGGTTTAAAAATGCCCCATTAATTTCGGAAAATTATGAATGATATATTTAATACATATTCCGACTTACGCATCGTTTACATGGATGATGTTCTTGTCTCCTCTCAAAACTTTCCCCAGAACAACATTTCAAATATTTAAAGATATTTTTACAAGCGTAAAAAGAAATTGAGACTAGTTGTTTAAGACAAAAATTTCTTTATTGCAACTTAATGTCGGGTTCTTAGGTGGTATTATATAACTCAAGGACTGTACTCTGAGAAAGTCCTTGCTTCCAAATTTCGATAAAATACCCATTGTTTTCAAGTTAAAACAATTTCTAGGGAGCCTAAACTATGTCCTTGATTTTTTATTCAAATATAAATAGGATAGCGAGCCCTTGCGGCTGATAGGTTAAAGAAAAGCCACGTCCCCGGACCAATGAACACGCGAAGGTCCAACGGATCAAACAACAAGTTCTCTGAATCCGCGCTTTACATTTAGCAAACCCGAGCTTACGAAGTTGTGGAAACGATGCCTCCGACTACAGTTATAGAGGAATTTTAAAACAATAAACAAGGAAGAGAAAAATTGTTCAATTTACATACGCACAACGGAATGAAACCTAGAAAAATTACTCAACGCTATAAAAGAAAGAGATTCTATCATTGCCATATGCATACAAAAATTTCAAGTTATTTATTAAACCAAGTTTCTTTTTATGTATTGATTGCAAATCTACAAATTTTTTTTACAAAAGGACGTTCAAATATTGCATCAAAACAAATCCTTGCCCAGGTGGCAAGTTATACTTCCCTATATTTGACTTTGATATTGAGTATATTAATGGAGATTCAAAATCCATACCAGATTTTCTAACTGAAAATTCCTCCAAAGGATCGACAATTCTCCAAAAAAAAATAACCAAGAAAAAATTTCCTCCAAAACAATCTCCTCCAAATTACCAACAAAGTCTTGGGCTGATATTTTACCAGAAGAAGAAAATGAAGAACAAACACAACAATCTCCTCCGAAGATAAAATACAAAAATTCTAAGCAGCTCTGGAGCAAATCTCAAAAATGGCAAAAAAAAAAAATGCTCCTTCAACATCGAGCTCTCAAAAGAGTACTTCAAAAATAGAGGTTGTTTGCACACAACCATCACTTCAAAATAAATTTTAAAAAGCCTGAGTTACTTGTATGCAACCGTACTTCTTGAGAAACCTATTTCAAAAATGTATACACCTTGAGAGCAGTTATCACGCAATGATCACGATCCTTATTTTTACAAACAAAAACTTTCAAAAATATTCTTTGCGGTTGAACCGCGTTCGCACCCCGAATCCCATTCAAACACTTTTAAAATGTTATGCGGAATGTGGTTAAACCTCGAGACTCTTCAAAACCAATACGATACTATGAGAATATCTTGATTGAGACTACGCTCGCTCCAAAATCTTCCTTAATTTCTTACTAAATTGTAACGACCACTTGGTGGGGCCACTTGGTAGGATGGATTATCGGCCTAAACACGAGTCGCCGTCGATGGATGTCGACATAAAAAACTTCATTTGATATAATACTAATCAAACACTTTTTGTCCATTGGGGTGAACCAACGACTTACCACTAAAACACAACATTCATAATAAATCGTACATCGATGTGTTTGAGTAATACAGGCCAAACATCATAACGACATAATTCAAAATACGTCATAGTAATAGTATGAGTGCAGCTGACTCCTCAGACAATATATGTTTTGAAAACTTCGACAAGAGGAAACAATAGATGAAGGAATTTGTTGAGGATATCATAGCCTTCAGTGTACCTACGATTATACTTTCGGCTCCTCGCATGAATGGTGCCACCACGAGCGTCTCCCTTCAGCTACAAAATTCGGGGGTCCCCCAAATAAAAGGGGTGGTAGGCCTCAATGGGCATGTTACATAACGAACCGCTAACTAATCACACATATATACATATGTAAACATAGTCTCAGCAATTTAATAGAATCCACCTCTCCAAATAATCGAGAATAATTCAATAATATCCTATAATCTAATAAAGTATCAAATAATCAATAGATAAAATTCTCACATCTGATTAATAGCGTATTATATCCATAGCAGCAGCAATAAGCTACTACTTTCAGGCCCTACATTAGAGTCTACTTTCCCAATAGAAGAAAAAGCGATATAACTTCGTTCTTTACTCGACAAGCGAGGACAAAAATCAATTACTCGTTGCTTGCTCAAACAAAGCGAGAACAAAAATAGTATAAAATCGGTTACCGTTGCTTTTACTCCGACCGTAGGAAAACAACTCAACACAGGAAGGTACCAGCCCAACTTGAATAGAGGTTCAACAACAAATCACGTCATCAGAGATATCCACCGACTCATATTTCCTGACATCGATATCATGGCGATCATATGGCAGGTTTAATAATTGTCTTTCGGCGTGCCAGTCACCGATATCACATATCCTGACGCCTTTCGTTTAATAAAAACTATACAACACACATATGCACAATTTATATGGAAGGTTATGTCACGTGATATAAATTCTCTGTAAGCGAAGAGCCAAATATCCCCGACTTTACTATTGAAGCAACTATTACGATATCCGTACACAAAGAACATAACAATAATAGTATTTTATTTGGTAACTTTAACTAAATAGCTACTAAATTGGTGAACTACTCTTGAACTTATCTAATTTCATCCGTTTACAATATACTACTATACTGATTTAACTTTTGTCTATTAAATAATTAACTAGAACTAACATATGATTCTATAATTTATTTTATGTATATTATAAATAGTAATTTACTACTTACTTGATAAGAATTTAATTAGATAATTTTGTAGCCCACGTAACAACATACTTATATTTAAACCATTAAATACATGAACTCTAAATACCATTAATGAATGAATTTAGCTAATTAATATAAGCTTGGCATAATTATAAAAACTAGTTATATAACCAATAAAATGATATACTCGTACCTTTTTTCTTCTTGGAAACTTGAAAGGAAATTTAAGATTATGATTTAAGAGAATCATCAAAGGAAAAGAAAAAAAAAATTTAGGAAAGGGGAGGGAGGTAGTTCGGCCTAATGGAGAAAGGGGAGAACATTTGTGTGTTTTAGGTGAAGTAAAATAAGCAGCCTTGAGGTGTCTACAGAAGCAAGTAGGAGGTGTAACCTGAGGTGTCATTTTCTTTCTTAGCTAGAAGGAAAAAAAGAGCAATACTCAATTGTTACTTGAATCATAGTCGGGTTATTTCATAAATAATAATGCGTCGAGAATTTTCTACACACTTAAAATATTAAAAGTTCCTAAAGATCTCAAATAATGGGGTTCGGGGCACATCATGATATAAGAATTCACCGAGATTCAAATATAGAGGCGAAAGACCTCGTTGTCTACATTATAACTATTAAGGATTACCAACAAGCTTGGTATAATACGTTTTATGTCCAAACAAAAAATATGAGCCACTCATGGCTTATATTTTTACAAAGTTATTGACCAGAGACACTATAAATTGGTTAGTGCAATGGTGGAAGAATTTTGGCTCAGTCCTTGAAATACTACCAAAGCAGGCATATCAATCATTCCAAATTTTTTCAAATCAATTCGAAATTCCAGAAGAAGAGAAAAGATTCTGCGTCATTATTCTCTTCTGTTCACAGTTCTTTTATTCCTTAGGTATTTTCTTGAAATTGATTTTCACATACAAAGAAAGAAATGTACCGGACTTATAAGAAGGTTGAGGTTCGATGGTGGAAAAATACAATGCATGGGATCTGATATCTACGGAAATAACCCGTTTCGTATAAGCATTATTTTAATATGATTTTAGTTGTCCGGTTGAGTGTTTGGCAGTTAAAGTTAAAATTTGAATCGAATAATGATAATATGGGTTGAACGATAATATATTTTGAGAAAAAAATTTAATTTGACACGTGTTCGAGTTATGTTGTTAAACCGAAGAAGCGAGTGTGACAAAGCAGAGACCTAAACTCCACTTAAAGTCCGCTACCACCCATTTAAGTCTTCATACTTATCATCATTTCATCAAAAAAAACAAAAAATCTATCTTCTTGCTCTACACAAAGGGCCGAACCCCGCTTAAGTGCTGACCTTGATTTTTTTCCGTTCTCTTGGTGAAACTTGAATCGCTTATCAAATCTTGTTTCCCATCTCTCGTTCATCAAATGTATGAGTTTTAATCCTCAAATCTCATCATTTTAGGCTATAGTTGACTATTTGTTAGTTTGACTTTTGTGTTGACTTTTAGATCTTGACTTTATTATGTGATAGAAATGTTATCTAAGTTTAGTTTAGGGGATTTGAGTGATTATTGGGGTTAGAAAGTGGTGTATGTTGAGGGTTGACTTTGTTGACTTTTGTTGACTTTTTCTTAAGTTAACTTTAAATTGTAATAGGAGGTTAGAGGACTTTAATATAGTTATTTTGGGAATAGAAGTATTGGTTCGGATATGGATTGGTAGAGATTAAGTTGAGAAAGTTTGGGGAAAGTTCGTGTAGTGGTTAGTGTTTGAATTGGAGGTTGTATTTAATGGTTTATTTAGTTGGCAATTGATTGTTGGATTGGTTAGAATGTGATTAAAGTGTTATTGTTGGGGTAATAAAGTGATGACCGAATATCGGGATTTATGAAGTGGTAAGTAGGAATAGCAGTTACGTTTGAATTTTAGAAGTGTATCTGTCGTGGGGATAAGATGATTCTTAAGAGTTGTAAATTTGAATTGTGGTCGTGGTATTTATAATACTCGGGGTTTATATAGATAAGAGAGGTTATTTTACAAAATGTGTTATAATGTATAATTTAGATTTGAAATAGAGTTGATTACGGACTGCTTGAGGACTACCTAGAGTTATCATTCTTCTTTGGGCTGGGGTGAGTCTGAATACCGCGATGGGAATGCCGTATATATTATGTTTATATATTGTTTTGTCATGGGAATATTTTGACATGTGTATTGAATGATTATGATACGTATTATTAGATAGTTGTGATTAGCATGATCATATTATGAGATAGTTGTGATTATGATTAAATGTTATGAGATTATAGTGGTTATACAGCGTGTGATGTCTTGATACTTGTCTTTGCTGCGTGTGGCTTTGTGTTGTGTGTGTAATGCATTAATGCGGGTTTATTTTGGGTATTTTGTGTATATTTGTGGAAGCAGTGGTGACATAGGGAGGTTTGGTGTGGTATCACGTATTGAGTGGGTATACAGGTGGTTGGGAGTTTGGTGTGATATGCATATTGAGGGGGTAGCCTCGATCGGGAGGATGGAGGTGGAGACCTCATCTGATTATTTGTGGAGGTGGATTCCCCGTATGTGTATTATTTGTTGGATGTGTTGTTGGAGCACGCGATGGAATAAAGAGTTTTGTCTTTGTTAATGTCGGCCAGTCATATATGTTATTGTTATCCATAGGTTAAAATTTGACTACGGTGCTGGGTTGTTAATGATCTTATACTCGGGCGTGAAACTTTGAGGTGGGTCATTCCCCAATTTTAATTATCGAGCCTAGGTTCGAGGGGTCTTTATGGTATCTTGTGTGGTTATATTACTGGGTTGATAGTTGTTAGGGGAGTTGTCGTGGGGTTTTTAACTGCGTGGTGATCTTTCCTTTTCTTTTGTTATTTAGGCGGTAGGGATGCAGGTCTGTTCGGTTGAGTGCTTTGCTAGAGGTGCAGCAGGGAGTGCGGCCGAGGGAGATCACGAGAGGTGCGGAGATGCAGGGGAAATGTGGATAGCATTGTAGAAGCGTGTGGAGCTAGCGTGGGGCTACAGAGTGCAGGGTAAATGTTGGTGGAGAGCGAGAGGCCGTAGTACGTCGCTGGGCAGGAAGTGGGATTCTGAGAGGAAGTTGTTGACCCCGACTGCAGGCGGGATCCGTAAAGTTTGCGGGCCGATTCTCCTATTGAGCCTTAGAGTTCATTCGAGACTTGGAGAGTATATTCGAGCCTATGGGAGTTACTGGGGAGTTGAGGACCATATTCGCAGCTTACAGATTACATGGTGGAGCTCGAGATTGGTGGGAGAATGTACGATCTTTGATTGCGGTAGGCGGACACGTGTTGTGGGATCGGGTTGTGGAATTATTTGAGGGAGCTTACATGTAGGTGCATATGTAAAATACAGAAATTGATCGGCGTAAGCAATGGAAGCGAAATATAAATGACTCTGAGAAAAGATTCGGTGATCTCGTCTACTTCCGGATATGAATCCTGCGGGGGAAGATGCTCGAGATTGAGGGGCCAAGGAATGGTGGGAGATCCTTGTAGGATTCTCCTTTCAAGGAGTATGCAACACTTCCATGAACTAGTGAATGATGCCTTACAGTGAGAGATGGATTTGTGAGTGTCAGGTTGGTGGGGGAGAAAAAGAGGAAGATATGGCAGCTTCGAGGATGGGTGGCCGATCGAGTTACAGGTTCCACAGGGCGTCCATTGCGGCGCGGCCGTTACAACGAGTGATTTAGTGCCTATTTAATTCTCGATTCGGCGCTCTTGTTTTACGTTCCCGAGGTCTTTTAATCGAGTGCAGGGGATCTCGGAGGTTATCGGGAAGCGGTAGCAATGGGTATTTCCGTTGTGGTAAGCGGGTCATAAGTGTGGAGATGCGTCTGGGGTTGTGATGCATTATGGTGTGTCACAGGAAGGGCCACGTGCTTTTGATTGTCCCGAGGAGGCAAAGTGTTGAGTGGGAGTGCTAGCGCATTTACTCGATGCGGCCCGGCGAGGAGAAATTTATCAAAGGAAATTAGTGGAGGTCGATTAGTGGTAGAGGAAGCTTTTGAAGTAGGTTGGAAATAGTCGGGGTAGTAATATTCTTTGGGGTAGTCGAGGTGGTCTTCGGAACTAGTAGGTGGTTGGAATATTTCGTTACCCGGCCAAAGAAGCTTCCGGGATTCCCCAGGGTGGTAACAGGTACTCTAAATTTATGTGGGTTGGAAGCAAAAGTCTTGTTTGATTCTGGAGCTACTCATTCTTTCATATCTCTGAAATTTTCCCAGCGTATTCCTATAACTCGAGAAATTCTTGCTATACCACTTCTAATTCTAACTCCGGTTGGGAAGTCTGTTAAGATTGATGAGGTATGAGAATTATCCGTAGTATTGAAAATCGTGTTTGGAGACAAGATTTACTATCTTTTTGAGATGAATGATTTTGATCTTATTAAAGAATGGATTGGTTGGGCGGAACGTAAATGGGTGATAGATTGTCATCTTAAGAAGATTGAAATATCAGTCTGGTAAATCTAAGATCTTTTTCTAGGTGATAGAAAAATTCTTTCTCTTGTCCTCCATTTACGCCTTAGTTGCCCGTAAGATGTTGAAGTGGATGTGTTGGTTATCTTGCCCGTATTTGTCGGCCTTAGTAAGGGAGAAGATCGTCACGAGGGAGGTCGTGTCGTGAGGGTATGTTGATGTGTTCTGAGAAGTGCAGGACTTCCTCCTGTGCGAAGGTGGAGTTTTCCATAAGTGAATTCACGGGTACTACTCCGATTTCTATGGCACCTTCTGAGAATAGCTCTGAGTTAAAGGAGTTAAAACGCAATTGCGGGGAATTGGATAAAAGGGATTCATTCAACCAAGTAGTTCACCTTGGGGTGCTCCGGGTGTTATTTTTTAAGAAGAAGGATGGATACGAGGTTGTGTATCGGTGCAAACGGTGAACAAAGTAACAATTAGAATCGATATCCGTTGCCTAGGATTGATGATACGTTTGATCAATTGAAGGATGCTAGAGTATTTTCTAAGATTGACTTTGGTCGAGGCTACCACCATCCGATTGAGAATTAAGGAGGATGATGTATCGGAAGTCAAACTTTATTTAAGAACAAGATATGGGCACTACGAGTTTTTGGTGATGCCGTTTGGGTTGACGAATGCCCCAAAGCACAAGATATGGACCTTATGAATCGGGTGTTCCGCTCTTACTTGGATAAATTTGTGGTGGTGTTCATTGATGATATTTTGATATATTCGAGCGTTGAGGAAGCATAGAGAACACTTGAGAATTGTATTGGAGACTTTGAGGGAAAAATGAATTGTATGCTAAATTTTCTAGTGTGGGCCTTTGGTTGGGAAGCGTCTGCAGTTTAAGGTCGTGTGATTTCATTAGAGGGGTATAAGTGTTGATCCTCAAAAAGTTGAAGCTGTGATGAATTGGGAGCGACCCACGAGTGTTACTGAAATACGAGAGTTTTAAAGATTCTGGCGGGATCTTATGAGAGATTTATACAGGACTTTTCAATTATTGCCACACCCATGACCAGGTTGACTAGAAAGGGAGTTCCATTTGTTTGGAGTGAGGATTGTGAGCGAGGAGGCACCAATGAGTTGAAAAGTGAACTACCGCGCCGGTATTGACTCTTCCGGCGGGACATGATGGTTATGTAGGTGTATAGTGATGCTTCAAGGGTTGGGATGTGCTAATGAAACCACGGTAGGGTAGTAGCTTGTAAATCGCGACAGGCGAGAAATCATGAGAAAAATTACCCGGCCTTACGATTTGGAACTAAACACGCAATTGTGTTCGCACCCAAAGACCCCCAGGCATTATTTGTATGGTGTGACTTGCCAAATTTTTGCGATCATAAAAGTTTGAAATACCTCCAGAGCCTTGAATAGATTTGAATCGAGGCAGCGAAGGTGGATGGAGTTTATTAGCAATTATGATGTTTCCATTGAGTGATATCGTCTGGAAGAAGCGAGATGTGTGGTAGGCGATGCATTAAGTCCGTAGGAGAAAAGGTTAAAGGCCATTGAATGAAATGAAGCAACTTGGTGTTAATTTTGGAGTAGGAGTTGATGGCGGTTTGTTGGCGCCAAATCGGAGTTGATCGGTTCTTCTTGATCGAATATTCGAGAGCAACAAAAGATGAGAAAGTACCAAAAAGATAATTGGGAAAGTGGCGAGGCAGTCCGGACTTTGTGGTGAGGTAGGCCACCCCTGGCATAGTGGGTGTCGTGCACTTGCTCTCGGGGAGTTGGGGTTTTTGGGCCGAAACTCATAATGCTCCATATAGTATGCATCTGGTGGTACAAAGATGTATAGAGACTTAAGAAGCGTGTATTGGTGGCCCAAACATGAAGAAATTCTTTGAATTTGTATCAAAATAGAGCTTGTCAACGGTGAAGATAAGAACACCGACGGCCCGGGGCTATTGCGAGCGCTTCACTGTTCATGGTAGGACTTGGGAGCATATTAAAGTGGATTTTATTTTTCGGACTCCCAGAGACATTGAGAAAGAATGATGGTATTTGGGTGATAGTGGTAGGCGCCGAAATCGGCTTCATTTCTTACCAATTGTCGACTCCACGGTCTGGCGGTTAAGGAAGGTTATATGTTAATCAAATTGTGCGATTGCATGGAGTCGGTATCGTTGTCAGGAACCGAGATCTTGGAATTCACCTCCAATTTTGGAAAGAAAAGGATTTCGAGGAAGCGATGAAGCGAGGGTAAATTACATCATTTTAAATCCACCGATCAGATAGGCGTCGAGAGAGAACAATTCAAACATTGGAGGTATATTCTGGGCACGTGTGTTGAACTTTCCGGAAGTAGATGATGAATTGCCTAAAATGGAGTTTAGTATAATAATAGCTTCAGCGCCCGGTATTGAGATGACACCATTTGAGGCGTTATGCGGAGGAAATGTAGGACTCGGGGAAGAGAATATCGTTGGCAGTTAGCAGCGGTAACATCTTGATTAAGGGAGGTAATTATACGGAACAAAAAAGGCCATAATTACTTTCGACCACTTAATGAGCCATGACCATTATCATCACGACAATAATAGATCCATCAAGGCTAGACCAAGTAGCAGTCCGGATAACTATAACTTCTGCTTTTCGAGGCTAAACTCCTTCGACCCTTTTCTTACGACTTGATCGTCGAGACTATTTTTCGGGAAAGCAGGAGTTCTTTATTTTAAAGGGAGGAACACAGATTTGGATCGAGGTGTGCTCGAAGCTTCGACTTGGGGATTTGGGATCCGACCCGTCACGAAACAGGACAAGATCATCGTTAGCGACCGGGTATGGAGATGCGATTCATGCAGCCTTGTAAGCGTCACGACCCGGCCATACACGAAATGGTTACCGTGCCGCCCGATACCTTTCTATCAGCGGGGAGTTGATATAGTGGGGGACCTCCCGAGGATGCCATGGGGCAAGCGATATGCCATTGTGGAGGTGGACTACTTTACCAAATGGGTGGGGAGCCAGGGCCATTCGCTCGGCAGGATCGAGGAGCAGGTATACTAAGTCTGGCGGGGAGATGTTGATAGGTTTGGGGTGTCGGGTGCTAGTCACCCGGAGCAAGCCGGGACTTCGATTACAGTGGTAGGATTGAGGATACGTGCTTGGAGTTGGATATAGACATAGAACGACTTGAGTGTCGTATCGTCGGGGCGATGGTCGGGAGTAGAGGTGATGAACCGTGTCTTGAAAGAGGTGAAAAAGCAACTCCTAGGAGGAAAGGCCGGGTTGGGATGCAGAACTCCCAAGCGTACTTCAATTGTTCAGGGCGACCCGAATCACGTCAGCGGGAAAGCTAGAGTCGCCGGAGGGCCCATTATATTATCGAGAGAGTTGTGGGGCTAGTAAAGTATGGTGTGACCGAAGGTTGCACAGTGCGGCGATCGTGGGTAGCATGCCACGATATTATATGTAAGCCTGTTTTCTATCTATTTCCTTGGAATAAAAAGACTTGGTTCATTTAAATTGTCTAGATGCTTTCAAGTTACATGGGATAGAGAATCAACTATCTTGCTTGGCTTGCCATGACGAGGCACAGTAATCAAGTTTGTGTAAATCTACCTAAATGTTTAAGTATATCCTACCGCTGAGCGATCAGAGAGAACCGAATCCTGCGTTGGACAAGAAGGAGTTAGGAGCGAAATGTCATGTACAATCCAAATCCCTCACGGAAGGTCGAATCCTCGTATGCGAAAACATGGGGGGAGGATCCGGGGCTCGGAATAGATAGGGATATAAAACTCTTTAAGGTAGGACCCCTAGCGTTAAGCGGCTGAGATCCTCCCTCGACCGGAGGTCGAGGGAGGTAAGCAATCGACGTGAGAATAAGTAGCAAACGAAAACTAGAACTAAAGACAAAGTCAAGAAAAAAAGGAGTTATAAAAGTGAAGTTGTTTAGAGTGTAAAGGCAAGTCTAAGATCGGGCAGGTCGGGGAGGAGATATCGTCCCTCGCTGAAGTCGAGAAAAAGAGTTAGGGACCTCTGAGTACCAACCTTCAGTGAGCTTGCATAGTCATATGTGAAAAATTATTTCTCTAAGGGAAGAGTGAAGGAAATGGCGGTGGAAGAGGCTCCCGTCTGGCGTTAGACCACAAATCGATTATTAAGACCCTCGGCCGTTTGAGTACCACTTGGTATCCTCCGTGGAAAGCCTCGGCTTGGTGTTGACACTCGGTCATTTGGCTCGGCCGGTCGTTAAATATCAATGCCTCTATACCTATGTGAGGCGAAGGGATTTCCTCTCTCCTTGCTTGAGGCTTTTTCTATCTGCAAATTTGGGCAGTCCTGTCGGCTTATGCACGCCCTCAGCTCGGCGCAGCGCGTCCGTCCAGCATCTTTGTGACATATTGCTCTCTGAGCAGTAATGGACATGACAGTTTTTTGAAGCCATTGCGGGGCTCTACTTGACTTCCGCTAGCCGGGGTTCTCCAGTTCCTGCTCTAGTTGGCGGCTGAGGAGGAAGACCCGCGAGCCTCTTGCATTAGGGAGGATGGGAGCTTCTCATGCTGGCTGCCAACCAGGCGCTCCCTAAGGAGTCGAGACTGCGTAGGGAAATAGTTAGAAGAGGGTTCGGGCGAATCTGAGGAAAGAAGTGCAAGGATGGCCGTGCCTTATTCCCAGCGGCATTGAAGGAAGACATCGACTCCCCATAAGTGATCGAGGTGACGGAGGATCTCTTCGGCCGAGGGGATCCTCTGGTGTGAAGGGTTGGAGGCTATGGCAATGGTCGAGTCCAAAAACTTCGTAGATAAAATTTGGAGGAGTAAGGTTCTACTTTACAGGACAGGGGGCAATGCAGTCTCATGAGACTAAGAGTGTGGGTGGGTTAATAGTTAGGACCTGCCCTGCTGCTTGGATGCCGAGAAGGACCACTTAGGAGGAATTTGGAGGGATGGCCCGAGGGAAAGGGCATAGCCGAGTCGGGGAAGGTGGAGGGGCCGGTCATGGGTTTGCGAGGCCGACTGTCAAGTGACCTCGGGGGCTCCCGACATCATGGTGGCGAGTGAGATTTGAGGGAGGAGTTGTTGAGGAGGGGCGCTCGTTACGAACTTGGAGGCGGACCCTCCTCCCGTCTCTGGTGAGGAAGAGACGAAACCTAGATCAGGAGCCACTGGAGGAGGTGGCCGTCGGTCAGTGGAAAAAGACTCTATGACGGTGTCTTGGAACTGGCGTCCTGCCAAGATTGTGAGTAGAAAGGAAACAAAGGGGTCAAGAAAGGACAGAGCCCGTAGGAAGGGAGTTGCAACTAGCTTATAAGGGGTCTGTGACCTCGTCTTCTTCGAAGGCTGCTCAAATAGCTTGGCGGGACATTATTACCAAAGAGGCTAGCGTCCTCACGAGAGTGGAATCGGAGGATACGGGAAAGGACTCGCAATAGGCGTTGGTCGAAGAAGTAACCGGAAGAGGATTTTGTCAGAGATCACCAACGTTGTAGGTCGCTTCCGGGGACCTCCAGGTCCTGACAGGAGTGAGTCTGGCGACCCGGAGACTTCGAGAGTCGGGAGTAAAAGAAGTGGCGTGGGGCAAGTATAGGCGCTTGATATCTTTATGGCGACCAAGTCAACCTTATGGCCAGTCGACCCCGAGAATAGCCCGTAGACTTGAATGGGGTAATGAATCTTGGAGAGGGGCGTCTTTGGAAGGCCTCCCGGAGACAAAAAGTACGGTCTGAGACTGGTTTCCATTTTGGAGGGGGAAGGATTCGATAAACCGCATCGATTTAACCCTGAAAGTACAAAAATCCTCATGCAGTGTTGGGTGAAGGAGGTGAGGAAGAACTTCACCGTTAATAAGAGAACCACGTGTTGGGGGTACTTTGGGAAGAACCGATCACTGCCGGGGACAACACGACCCCATAAAGGGTGAATAGAGGCGAGCCATTTTCCAAAAACCACCTTGAAGATGGTCCTCGGACTTGGAGGAGGCGTTGGCACGTTCTAAGGTGGCCGGGCGGCCAGCATGGTCACCCACGTTGTAAGGGATCTCATGCGGGTGCGAGAGGCCAAGTCGTTTTTGGAGAGATATTGGCCCGCTTAGATTGAGGAGGATGACGTGAGGCTTGGGCGCCCAGACCGAGGGGCGGCTGCGGCGTTCACGACGAGGCGGCGGTATTGGCTATGATGATCCACACTCTTCGCCGCTGGGCTAGGAGGAGGAATTTGTAGGGATGAGGGCGACCACGTCGGTGTTATAAAATCAATACCGGGAGACTATTAAGGTTGTTCGACATCTACATGAGAAGGAGGAAATAAATCACCCACGATATATACGCGGAGGTTGAAAGAAGGAGGTAAAGGGTTTTAAAGCATTAATTTAAGAAATCGTGGGTGATGGGCGATATAGAGGGTCTGACCATTTTGATAATGGGAAGAGCGTTTTGGTGGTAGGATGCTAAAAGGCCACATTTGGTATGCATGATAGAAGAGACCCCCAAAATTCGGCCGACCCCCACTGAAAATATAGGCGGTTCTTAGGGCAAATGATAATCCTATAGATAAATGGTAGAATTAAAGGGATGGAGTCTACCCAGGTGGACCGCCGCAAATGGGCAGGATAATGACCCGGCCACGATAAATGGACACGGAAACCACATGGATGGGCCAAAGTGTGAAGCCCGTACTAAAAGCGTTGAGCCGTCTTGGGAATGGAGAGCGATGGTTGACGAGTTCTGACACTATGAGCCCAATTAAGAAAGTATTATGAGGAGAAATCAAGATTGTAATTACTCGACCCACTTAATGAGCGTAAGCCATTATCGTCCGACAACGATGGAGCCGTGAGGCTCGGCAATGTGCGGTCGGATAGCTACAAAAGGTAAATCTAGAGGACAAATCAAAGAAAGTTCACTTTGACATCCAAAAGAGCTCTCTCTCTTTCATAAGCTAAACTCCTTTGACACTCTTGAGCATTCACCGGTGTTTATGGCGACAGCAGGTTCTTTGTTTTAGAGCTTCCATTTGGATGAGGTGTGGCTTGAAGGATTTTTGTGATCAGGCCATCCTTTGAGAAGCAGGACCCGGATCGTGATACCCACGTCAGCAGGGTATACCTCGAGGCTCTGCCTACGTATTTTATTAGCCACTAGGGATCTCGAGTATATTGATCTTTAGGAAGTCCCGATTTATCCAGTCACCAAAGGCACGAGGATCCCCCTCGCCTAACGGGCATTATTTCTCATAACCTCAGCAGTCCCGTAAAGGCTTCCTTTCGACCCATTCTACCACCGTGGCCTACGGAAGTGGCTCATTGTGCCCGGCCGTGGCAGGCGAGACAACGTCCCCCACTCACGATTCCTCTTCACGGGACTTTGCTCCATGTGAGCCAAAGTGAAAAAAAAATTTAGCCATCGTCCGGACCACTTCTGGTGTCGTACTGACACTTTCCTTTGTCTGCGTCAATCTTGAAATCGCCACCAGCATTACCCGCTTTGATGTTGTCCATCAGGTATGTGGATGTGCTCTGCCAATGATACGCTAATGTGAGTCCGTTAGCGAAAATTACGTACTCAACTTCATTATTTTTAATTTGTGAAGAAGCGCGCTTTCGAGCATCTTAAATACAGTTTGCCTCGGCGTCATGCTTGAGATACACTTCCACTTGATACTCTGAGTTCTTGGCACCATCTACATATATCAGCAGACCTACAGAAGGTCCTCGGTCGAGATTGACCAACTTCCGGTACGGCTTTTACCGGATCGTAGGTGCGTGTTTCCGACCATGAAGAAATTACTGCTTAGAGCACGAGCACTTGATACTAGTCACTGGCTTGGCACCGCGAGTCAAACTCGCTTCAGTTCAATGGCTCGCTTAACAACCGAAAAGGACCCATTGGGGTTCTCCCGAATTTGTCGTAGGGACTAATCCATGACCACCTCCTTGAATGAGCACCGAAGTAGGGCTTAGGCTTTCCCGTCGCGACCCCTTATGAGGGAGCATGCATATCTTTTAAGTATGAGGATACGCGTCGGCTCCTCAGCAATCGCTCTGTTGAGGTGAGTATGCGGTGTCGGGCAGCGCAAATCCACTACGAGAGCGGCTGCTAAGTGGGCGCTCCCGGGCCGGCCCAGCCAGGGTTCTGAGGACATGTTAGCCATCGACGTGAGGAAAGATGAGGAGGCAGGAGGCCTCTTGAGCTCATGGAGCGACCACTCGCGGTCCCGAGGGAGATTCACTCGAGACTCTTTCCCACTTCTTGATAGCATAGCCACAAAAAGGAGGTAGGCTCCGATCACCGACTGCGGACATGAACCTATTTAGGGCCCTGATGCTTTCACATGAGGCATTGTGCTTAACATATAGTCTTGGGGCTCTGTAGCTTGAATTTGTGGGGATGTACATGCGAGATTCGGCATCACTCCTCGGGCGATCCTTATGGCCGAGAATTTCCCGGAGTCGCTCGAACATATTTGTCGGGTTCGGCCGCTTGTTCCTCCTCAGAATTTCGAGAGAAGCTTTATCTGAGTCGGCTCCATGATCCTCGGCTTCGGCTCTTGAAGAGCATGTCGTCCACGTAGATCTCCATATTCCGGTGAATTTGGGTGGAGACTACCTTGTTGACCATCGGTACGTGGCCTAACGTTAGCTTCAAGCCAAAGGCCATCGCTTTACGAATGGAATCTCTACGTCCTCCTCGACATGAATATTTGATGACATCCTTAGCGTCCAAGAAGTGCGCCATTTCGCACTTGCCTTTGGAATCCACTGATAATCAATGTTAGGAAGAGGGGTAGCAATCCTACGGACATGTCTTTGTTGATCTTTGGTGAAGTCGGTACCGCATTCGCCGTGTCGATTGGATTAGGCACCGACAAAAGCGCGTTTGCCAGTAGAGAACCTATTTCCCGATGAATGCGCTCCCCGACTTAACTTGTCCGCCTCCTCCCGGACAACTTCCTTTTCTCTTACGAAAAGGTATTCTTCTTTTTGCTTGATGGGTTTGTAGTATGGATTAGCGAAACGACCGGTGAACCCGGCTACTTCATATCTACCCCGAGCATATCCTTTGGCTCCCATGCAAATATATCCACAGTACTCGGAAGACCGAATATACATTGTATCGTCTTCTGCCCCAGGGTTGTACCGATCTTGAATACCTTGGCCGGATCCTCCCCCTCGCCAAAGAGACTGCTCTAGACTTCTCTATGCGCCGTCCCCTTCTTGGGACTCTACTCCCGGAGATCTGTAAGGTGCAAAATGTTACGATCCGGGGCTCCTCAGCTTCTTTGATGTGGTCCCTTTCTAGGCCCCGGGGCTTGATGCGACTTTGTGGAAGCTAGGTAACGTCCTCAGAACTTGCTTGCAATTTGGCTAAATCTCCCAATCCCGTATCGGCGTTGGGAACTTAAATGCTTAAGATGAATTAAGGGAGACGCTGACCTCGATGCGGCGGCAGCGCCCATTTGGCGGTATTCCATTATAAGCCACTTTTCGTTCATGTCCACGATGGTAAACTCCACTGGGCTTTGTGAACTGCTGGCGGATGATTTCCCGTAGTTTGCCATGAGGTTGTACACCAACGGACTTGCGTCCGCAGCCAGATCCCAGCTGAGGCGTAGCCACCCAGTGGAGATAAATCCCCAGCTTTAGGTATGCATCCAGAAGGAATATCCACAAAGCTTACGGTATCCACCCGGTCGGCCTACCTCAAGTTTCACGTCACCGGAGAGATCACTAAAAGGATCCTCGTGAGGCATTCCCAGGAGAAAGACAAGTCCGGGGAACTGGGGCGTGCTAAAATGCTTAATATATAACTTGTTTCGCATATGCCCATGTCCCAGAGTCTCCTCCGCCCCGCTGCGCTCCACGATATGACTTTTACTACTCCCGAGTTATGTACGGGGAGGGGCCGTCCAGAGGTCTCAGGCTTCGCCCGATTAGGCGCTGTTCACACTGCGTGTCCTTGTGACATGCTCATATTGCCCCTACTGTATGAGCTTTCAATCTCTATCTTGAATAATACATGATAATCAAATGCTCGATGCCCATTGTCTTTATGATACCTATGTCGTTCTCGTATCCATCTTGATGTACACTTGGAGTTCGTGGGAGCGTCAGCATCTTCGTCTCATGAATACATTCCACGTACCGAGGCATTTAGAGGTCGAGATACTCGATTTTCCCACCATTCCTTTCCTTCTACTTAGCCCGGATAGCCACGGAGATGCGAAAAAGCTCTTCCTCGGGTAAGGTCGGCCAGAGTACTGGTCCGGGCGCCGGATTACGTCTAGAGCTCCGCCCGGCACCGGATTAGGGCTGCTGCCGGCGGGTTTCCTACATGGGATGATTTCGGTGCCTTTTGCCAGCCACTTTCTCGGCTCGTCAATCGAGGATATACTTGTAAGCTCGCTCGTTGACCTCCTCCAAGCTCGAGGGTCTCTTCTTCAAAAGGGACTCTTTGAACTTGCTCAACCTCAACCCCTCGATGAAGGCTATGACCACTATTTTCTAGTCTGCCCCCGGGACAAGGTTGAACTCCATCTGGAACCGGTCCTGGAAGGAGGAGATCGCCTCATTCTCTCTCTTTTTGATGGTCATGAGAGAGTGCTCATCCTTGTCTTGTAGGACTCCTACCATGAGTTCGAGATAAACCTCCATTTGAGCTCCTCGAACGAAGTTATACGTCCTTAGGCCATTTGGTTGAACCGTTTCGGTCTTGGGGTTGCAGGCGGATGGAAATTCCTGCATTACACACTAAAGGATCTTTGGAATGACATTTGGGGCCGGAATTCCATGATATATTCCTTCGGTCGATGCTACGTGAACTTGGTAAAAATGGGAGCCGTACTGAGAAGGCATAGCGGCCAGTCACAAATGTCCGAGAAGAGCTAGGCACACTTGACTTCTGTATTGGTTCCCCGCTTGGCGTTGCGGGTGACTCTTTTCGTTGAAGGACACTATTTGCTTCTACAACAAGCTACGCGTCAATTGCTTAAGCCGGGCTAAGAGGCTCATGAAATTTGACTCTGTTGTCCCGAGGATTGCTGGTGTCTCCCCCAGTGCGGGATTGATCCACTAAGTTGGTTCGTTACCAGCTAGCGACAATTTGATCCATGATCCGTTGTATCAGCCACCGTCCCGGGGTGTGTTCCCCCACTTAGGCAACGTTCCTCCGGACCCAATATGTATCGGTCCACAGGCATTCGGTGAATTAGTACGGAGCGCCCAGGCTGATGGGAGTTCAAGCGTCTCGTCCACGACGGGTTCAAAGCATCATCCCCCTGAGGATGATTATTGTCTCCATTTTGGATTCATCTTCTAAAGGAAAGAGAGGGATATGGCTTTCTAATGCGAGTCGCCTTGTGATCGTTAATGATGACTTTGGTCGATTTCGATAGAGGGCGAGGGATGTCGTCCTCGAGTTGCGCCCGATACGCTGGGTCTGATAAAAGCCTACAAAACAAGACCAATTGCCCGACCGAGAAGCAGGTCCGGCGATGTGAGTCAATAAAATTTGGAGAGTATACTTTCTATAAGTAGATTTGGGTATCAATGAGCTTGCCCGATTAGTCTTGAGAGTTTACCTTTTATAGTGCTCCGTTATTGCGAATGTGTGGGCTTGCCCCGAACTATTAAGATTAATAGAATAATTATGGTCTTGAATGCTCCTCATAATTGCCTCCTTAATTATTTCATTTGAGATGTTGTCTCATAGCAGTCCTCATCCTCACGTAACGGTGACGTTCGACTCTTATATGAGCCGCCTGGCGCGTCGGTGTGGCCGAGATCCGTTATGAAGTGATGCGCTGCTAGTGCAGTCCGTTTATGGAGAGGCCGATCTCATGGATCGATCACAGGCCCAGCGTTTATTCATGGGATTATGACCCGTGGCGGGTGTATTACCCACGCCGGCGCCCAGGTCTTGTCGGGGCACTCCGCGGCTTTGGATGCGGGATCCGCCCGGCAATTATAGTAGGGCGCTTCAGTGTCCTCTGCACGCCTGCTTCATTGCCGATCCGGATATCTTAGGCCCGTTCGTTAACGCCTCCTTTAAGCTCGAGGATCTGCTTCTTTGAGAAGGAATACTTGAACTTGCTAAATTACCGATCCACCATAGCTATAGCAGAACCTATCACGGAAGGAGAAATAGCCTCGTGCTCACTACAACTAATAATTAGGCCAGAGAGTGCTCATCCTTGTCCTATCGGACCCTTCCCACATAGGTACTAGTGAACCGTCATTTGAGCTCTTCGAAGGAAGTTATGAATCCTTCCGGCAATTGGTTGAACCATTTCACTGCCAGACCTCAGAGGATCTCTTCTTTAGAAGGGCTCCTTGAACTTGCTCGTCCCAATCCACTCCCGCAAAGCTATAGCAGAACATCACGGAAGGAGGAAATAGCCTCGTTCTGCACTACTGCCCAATGTAATTTGATGAGAGAGTGCTCAAAAGCTCTTGTCCCTATCGGACCGCTTCAGCGTAAGGTTAGTGAACCGTCATTTAGCTCTTCGAAGGAGATTGTGAATCCCTTTCGGCAATTGGTTGGGCCATTTCAGCTGCGGGCCTGCCAGGCGGATGGAAAAACTCTGCGTGCGCGCACATTGCGGGGGGAGTCTTTGAGCGACATCTAGGATTGCTTGAAATTTCGGCGTGTGTTCCTCAGTCGTCTTCCCGTAAGCTTAGTAAAGGGGAACGCCGTACCCTTGAGGCATAGTTAACCGATCTCGGTGAGAGGTAATCCATCGGCTACAGCCATTGGGTTTCATGCATTTGTCCGGCCACCGTTTTGGTAAGGTGCGCTCGATCTTCCTACGGTGAGGCTCTTTACGCCCGTTGCTTGGCGGAAGAGTGGCGTCGGTTCCAGTACCATGGTGGCTCCCATTAGCGCCAACCAGGCTCGTTGTTCGTCTGGTCGAGGGGGAGTGTCTTGATGAGTTTCCCTCCCGGAACAAATGGCGATACATGAGGGGTTTCTCTGCCACCTCGAGGTTTGCGACTCCCCACCGAGGCGGCGTTCTTCCCTAACTTGATATGTGGTCCCCTAAGCATTCGTGCGTCCTCGAGGCCGCCCGGTTATTCAATTCGAATCTTCCACTTTGAGTGATTATCGTCTCCATTTGGATTCATCTTCTGAAAAGGAGAGAGTTTAAACTTTCTAATGCAAGTCTCCCACTGTGGTAGCCAATGATGACACAGTCGGAGTTTACATAGTGAATGGGATGACAAACTTTCTTCGAATGTTTTAGGTATCGAAAGTGAATGTCTTTGGTATTTCGAGGTTTACTTTTATAGTGTTTGGACCGTTACATTAGTGAGTTCTTGATTGCTCCCATTACTATCGAGTAGTAACGGTTCCGACTCATTAAGATATTGGATAATTTTTTGTCTTGATGCGGCAGCGTAGCTGCTTAGTGGCTAAATCCTAGCATTTATTGACCTTCGCGAATCCTTGCTCGAGTGAACCCATTTGGATGAGCGTCCACTTTGCATATGGGCGTCGCCCGACTTTATTCGGTGATCTTCGTTGGCCTGATCCTCTTCGGGTGAGCAATTCTCCTTTGGACCGACCCTTGGACCGGCCCATTTCTCATGGGATTATCATATACCGAAAATATTGTCGAGAGGCAATCGGCCCATATTTTACGTGTCGAAAAATGTATCCTTTGGGCCAACCCAGTGAAAAGATGTTCCCGGGGCGAAGCGGACCCGAGAAATAATGTTCTCTGATCAGAAACGGTAGAAAAAGATGGCGGGCAAAAGCGGGTAAAATATGGTATGGGAGGAAATCGGCCCAAAATCTATTCCGAAAAATATGTTCTGGGTGAAAACGGGCAAAAATATAGTCAGGAATGAGAGAATGGGGAGAAAACATGATCGAAATAATTATTTCCGGTGGCACGTCCAAGCAGATGGTCTCGGGGTAAAGCGAGCGAAAAGGTCTCGGTAAGCAATTCAATATGACCCGTGTAAAAAATGAGAAAATATGGCCTCGGGTCGAAAGCGGACGAAGAGAGAAAATAGGTCACAGAAGCAGTTGAAAATATGGGCTCGAGAAGCGAAACTAACGAAAATATGTTCCCGGTTAAGCGGGGCGGCATGTTCATTGAGCAAAGCGGGCAAATATGATCACTTGTCGAAGGAGCCAAAAAATAGTTTTCGGTCAAAATGTCATTATGAAGAAATGAATGATATACAATGGCGATGTTTTTGGGTTTTGAATCCATTAGTTTTATTAAGGAAAATTCATCAGAGTTTTTGGACTGGTAACCACGTACGAATTGTCAATACAATGGACTAACAATCTGTAATATGTATCCATTTTCTTGCACACTTCAACTACAATGCAGTGAATGCACTACCAAAAAAATGACATTTCTCATCTCACATTGGTCAATGTCATATCAATTTTATTAAATGTGATAGCAACATGAAACCAGAAATTTCCGTTTCCAGCTTTAGTCAGATCTCTGATATTCTTGCATGTTGTTGAATATATTTATAAAGGGCAAATGAATTTGAACATCACTCACATTTCATTTATATGTCAACTTTAATCAGTCGTTAGATTTAGATCTCTCGAAAGTCACTTTCTACCCATTTTGATCACTCAAGTACAAAAATCAACCTAATTGACTACTTCCGTCTATTTTCTCCGTTAAATTGAAAATTCTATTAAACAAGGCTTGAAACTTACAAGCGTAACTTAGTCAGCTTTCAGTTTTCATTCACTTACTGGACAGAGTCAACTATTTATACCCAAAATTCAATAGTAGCCAAAATTATCTCTAATTTTACATGAATTAAAAGCTTTATTGCTTGTAAGCTGATCTACAAATCAAAGAAGATATTCAAATCAATAAAGTTGGAATTTTTTCATTCAATCCCAACATATCTAACAAGATCTTCGAATCAATGAAGTTTCAATTTTTTCTTTCAATTTCCTTTCGAAACCCATCAACCCAAGCTTCTTTTTGTATCCATTACACCTAAATCGTTTCACCTCTTTCTCACCATGCGTTCTGTATATATTTGAAGATGAAGAGCGGATACGAGCTCAGTCATACTTAGTAAACGAGATGGATTCATCATTGGTGGTGGTTGTGGTGGTTGTAGTGGTGATAGTGGTGGCGGAGGAAAGGGGTGGATGAAGTAATTGGTGGGTTGAATATAGGATGATAAAGTTTGGTGAGTTTCAAATTTTGAATATTTGTTCTCTCTTTGTTGAGCCAAAGAAAGTAATGTTTAAAAAGATCGAGAGAGGAGCAGGTGATGAACAAGACGACGGGTTCATTTTTCTATTTGTTGCAGATTTTATTCATTTTGGTGGAGAAGATGAACTTGGGATGGGATAACAGGGTGAATGGTGGTGTTGAAGAAAGGGGTTCAATTTAAAATTAGAAATAATGTAGGGTATTACTGAATTTTGGACATAAATAGTTGGGATCCATCCTTTAAATTAATGAAAAACTCAAGTTGACTAAATTATCCTTGTAGTTTTAAATCTTGTTTGACCGAATTTTTAATTTAACAGATAAAATAGATTAAAGTAGTCAATTATGAGTGGAAAGTGAGTTTGGATGATCGAAGTGGCATATAAATAAAATTTAAGTGATATCCAAAACTATTTGCCCCACTTTAAATGTTGGACTGATGGATTTACATTTCTCCGGGAAGCATCGTATCACCGGGAAGATCACAGACAGCAATTCCCTAAAAGAAACAAAATTCCCTTTACTTTCAACAATCAAAATGTAAGGGGGGAAAAAGGAACCAACATGGCTCATTATTAGAACAAACCTCTCCGGTGAGATGAGCAACACATCGTTTCTCTGCAAGCAACTCAGCTTCAGACTGTAAAACAAAGAATGCAGATTGTAAAAGTTAATGACATTCATCATCTTTTTAGCTTTCTTACCAAGTTATTTGAAGAGGCTACATTTCCTGTTATTGACATCCAGAAACTTTATCCGAGAATTAGGATTTTGTTCCTCAGGACAGAAAGGAAGCTACCTTTTTTATTCGGTTCCAAAGGAAGTCATCGATCATCACATCCTTGACAAGCTCATAATCACCATCTCCCTGAGAAGCAGATGTAGAAAAACAATGAGAAGAGACAACTTGCATGAAGAGAATTCAATACTTAGTGATTAACTCACTTTTGATCTGCAAGCCATGCTAAAAATAATATCCTCTGCAATACCATAAGGATTTCCAGTGGTGTAGACCTGTATGGAATAACCGATCAGTAGGAGATGCCAAATTTAAGTCGGCCATATTTTATGGGATGATCAGTAACCGAATGCAGCAGTTAGTTGAATAGCCCTCTTTGGTAAGTGCACGCCCTGTTTTGACTTTAAATTAGCAGTTCCTCTACAATATACAGGTCAAAATGCCAACCATAAAGATATTTTGCAATTGTAAAATCCCATAATATTTAGAAAATGTGCATATTCAATGCTAATCAAGAATGCACTTGTAAATAGCAAAATAAGTACATCGTTCTGGCAAGTAACCTACTATTTTTGACATTTTTTAAAAATTTATGTAGGATTCCGATAGGATACTTAATTATTGGAATAGCTTCACATTCTAACAGAGTAATGGAAGAAAAAAATGTAGAATACTTTACTTCACTTAAACTACTCCATCTTAAAGAACTTACCCCAGAAGAAAACCAATCTCCTTTTGGGGTAGGTGTTATGAGAGACCTTATGGCATCAACAATTGACACAGATGTTGATGCAGCTGAAGATCTTCCCCATTTCTGAATCAGAACACCACCTCTCTGGAAATAGAACTCTGATTATCAGAATGTCTTGCAAAATAAATCAAGGGAAGTAATACTACAAGATTTTTTCACTTGTACCTTCTGGACCTTTTCCGTGAATTCTTCCTCTAGCCACTTTCTATCTTTGATTATCTCTGTCACCGGCAATCCATTTATTGTAGCATTCAAGAAATCTGGAACCTGGAAAAAGAAAGCATTAAGTAGACCTGACAAAAGACTTACCAGAATTGGTCAAAAATAGAATTCTTATAAATAACCTGAGTGGTTGAGTGGTTTCCCCATATAGTCACATTCGATACTTTATCATAGAAAACTCCAGCTTTGAGCGCAAGCTACTCCGCCCATGAATTAGGTTCACGAAAGTGAGTATCTTATCTTAAGAATAAGATTAATAAACAAATTCTGAAACTCCGCCCTTGGCTAAACTTTGGAAATCTTAAATTCCATAATGCCTTTTAAATCCTCCTAGCCATTATCCTACTGCAATAATTCTTGCAAACAGTAATTTAATTTAGTTGTAAACTTTATCCATGTGTACAATTTGTACATGTAAAAATTATTTGTACTCAAATGTGCATGTGAACAGGGTTTTCTGCAAGCTATAGCTAAAACTTATATTGAGTGTACCACATTGGTTCGATGCCAATACTTGATCTATTGAGCCTCTCAAATTACCACTGCACAGTGGCTCACCTGGCATTTTGCTCTATTCTCATCTAATCGTGTCAGAGCATGAAAGTTCTTTGCAGGTATGTCTGGAGCATTTTTCATGCATATCAGTGCACTTCAAAAGAAAAGAGGGAAAAGTGAATGAAAAACAGCTTTAGGAAGATGGCAATGAAGAGCCAGTGGTGAACCATAAGAAGAGAGGACAGTCAGAATACATTACTTGGTGTTACAAGGGTTTCCAACTACCATCACCTTGACATTTCGAGATGCAACGGCATTAAGTGCTTTCCCCTGTATCATAATTTGAATATATTCAGCCTATGCCATTCATTCTTTTTACCTAGTAGGATTGGAGAACTCCAAGAACAAAACTACTCAGCATCTTGAAGAACTCATAGACCTGCTCAGCAAATATTTGCCCATTAATATCCAATAAGTCTGCTCGCTCCATTCCAGGGCCCCTGGGTTTTGCTCCAATAAGAAGTGCCCATTCTACATCTTGAAATACTTCATAAGGATCTATTCCTATATTAACTTCCCTCAACAAAGGAAACAAGGAATCCTCCAGTTCCATTGCAACTCCTGAATAAAGAGTACTAGTCTTGTCACTTGTGCCATAAAAGATATCCAGCCTCTTGCTAGGAGCAAGTAACTATCAGACTAGAGATCATGTATATGTAAAATTTAATCCATGTATATGTAAAATTTATCCAGCATTCTTCAATCTCTCTATTGGAACAAGTATTTCAAATTCTTCTATTGGAGAACAAGAAATTCATCATAATCCATGTATATGTAAAATTTAAGAGTGCAGTTACCACCTCACTCCTTTTTTCAGTTTGGCATCTCGTATTATGATCCAAGAAACTTAAGGGAAGTTGCCACCTCACTCCTTTTCTTCTATTGGAGAACAAGTAATAAAACTTGGCATCTCGTATTCTCGTACTCATAATGGACATTCCGTAGAACTTTTTGTTTCAACACAGCTTCTAAGCAAAATAAAGTTCGAAAATTTCCATAGGCAGGCTATCTTGGCAAGAAGATTGCCTATAGGTTGTAAAGTTTCTTTTCAAAGAAGAAAACGATCATTTATTATTTCATAACACTTACACTTATTTGCTTAAGAGAATTAGCAAGATATTTGAAACAGCATGTCAAACAAATACAGACTAAGATATATAAATTGTTGTTCAAGTAGCACGGAAGGATCCATCCTTGTATGCAACACTATAGTTATGAAAATAAATTGATGAGTCTACAAAAGCAAGAATACCTTCAAGCGCCTGGATTGACCGCTCGGAACCCAAAAGTTTTAAAGCAACAGGTTGGTCGGGCCCAAAAACCTCACCAGAAGCTAACTAAGAAACAGAATTCATGATCTTCATTCAGTTCTGGTTACAATATGCCTTCTCTGATCTTTTTAAGCAAATGCTACTATCTTATGTTTCCTTTTCTCTAGTCAAATGTGATTCTAGATGAATGCAGTATTATCATAATCCCCACTAAGGACATGCATAACAGAAACTTGGTACGTGTCCCATCTCCATCTAGCTAAATCAATTCGCTTGATGATCTGATAGTTTTAAAGATGTGAAAATATTTTACGGAGAAGAAAACTATAACATCAAGTCAATCAAATGTCTTGCGGACCCACCTTAGTGGGATAAGGGTTAGATTGGTTTAGTTTTGTTTGGCAAGTCAAACAAATATCAAGGTCAAACACATAAAACTACACTAATGGTGCAATTCATGTGTCATATCATAACCAGCAATTTTTTAAGTCCACGAAAGTAACAGATTGAAGTGATTGAAAAAAAAACAGAGCTTAAACTAAAGAACAAGATAGCTGCTTCAAGAACAATATAAAAAAGTTACTTGGTCATTTGCGATACATGAAACATAAGAGGATTAAGAGCTAAATTATAGATTCATAGTAATGTTTCTCTAGCATGTCAACTGATACATAATGAGGTTATCTTAATCTCTTTCAAAGTTGTAAAGTAACATTTGAAAACGTGCATCTAAAATGTAGACATGTAGTATGAAATAAAACAAAAGAAAAAAAGAAGCAATTTCTTACTTTAAAAAGAAGATGATTGGAAATCATCCCGGCAGCACCAGATACAGCAATTTTAATCAGTTTCTTCCAAGATTTTGTCTCCTCTTCCTGTGATAAAAGATTGCTCGAAAAGCTGGTAAGAGTGACAGTATGTATAACCAATAATACTAATTAATGTTCCATTTCTTATGTGATGCCAAAGAATAAATTGTTAACATAGTTATAACTTATAATGCCTTATTTACATCTCGATCTAACAGCTGCCTCTGGGCTAAAATCAAAATGCAGGTGAGAATGTAATTTTTAAGATATGGATTCCTTCTGTTATTGGAGAAATCATAGTACAATGCAATTATCAGACTGAACTGGAGAATGCCACGGAGTCAGGGACCCCAGGTATAGTAACCTTTTAGTAACTCCAAACTAGTTCAGAAACAAGGATGTGGACCGTATAGAGGACATTCAAACTATTCACAAACAAAATTGATGCACACCCTAAGTTTGTGTTTAAGAAGGATATGCTCTATCAAGAAGCCAGATGGAATACCATCGAAAACTCGCATCATACTACGAATGTTGGTTATGATCTAGGAAGATAACCGTATAATATCACATCATACATCTTATTGATCATTCATAGGTTCTATTAAGAACCTTAACAAGGACTCATCTCAATCAGCAGCATATTTAACTTTAACTACACCGCATTATCCCTCAAACATGCATCTAAGGTGATCCCGTAACTATTAGAACTATAAGATTCCGAATTCTCACTTTTCTCTGGGTTAGGTATGTTTTGATAGCCCACTGGCACCTAACAGGTTTGCCTTTTAAAAATCTTAGTACATTGTCATACATATATCCTTTTTGATTTAGTTTTAGTATTTCTTGTGGAACCCCTCACATTACAAAATCGCATGTGCTCAGGGGTCCTTGCATAAATGAAAATAATAGAAATTATGAGTGGTCAAAGGTGATCAATGTATAATGACGATTCTTACAACATACACCTCTGATTGGTTTGAGGGATTTATATCAGAAGGGATATAATATACCATAATGTGAATCTATCTAAGCCAGAGATAAGACTCATTTTCCTCCCCTCAAACCAAACAGGGCCATAAATCATACTTACCTTCTATAGTTCTAATGCATTTATTCATACACACTTCATGTGAACCAGTTGCGATAGCAAATCCAATAAACATAAATTATGTTTGCCCAATTAGTAAATCTACCATTAAAATAATTTTTTTAAACTATGTTTCTCCAAATATAGTTAAATCATCGACTCAAATATAAATAAACTGTGTAAATCATCAAATAGTAAATCATCTACCATAATAAATGCAAGAAATCTGAATCATCTAACAAAATGAGTATTAACATAATTTAGTTTTTCCAGCAACACCCTTGAGGAAACTTACAGCCTTAAGGTCATAAGTGAGGCAAAAAACTCCATAGCACTCAGGTTGCTTCTTGGGTTCAGCTGTTTTCACAGAAACTGGGGCACTTCTCTGCACCATATTCATCAAGAAACAGATAAGACCAACTCAATTGCAATCACACTTAAATACTTAGATATTGCTCAAAAGTTACATATTCAACAAGAAACAGTCAAGACCAACTCTTTTGCAATCACACTTAATACTTAGATATTGTTCAAAAGTTGCATATTCAACAAGAAACAGTCAAGACCAACTCACCAACTCAATACAATCATGATCAATATATTATTAAAAAATTACATATTCAACAAGATGAACGAATAATAAATCCCCCCCCCCCTCCTTTTTGAAGAGTAAGTTGCTTCTTTGACAGAGCAGCAAATTCTTGCATGTTGGGTTGAAGGGAGTGGACTGAAGGAGAGAAATCTTTGTTGAGAGAGAGGGGATGATAAGTATGAAACCTTTGAGGAGTAGTTAACAAGGCTGAATTTGTTGTACGTTGAAGGGGTAGAAAATTCTGCCCCAGCCATGGAAGTAGAAAGCAAGAAGTAGAAGTAGATGAGTTTGAGTTTTTCTGGAAGGGGAAAAAGCAAATGGGTGAAGAGAAGCAAAGAGAGATAGATTTATGGATTATATGTTCCATTCCAGAAATTTGTGTATAAGGTGATGGGGTATGACACTTGTCATGAATAATCTCATCCATAAAAATCTCAGTTGTTGGACAATAACCATTGTTCTGTATTCTTCTGTTCTATCCATTCTACTAATGTTGACCTTTGGCTTCGGATAGTATTGTTGATCTTCAGTGAAGTCACTATTGAGTGTGACACAAACCTTTGGTTTTCCTTTTATAATTTTCTTAGTCTTTTTATTTTCCAAAGAAAGACCTTTCTTATAAGACACAATTTAAATACAGACACTTGCGATCTTTCATAAGCATTTTAAACAAATCGCAAAAGCTATTCGGCCTTTGGTAAGCGAAACTTGGAATGAATTTTGTACACAAAACTTTAGAAATCGCTTAAGCGCGTATGCTTATAAGAAGCAAAATCAAATTTTAGAAGGACAATTTAGTCAAAATTTAATTTGGGATGTTTTGGATTATAGATTTTGTTGTGTTAAAGTTTGGATTTAAAAAATATATATTTTTTGGTGGTGTGGTTAATATGTTTCAATTAGAATTATTTTGATGTGTGGTTGAGTTAATATAGGGATGAGTGAGTTACTTTTATATTATTTTCTTAAATTGTCGCCCACAGAATTTGATTTTGTCTTGAAAATCTGAAGTCTGTGATTTTGAAAAGTTTTGGTACAAAAAAAATGCTTGGAATCTTCTTGAAAGGTTGAATAATTTAGATGAAATTGAGCCTTGTTTTTTTAAAAAAGATAGTTTTATTTTGTAAATATAAACATGTTATTAGGTATGCCTGTAACATAAACGGCAAGGATTTACGTAACTAAATCGATGAAGAACTGATCGTTTGATCGATACGTTTTATCTCTTTCTGATCAAAAACATGATCGTCGTTTTTTATCTACTCTCGATCAAAAACATGATCGATCGATTTTTTTCTAACTATCTCGATCAAATAGCATGTGTCGTATTTGGACATAACTAATTGGTAAAATCCTTTGGGTGTTAAGTCTTCACCATTCTGTGTCTGTCTGATAATAGTTCGACATTTTCGTAAAGCGAACCTAGTAGAGTGATTAAAATAAACTCACAGTTCGTGATCCCGATTGAGTACGTCACTGATTAAGCTCGCTTGATGGCATCCGTGGCGGGGCGCCGAGGCGCTTAGTGTGACAGTTTCACACTTTTATTAACTACTAGTAGCGATCGTGTGATCGCAACCGTGTCGATTTACGAATATTTGACACATTTTTTATGTTTAATTCGAAATGATTCCAAAATTAAGTAAACTTACACTCGTTCGAATTTTTTTCTAATTAATATTTTTTTAAAGGGATACTTTGATCATGAATAACTCTTTAAATATGCTATGAAAAATTACAATAAAATATGATGGATAAATATTTTTTTAAATCAGAATTATCAATTTTATAGCATGATCAATTACTTTTTTTGAATAATATTTATTTTATTTCTTAGTACATTCTATTTCAAGTATAATTTTACTAGTAATATTATTTATATTATTGATATATATTGTTCTTAATACATATGCAACAAAAATAATATTTTTTATAAACTTAAATATTATATGTCAATCATGTAATAAATTTTTTTAGTAAAAGCAAGAAATTTAATAATCTATCTATATATAATACAAAATTAGTTTTCGCGTCGTATGTCATCTTTGTTGATTCTTAAAATATACCGGACTAGGAGCGATAGTAGATCTCTGTCGGTTGGCGGCGTCGGTGTACCAGTGACTACTAACTCGTCCTCTCCCGCCCGCCATCGCAAGAAAAGCATCTTTGGTTAACCTCGAATCTTGAAGATGCGGCAGCTGCAATCCGGTGGCTTTAAACTTTGAATTGAAACTGATATCTACTTGGTTATACTCGGTGCATAAGACCTGTCAGTGCAGTGCGTAACATGGCATACATGGCGGATCCTATAGCCGGCGTAAGGTACATCCTTCATTTGTTAAATACCAGCGCTAGTAGTGGGGCCAGCTGTCTTTCGCTGAGTTGAACTCCCGTGTCGTGGGGAGATACCGCTTCTTGAAATTCTTCCGTATTTGAACGCTGCGATTACCTTATTCGCATAGGTATCACGACAAAGTCAATTAACTATACGCTTTAGATCTCGATGGATCTTTATTCCCAGTATATATTGTTAACCGCTTTAAGTCGCCGTTGAGAAACATTCTGCGGTGATCGCGGCGAGTTCGGTAACTCTGCATTGTTTCCAATGATAAGTATGTCGTCGACACTCTGAATATGAATAATCACATAACTCATTTATGCTTGTTTACACAAGATTCTTGCCGTTCTTGATAAAACAAAATCTTTAATTGATTCATCAACGTAGATTCAACTGAGGATGCACGCTTAAGACCATAAATGGACCTTTGCGGCTTGCATGCAGCTTCTTAGGTCCTTTAGGACATGTAAAACTGGAGGTTGTACCCGTATCGCATCCTCTCACAAATTTCCATTCGGGGAAAGTAGTCTTTATATCCATTGCCATATTTTGTAGTCATGAAATCTCTGTGATAAATTTAAGATTATCGAGATGGACTTAAGCGTAGCCATTGTGAGTAAGTTTTGTCGTAGTCAGCGCCGTGAACTTGTTTGAAACCTTTATTACTAGTCACAGCACGAAGAAACATTGACGTTTCGTCTTTGTCGTGTTTCTTCTTAATGCCATTTCGTTGATAGGGCAAACCCGTTTAGTAAATCAGCGGATGAGCACGTTACAGTTACATAAGTCAATACAGTTAAGTAATTTGTTGCCATTTGTCATGGCATCGTTGCTGTTGTAAAACTTCTTTTTTTATAAAAGTGGGCTCGTGTTTCAATGATGAGGAAGCCGCGTACAGTAGCTAAAGGCAGTGGCGATCCTTGTTGGATCTCACAGAGTTGGATTCTTCCATGACTTCACATGGATCAAAGAGCCCGGATCTTTTATGAAAGAAGGTGTGATTCTTGTGGTGCGTGGATGTACGCATTAGATGCATCAACATTGACTTAAATCGGCAGGCCATTGAGATGAACACCGTTACTTGTAGTCATACGGGCGGATATTCTTTCAAGCCGCCCCATCTTGCTTAATGATTACATTCTCATTACTTTGAGTGAAGTAGTAACTATTGTTTCCTTTGGATATCCTATGAATTAGCATTTATCGATTTGGGCGCAAGTTTATCCTTTGTTAATCTGTAACATAGGCAGCCAGAAATCATAGAAAAAACCCAGCAGGAATCTTCCGAACCCACAGTTCGTAGGTTTTCTCTGCGTTGACTTTGTTGGACATCATTTTAAAGGTAAGTGTCGCTTAGAGTGCATATCCCCCATAAATTAACAGTGGGCAGTGTAGGCTCGTCATAGACGAACCGTATCAGAAGGGTCGATTTCTCCTTTCGGAACCGCGCCGTTATCTTTGTGGCATTCTGTTGGAAGTAAGTTGTAAAAGCAATGCGCTCTAAGATGAGTATTGAACTCGTGACTCAAATATTCTCCGCCTCTGCTCCAGGGCCAGGAGAATCTTTTATTGTGTTGTTCAATTGGTTTTTGTGCTTCATTTTGGAACTCCTTGAATTTCTCGAAAGGACTCGTGTTTGTGTCTCAAATGGACACACAAATGTCTCTACTTTATGTCGTCGGTAAATATAATGAAGTAGTTATAACCTCCTCTTTGCGGATGTGTTAAATTCAGCGCTTATACGTGATGTGTATGATCCCCGATAAATCAACATACTTTCATTGAATCGGTGAAGGTCTTTAGTCATTCGCCCGGAAGGCAAGATTCCTTTATCGTATGTTTCATAATCGAAACCTTGAGTATTCACAGATGGAGTTTCTTGATTGGTTCTTATCATGACCCGATGCAAATGCCATAGGTATGTTTGGTTTAAGTCACTAGGAGCACATTCCGTTTTAAGTTTATGTTATACGACTCGGTAATCTTGTCTAAAGCGAATAGACCATTTTGAAGGAGAAGCGGTGCTAAATCTTGCCCGTTCTGGTGATCTTAAATTCATTGTTGGGATCTATTGAAAATGAAAAAGCCATCATTATTCAAAATAGAAGCAGAAATAATATTAATGTGAGTGCCGGTACATAATGCTTAGGAGATAAGTTCAAAACAAGGCCGTGGGCAATTTAAATTGATGGATCCCTCTTTGAGAGACATGACATGGCGTCATTCCCAGCGTAGATCGTTTCCCTCTTTCGAGTCTTCTCTTGACTTGAGTTCATATTACTTGACAAATATGAGAACATAACTAGTGTCTAAGCATGAAGTAGAATTAAGTTGTAAAAACTGATAACATACATACACAGCCAAATTTGGTGGTCGTGAGACGTTCTTCCTATCATTTGAACTTCTAGCGAATTAGGCTTCCCGGTGACCTACGTTCCCTTGATAATGACATTTGTCATCCTTCTAGTGTTCCACGTCCAATGACTTTGAAGTTCCTCAAGACCGCGGCTTTGCTGGTAAATTTCTTCTTTTTCTTGAATTTCTTCTTTGTTTTGGACCACGAAAGCAGGAAGGAGTAAGTTTGTCTTACAGTTAAATACCGGCGTTAAGTGATCATCTTATGTCACGGTTCGTTTAGAGACAAATCAAATTTATTGCATATTGAATTTCATGACAAGCGAAGAACTTATGCGGAAGAGACATTAAGATGAGATCAGCGATTCTTGAGAACTTGGTGCCCGAGCGTTGAGTCGTCGACGAAGCCAATCATTTAATGATATGAAACGCTGCGGCATCCGTTCCCCGACTAGCGTCACGAGAAGCGCGAGGCGGTGTCATATCTCGTTTAGCTTCGCTTTCGAATAATTCCTCAGTTGCCGGTACCATAATAAATATCTTGCCACGCCGTATTGAATTTGGAGCGAAGGTTCCGTATTAGTAAGCATGAGACATTGGACATCCCGCAGCTTGTCCGGACTTGTGCTTTTGTGGGATCCGCTTTTCCCGATGGGGAGGCACTATCGTTAGGTTTCGGAGGAACATATTGTTCAGCAGCGTATTCATTTCTCTCTTTTGCTTGAGAATGATTCTCAGGATTCGAGACCCCGCTTCGTCAAAATTCGAGTTATTCGGTTTTTAACTTTTCAAGTCTTTGTGAAAGCAGTTCTTAGATAGTAGTAGTTGTAGCCATTATAATTTACAAGAATAAGTAAATAAAGACAGAGAATCAATAAACTATCATGTTAAATGCCTGATAAATTGTAAAGTAAATACTAATACTTGAATCTCATGAAATATAGTAGTATCAAGACCTATTATACTTAAATTCAAGCGGCAACATTGCATCATTTTGAATCGGTCTGATAATGGGTTATCAACGATTATGTAAAACTTCACGTAACTCTTGTTTAAACTTCTAAGCATGCTATTCAGTGCCACCCACGACTTTTGTATCTCCGGAATAAAGCGGTTAAGCATGCGATTAAACCAAATAATTGGAGTGATCATGCGAAAGCCCACAGCGTTAGTGGAAATCACTTGACATGATCCATTTTCATATCAAAGTACAAAGCGCATGTACTGCCCGGCCTTGGTGTGCCCGGATGATCTGTGGAATTTCACAACTTTAAAATTGACGTCGTTGCTTAAATTTTAAATGGTGAGATTATTATTACTGCTTTTTATTTTACGTACAATTGTAGCACATAATCAGAATATGTACAACATGAAAATAAAACAAGTATCTTGCTTATTCAGGCGTATGATATGACTGGTAGAGGCCCTATACATTTTCAAAACTTGAAAACTAACATTTGTACAATACAATTTCTCGTCTTAGCTTAGGAATCTCCGCTGACTCCGTCTTGAATTACAATTCAAATACGAGTAATACCATCTTAGATAGCATACGAGCTTGTGGGAGAAAAAAGAAAAATAAAATAAAATAATATGACTCGGCCAAGTCATTTTACAGCAATCACGATGCCTTGAGGCAGGAGCGATGGGTCTATCATGCGCCTCGTTTCCATAACAATATATATAGGCAAAACATTAAAACAAATAAATGAACTTAATATCATATATATTAAATGAAATGAAAATAAATGTGTTCATAATTGATTAATTAATTACCCATTATTTTACAATTAATTATCAATTAATGTAAATTTTAAATTTAAATATATTCACACATGATTAATGATAATTATTACAATAATTACCAACCTCTTAAATCATGGAATAATTACTGATAATTAACTCGAAATTCAAAATTAAAAGTTACCCGAAAATATTTTCAAAATTATCCAATTAAATGAAAATAATTATGAAAGGAAATATAAATCAAATTTAATGTCATTCAAGATATATATTCAATCGTCTTAATGACAAAATTTATGATTTAACAAAACCGAAATTAATAATTACTGATAATTTTAAAATAAAAAATAATTACATAAAAAATACGTTTAGGGTTTCTAAAACGGACAAACGAACTGGCGGCCAAAAGCGACCCGACTCGTACCAGCGGGTACGATAGCCGCCGGTGCATTAATGGGCCGATGAATGCGTCAGTGGCGGGCGTGCTATTCCGGCACCGGGCAGCGTCTGTGCGAAGTGCAGTTCGGCGACTCGTTTAGTGGTCATTTGAGTTTTCAATTTTTTCCAGATTAATTGCAACTTTGTTAAAACGATTTGGAGGCTTTAGAAAATTGAAAAATTACGGGATTCGGCTTACGCGTCGAGCAATACCATTGTGAACATGTCAAATTGGAATTTCATCAAAAACACTTACAGTTTTTTATTAAACCTAAAACAATCAATGCAATGAAGATTTTTCGAGATATCTCAAATTAAAAATGCAAACTAATCAATTTTAATCCCTTTCAATTCATGAAATAATTAAATAAACATCAAATCATCAAAATTAATACATTGAAATGATGATTCCAGCCATGTGATATACATATAAAATGGGTTAATTTTTCATATTATATATTAAATGATTGAATATAAATCATCAAAATAATCAAATTAACACTAACTATGTTTGATCAAAACTGAATGAAATACATCAAACTTGAGTGGGCTACGAGTTATTTGTTAGAATCTAGTATGAATTAAATTCGTGATAAAACACCCAATTCCTTACATTCGGATCCTTAAAAGATGTATAATCTAAACACAAAATATAAATGTATGAATACAAGAATTCTTACATTGCAACAGGAAAGACGAATGAACCCAAATGCCTGATCAACCCAGCGTGAAAGCCCTTGATATCCTCTCAAAATTTATTTCAACACCAATGATGTCCTCACAGTGCCTTGAGAGGGAACCCAGTCTTGAGCTTATTTAGAGTTTGAAGATGAATAAAATTGGAAGAGAAAAACTCTTCCGATTCTTAGGAAGTGGGCAGCTATGGAAAATGGAGACAAAAGATTTTCATGAAATGAAAAACGCGTCTCTTCCCATAAATACAAAAGCCTAATTCAATAGTTAAGCTGACACCGTTGAAATCAGTTTAACTCATTAACTTAATTAGACCGTTATGGCTTTTAATCAAATAATGAGTCACTAGTGAGTTGTAGTATTTTAATTAACTTAACAAGTCAATTTAAAATACTAACAAATCACTATCGAATGACTTATCAAGTTATTCATCAATTTTAATTGTTTAATTGATTAAACTTGCAAGTTTAACCAATTGATGTTCATCAATATATATTTGACAAATATAAATATTGAGAGATACATCTGTCTCTGAAATCTCACGTTTAATTTCATTCATGAAATATTATTCGAATATCGTTGTATGTGTGTAGTCAGGCTCGGGTAATAGTAAGTTGTATAATAATAATTGACCAATTACTATTATTATAGCGATTAATGAGTAAGATCTGTGATCGCTCCTGCCCTTAAATTATCATGAGAACCCACCACAAGTAATATACAATTACTAAGGTGAACACTAAGTTACGGTGTCTCGTTTAAACAGCCGTTAAATGAATTGATACACAATTGTCGCGGCAGACGTAATAAAGGAATCGATTCTCGTTGTTTTCCAAATAAAATCGATTAATAAATCACTCTTTATACCATGTCAAAAGCAGATGATGATTACATCACAGATTTTAAACTTGGCTTCGAAGTCGGCCCAAAGTAAACAAAAAGTCAACATTTCAGCAACCCATGAAATACTAAAAAGATAACAACTTTCTTACCTCGAATCGTGCAGGAATGATGAGGGAAATTCTCAAAAATTGTAGAGGCAAGCTTCCAGATGAGGAAGAAAAAAATTAAAGGGGGAGGGGATGGGTTCACGGCCCAAAAGGGGGAGGAGGGAAGGAGATGGGGTTTTTTTTTCTTGTTTGGTGTGTGGAGAATGAAGTGAACAAAAAATGAATTTATGTGGTAAAAATCCAATCATTTTAATTTAAGCGATGTCTCTCGATATATCTTATCTCGACAACTAACCTCCGAACATCAACATTTATAATCATAGTAAAATATATAAAGTGGAGTCCCGACTTACGTTAATTAATTTTAATAATTAGACATTTAATTAAATTTGAAATTTTCGGACGGAGTTATTCTGATATACTGACTAATAAGAATTTAAGCCCCCAAAATTCTCGACTCGGCGATCACGTAAACAACTAAAAGAGCAACTTCGAACCTTTCCAGAAACCAAAGCAAATTACAAGCCCAACCTGGACGGTTGCGGGCTCGACTCTCGTGTCATCCTCATGACTCCCAGTCGGCTTAACTCGGCGTTGATTCCTCCATGAGAAACTTTAGTAACAAGGCCACCCAGCATTCTGACACATACTCCTTCGGTCCATAATTTCCAGAGTCTCCTCGAGCGTGAGGTCCTCGCCGAAGCTCCTTTGATAGCGAGCTAGGAAATGTGTAAGCTTCGTCCGGGATATCTTTCCTCAAAGGCCGAGATACATGGAACACATTATGAATCCCCATCGAACTTAGGGGCAACGCCCAAGCGATAAACCACGGATCCAACTTTTCCTAAGATCTCGAGCAGGTCCGATATAACGAGGACCTGACTTAAAACTCCTCCCCAAATCAGCATCGCGCCCCACTTCCACGGAGATATCTTGAGAACACAGTCGCTGACCTCGAAAGATAAGTCTACTTTGCGGCCCGATCGGCATCTTGTACATCTATCGTAGGCTGTCTCGAATGTTGTTGTATCGACACGGTCTGCTCGACCTACCAAATGTGACTAGCTGAAACTCAGTCGATCCAATGCTTGGCCGAACTCTCATATGAGAAGTATTTCTGTCTCCTGACATTAAGATTCGACTTTAATTTGTTTATCTCCGCTCTTGGATCGTTTGCTTTCCCACTTTCAATTTCAGTAGCATCGGCCATACATTTTTCCTTTCCGGGTGATACTTAATAGTGTCATAGTCACTAATGAACTCCATCCACCTTACGCCTCGAATTCAATTCCACTGCGTCGGAAGATACTTGAGCTCTTGTGGTCGGTGAAAGGGTGGCATTTAACACCATACGATAGTGTACCAGCAATTCCCGAGCAAAGACTAGCCCAATAAGCCAACTTCCAGATCATGAGTCGAGACAATTAACTACCGTGATTAAAGCGGTTGTCGAAGCATAAACAATCACGCTTCCATTCGCGTCAAAACACATCTTCAATCTACGGTGTGACGTCGCTATAAATTACATAACGCCCGAATCAGGGCGGTAGTGCTAGCAAGCGGAAGCGGTAGTCAACTTTTCATGACATTTTGAAAGCGGTTCTGCGATCATCATCGGAATAAAGGGAACATCGCTTTCACGGTCAACGTCTTTGGAATCGCAATCATAGAAGTCACGATAAACTTCACAGCAGTAACCCGGTAACCCCGAAACTCCTCACTTGATCCCTTTTCGTGGGCGCTCCCAGTATTCACAGCCTCGCGCCTAGGATCAACACAAATACTGCGAAATAACATGGCCCAAAATTGCGCCTTCGCCAATTTCGCGCGAAAACTTGGCATATAACTTGTCTTGCCATGAAGCCTCCCAATCACGATCATAGCGAATGTCTCTGCATGCTCCTCTTCTTAAGCTTCGAATATATCGAATGTCGTCGATGAATCCTGGCGCAAATTTATCCGGATACTTTGTCAACCCAAAGCGGCTTATCGCCATGTTCATAATGCCCATATAGAGATGGGCGACTTGATATCGCCCCTCCTTGTCATATTTGGTGATAACGGACCTGAATCAATCTTTGAGAACAACTGCGTCCGCCGGTGATCGAGCTAAATCGTGATTCTCGGCAAGGGATATATCGGTTCTTGATGGTTACCTTGTTCAACTTCTAGCCAATAAATCACGTAGCCTCGTGAACCATCTTTCTTCTTCTGAAATAGGCGGGTGCACCCGTGGAGATAACCGGTGCGATGGAGCCGCATCCGACAACTCCTGTGGCGAGTCTCGACTCATGAGTCATTTGGGCGTTCGATTTAATGGCGTAATAGAAATCGGTATTGTACGGACAACTTCAGTAGAAGCTCCTGCCTGCCTGCCTGCCTGCCTGCTGCCTGCTCTCTGCCTGCCTGCTCTCTATATACCTGCCTGCCAGCGGCCAGGTAATTCCTCGGGGAAAATCCATGAACTCGACAGCGAACATCTTGAGTTGCTCTGTCTTCTTTCTTGGATGATGTAGCCCGAGGAAACTGACAATCTTTAGCCGTGACACTTAGCCTCGAAATGCGATATAAAACTTCGAGTAGAATCACTTCACTTATCCCCCGAAGCGGATACGATGCTCCCCGGACTGCGAAGGTAATCTCGCCCCAGGTGCTTGATCAATTCTGGCGTGATGTTTCCCTGACGATCCGTACCCCGAAATAAGATCGATATCTGCCGGCTCGAAGCGGAAGTAAATCTACAATTAATATTGTGTCGCTGAGGGCGATCACATATGCACATGCAGCACCGACTCCGACTACTCTTAGTGCATGTAATATTAAAGAACAACTAAAGACTCCGACATAAAAGGTAAGATATCCACAAACTCCGAGGAAATAAAGAATGAGTAAGCTCGAGAATCAAAAAGTACCACAACCTCGTGTCGTATAACTGGCCGAGGTACCTGTATCACGACCCTAAGGTATCCGATTGCCTCTGGCGAGTAATGGCATTGATACGAGTACTACCCGGCGCGGCTACGTTCTTTACCAGCTATTTCCCAGGTACTCCCGACTCCCGCGACCACGACTGCGGCCTCGAAATCGTCTCTCTGCTCCTCAATACCCTCGCTCACTTGGTATCTTGGTGAAAATGTCTGCAGCTCATACTTTGGACTGCGAGACGTCTACCGCCCAATGTGTCAATTTGTTGACTTGGCAAATCATACCTGCCGAAAATCTAAATTCTATGACCCGTACACCCGCAGCGGAAAGGTGACACCCTGCGAGATCACTTGAATCAGCAGGCATACCGGTGCGGAAGAAGATCTTGAATAGTTCCAGGCGAAAAGGGTGGAATTTGGGGCAGCTACAGACGAGTGGTGAAGGTCCTCCTCTGGAACCTCGAAGCCCAGATGATCCTTGTCTTGACTACCTCATAATAGTACTCTCTTGATCCTCGGCCTCAATTTCAGCCAATTCCATCTACCGCCTTGATGCGGCGTTCTTGACTCGTGGAAGCTGGTGAAAGTCATCGAGGATATATGGTGAATCTCCCATGCTCGGTACGTCTACCGGAATCTGTGAATCTACTGCTCGCCGATTAAGATTGTCTGCAATTTGAGACGGACGGCCTTAACTTCACTAAATTGCCTACCATTACTCTGATCGATCGCTGAGTCGTGAGATCCTATACAAGCGACCATTTTGAATTTCATTAAGTAATTTTTCTACGAGCAATGCCTGTGACTCCCAATCTTCAGGTCCTCTACTGGCAGTCGGAGATAGTATTAGATTACACGCTTGTCCCATGAGTACTCAATGCAGTCTGTGGGTGTGAGAAAGCGACCTCGGTACTACTTCGATACCCGTAGGCTCGAAAATGGTCTACAGAATTTCCTAATAAACTCGATCGCGGCAATCGGTGAACTTGGCTCCGAGGAACTTTGGGGGATCTCTTGAGGTCGAAAAGCTTACTGCGAAGATCGGCCTCCCGGTAGAGAGCGCGTCTGTGCGTATCCCCAAATCCTCCTTAACATGCTGCATCCCAGCCTTGAAGTCAGGAAATCAAGGTGTACTCACGGAACTTCTGTTGCTCAGCCCCAGGCTTCAGCTCGCCTTAACTCACAGCCGCCTCTAGCCACACCTGCGCCTAGAAACACGCGGGTCTCACTTGTGCGGGTCCACTGTCTCGCTCTTGTTGGCATCGTGATAGTCTGCAACGAAGACTTGAATCTTAAGAAAGAGGCTCGACTGACAACTCAAAGGAAATGACCCGAATAAACACAACATAGACAACCAAAGAATATGAAACTGCAGCTCACGATGCAAAATTGTAACGGCCCGCCTTGGGTACGTGCGCCCACATAGTTAGTCGTCAAATCCTGGACATCCAAATCACCGTCAGTGGATTAAACAAATTTAAAAGACACTGTCTTAAAATAACCCTGGCTTACTATCTGACGGACAAAACGGTTTTTAAGAAAAAAGAATCTATCGTGGTATTCTAACATGGAATATGACGCTAACAAAAAGTATCGACATCTGGCGGCCAAAATCCCAGAAAATAACAACAATAGACAACGAACTTCTGATCAAATAAAATAATGGTGTGAGGATCCAGCTGCCACATACATTTGACTAGCTCTAAACACGTCGCCCAGTAAGCCGAAAAGCCGAACGCCACACATTAACTTTATGAAATTGCCGCCCATGCTTGAATAGGATGTAAGGCTGCGAAGCAGTGAATATATATATCACAATAATGAAATTAACCCCCAAACACGCGCGGTGTACTAATGTAGTTGATATCGCTGTCTGATAAATAAGTAGTACATATTGAACTTAAGATCTTATCGAAGTCATTGTAATTTAATTTATCATTCGTATGTTTATAAACATTCCAAATACCGACAATCAACAATAACATTCTTACATTTCAAGAAAGAGCGCAATAATATCTTATGACCGCTTTCATTCTACCCTGTCAGTGATAAGAGGGCGACATCGCGGCTTCAACTGACTAATCGGACCCGAGTCCGCGGCTAAATAACTATAATACTACTAAATCCGCAACTAAACCAGTTTCTTGACTGACAACTCTATCATTTCAACCTTCATTGCTTTTATCAACTCAATGACTTCAGTGATTCAACAACTCCGTGACTCGTACTAGAATTCGGTTCTGACTAATGCGTAATCAATCTGACTGCGAGGAGAGGCTTTATGCCAGATTGACATAAATTTGAATAAATAACGAGTCTGAAGAAAATACACCACCTTTGCAGTATAAGGTAAATACCGGATAATACAACATCATCATCAGCTCATATACAACTCGTCTAATAGGCTTCAGCGTCGCACCAAAACACTATCGACTCCTTGAAACCCACCAGGCGACCCAACTGACTCAACCCAGCAATTCATATTGACATCGTTTAACCTGAAATCATACACATAGACATATCACTTGTCAGGTAGTTTAATGTGCCCGTGAGATAAATCTTTACTTTCAAATTCCCATTATCTTCCCTTACAATCGACAAAGAATCTTTCCCACGAACAACGCTGAGAAGCATTGAAATTACAATTACTACTCGATCTAACAAAACTCCATTTCGACATATTTCTTGACTGACTTATAAATCACAAAACCACACCAGAAACAACTATAATAAAGGTCGAGAACATACTTATACCATTTTGAATAAATCGGCAAAGTCATCGAAAGTCAACTATAAATCTCGACTCATTTGACCCGTAAATCGATTGTCGTCGCCTCTTTATACCATAATCCCAAGCTTAGATGATGATTACATACCATTTTCAGCTTGAAACTTCGAAGTCAGCCCGAAGTAAACAAAAGTCAACATTTCCGTAACCCGTGAAATACTCAAAGATAACAACTTTCTTACATCTAATCGTAGAGAATGATGAGGGGAAACTCTCCAAAAAATTGTAGAGCCAAAGCTTCCAAGATAAGGAAGAAAATGGAAGAAAAAAATTAAAGGGGAGGATGGGTTCGCGTGAGGAGAGGAGGGGGGAAGGACATGGGGTTTTTCTTGTTTGGGACTTGTTTGGTGTGTGGAGAATGAAGTGAACAAAAATGAATTTATGTGGTAAAAATCCAATCGTTTTAATTTAAGCGATGTCTCTCGATATATCTTATCTCGACAGCCCGCCTCAGAGCATCCCGACATTTATAATCGTGAAATATAAAGTGGGTCCAACTTACGTTAATTAATTTTAATAATTCGACATTTAATTAAATTTAAAATTTTCGGGCGGAGTTATTACAACCCCATTAGCATAGGTATGATTTTCTTTGAGAAAATCAAAGCAATTCTAATCTTGTTATCTGTAAAAACAAAAAAGCGTCACACACCGATTCGACCACAAAAAAAAAATGAATTTTTCTTATCGAAGCGGAATCCGTCTGAGTTTTTTGATGTTCCCCTAATATTACCCCTATAGGTATGATTTTCTTTGAAAATCAAGAAGTCCCAATGCTTTTTAAATGCAATAATAGCGTCGCGGTCAGGTCGGCGACAACAAAAAATGCATTTTTCTTATCCGGCAGGTCAGATGCGAGATTTTTCGATGTTCCCCTAATATTAGCATAGGTATGATTTTTTTTTGAGAAAATCAATGATTCTAATGTTTTATACGCGAAAACAAAAACGTCATGGTCAATTCGAACAATGAAAAATGCATTTTCTTATCGTCTACGAGTTTTTCGATGTTCACAATATTAACATAGGTATGATTTTCTTTGAGAAAATCGAAGCCATATTAATTCAACCGTGAACAAAACTAGGCGGTGATTTGGTGGCTAAATTCGCTTGAACACCGATCGCTACAATGGTGACCTTAGTAAGAACCGCTCTTTATCCACTCGGCGGGGTGTTCCACGTTTGTTAGCGGTTGAATTGAATATCTTGCTTGGTATTTTGATTGCGTATGGAAGACTTGAAGATTAAGCTCGACTTTGTGGGTGTTATTTTAGGTTTGTGTCTTTGTATTAAATTTATGGTTATTTATTTCCAATTATTTTTGCTTTTTATTGGGTTATGTTTTGGCGGTTGAGCCGCCTCTTACTAGATACGATCTAAGGTTTTTATTTTGTTTTCTTAGGGCGTTGTATTGAAATTTATTTTTATTTACTTAACCGCAAGCAGCGTCGAGGTTTAACTTAAAAAAAATCATATTTATCTGATAGAGTGAGCAGCGTCGTAAAAATCTCGAGCAGTTCGGATTCGGATAGGAAAAAATACGATTTTTGTTTTGGCGAATGGGACCTTACAGTGCAACATTAGAATCACTGGATTTTCTCGAGGAATATCATACTTATGCTAATATTAGGGGAACATCGAAAACAAAGTCGAACGGTTTCCGTTCGGAAATGAAAAAATACCTTTTTTGCTTTGGCCGAATGGGACCTTGCAAGTACGAAAAACATTAGAATCGCTTGTTTTTCTCCCAGAACATCATTCTTATCCTAATATTAAGGGAACATGGAAAAGTCGAACAAATTCCGTTCAAATATGAAAAAATGTCGTTTTTTTGTTTAGGTAGAGCCGGGACCTTGCAATCTGAAAGGAATTAGAATCACTTTTTTTTCCCCCAGGCTTCAGCTTATGCTAATATTGGGGAACATCGAAAACAATGTCGAGCAGTTAGTTCGGATATGAAAAAAATGCCGTTTTGTTTTTTGAGGTGAATGGGACCTTCTTGAGTACAAAAAGCATTAAGAATGGGTTGTTTTTCTTCGAGCATCATACTTATGCTAATATTAGGGGAACATCGAAAACAAAGTCGAATTCCGTTCGGATATGAAAAAATGCCGTTTTTTGTTTTGGCCGAATGGGACCTTGCAAGTTCGAATAGCATTAGAATCGCTTGGTTTTCTCCCAGAACATCATACTTATGCTAATATTAGGGGAACATCGAAAACAAAGTCGAACGGATTCCGTTCGGATATGAAAAAATGCCGTTTTTTGTTTTGGCCGAATGGGACCTTGATGCGAAAAGCATTAGGAATCGGCAGGTTCTCCCAACGTCATACTTATGGAAATATTAGCGGAACATCAAAAACAAAGTCGAACGGATTCCGTTCGGATATGAAAAAATGCCGTTTTTTTTGCCGAATGGGACCTTGCAAGTACTAAAAGCATTAAAATGTTGTTTTCTCCCGGAACAACGTTACATGCTAGTATTAGGGAGCGTCGTAAAAAAACTAGACCGGATACCGTTCTGATAGGAAAAATACGGTTTTTTGTTTTGGCGAATGGGACCTTCTGAAATCACAACATTAGAATGTTTCGTTTTTCTCCCAGAACATCATACTTATGCTAATATTACGGGAACATCGAAAATAAGTCGAACGGATTCCGTTCGGATGTGAAAAAATCCGTTTTTTGTTTTGGTTGAATGGGACCTTGCAAGTACGAAAACCATTAGAATCGCTTGTTTTCTCCCAGAACATCATACTTATGCTAATATTAGGGGAACATCGAAAACAATGTCGAACGGATTCCGTTCGGATATGAAAAAATGCAGTTTTTTGTTTTGGCCGAATGGGACCTTGCAAGTATGAAAAGCATTAGAATCGCTTGTTTTTCTCCCCGAACATCATACATATGCTATTATTACGGGAACATCGAAAACAAAGTCGAACGGATTCCGGATTCGAAATGAAAAATTCGTTTTTGTTTAGACCCAAGCAGGACCTTGCGAAACCGCGAAAAAATTAGAATCTCTTGTTTTCTCCCGAGGCATCGCACCCATGCTAATATTAGGGAACATGAAAAAAATGTCGAGCAGTTAAGTTCGGATATGGCTTGCCGTTTTTCTTTTGTCAATGGGACCTTGAAAATGCGAAAATCATTAAGTCAATTGTTTTCTCCAAAACATGTATACCTATGCTAATATTAGGGGAACATCAGAAAACAAAAGTCAGCTTGATTCCGTTGGAAATGAAAAAAAATGTAGAATGAGACCATGCGTCACAGCATTAAATGAAAGCTTGTTTTCTCCCAGAACATCATACTTATGCTAATATTAGAACATCAACCTTGAAAGTAGAGCAGTTCCGTTCGGATGAAAAATGTTGTTTTGTTTGGGCCAAAGCGGGACCTTGCAAACACGAAAATAATTAGAATGCAGCTTGTTTTACTCCCCGAGGAAGATCACGCTTATGCTAATATTTGAGGGAACATCGCTTGATGTCGAGCAGTTCGTTCGGATATGAAAAATATGCGTTTTTGTTTTGGCGAGCGGGACCTTGATGCGAAAAACATTAGAATCGACATTTTTCTCCCGAGAACAACTTTCTGATTATGCTAATATTAGGGGAACATCGAAAACAAGTCGAACGGATTCCGTTCGGATATGAAAAAATGCAGTTTTTTGTTTTGGCCGAATGGGACCTTGCAAGTACGAAAAGCATTAGAATCGCTTGTTTTCTCCCAGAACATCATACTTATGCTAATATTAGGGAACATCGAAAACAAAGTCAGCAGTTCCATTCGGAAATGAAAAATGCCTTTTTGTTTTAGTAGAAGGGACGCTATGGCTCTGGCATTAGAATCCCTTGGGTTCTCCAGGGAACATCATACATATGCTAATATTAGAGAGGAACATCGAAACAAAATTCGAGCAGTTCATTCATATGAAAAAATGCAGTTTTTTGTTTTGGCGAATGGGACCTTGCAAGTACGAAAAGCATTAGAATCGCTTGTTTTTCTCCCAGAACATCATTCTTATCCTAATATTAGGGGAACATCGAAAACAAAGTCGAACGGATTCCGTTCGGATATGAAAAAAATGCCGATTTTTGTTTAGGCGAGCAGGGACCTTCTGTCACAGAATTAGAATCTCTTGTTTTTCACCCAGAATATCATACTCATGCTAATATTAGAGGAACATCGACAACAAATTCGAACGGTTTCCATTCGGAAATGAAAAAATGACGTTTTTGTTTTGGTGAATGGGACCTCATGAAATGCAGCGAAAAGCATTAGAATGTTGGGTTTTCTCCAAAGAACATCATAGTTATGCTAATGGGGGGAACGTCGAAGCAAACTCCAAGCAGTTCCGTTCGGATATGAAAAAATGCCGGTTTTGTTTTTGGTAGAGCAGGACCTTCTAACAGAAAAAATTAGAATCGGCTTTGTTTTCTCCCAGAATATCCTGCTTATCTTGTAATATTAGGGAACATCGAAAACAAGGTCGAACGGATTCCGTTCGGATATGAAAAAATGCCTTTTTATTTTGGGTGAGCAGGGCTTAGTCTGAAAAGCATTAGAATCGCTTGTTTTTCTCCCCGAACATCATACATATGCTAATATTAGGGAAATATCGAAAACAAAGTCGAACGGATTCCGTTCGGATATGAAAAAATGCCGTTTTTTGTTTTGGCAGGTCGGACTGCTTAGTCACAACATTAGAATCATTTTGTTTTCTCGAATATCATACTTATGCTAATATTGAGGGAACATCGAGAAACAAACTCCAGCAGTTCCATTCGGAATGAAAAAATGCAGTTTTGTTTTGGCGAATCGGACCTTGCAATCTGCAACATAGAATCAAACTTTGTTTTCTCCCGAGCGTCATACTTATGATAATATAAGGGGAACATAGAAAACAAGTCAAGCGGATTCAAGATTCGGGAAATGAAAAATGCCGTTTTGTTTTGGTCGAATGGGACACTTGCAAATGCAACCTTAGAATCGCTTGTTTTCGAGAACATCGTACTTATGCTAATATTAGGAGAACATCGAAAACAATGTCAAGCTAGTTCGTTAGGATATGAAAAAATGTAGTTTTTGTTTGGTAGATAGGACCTTGCAATCACAATGATAGAATCGACTTGAGTTGCTCCCCAAAGAAACATCATACTTATCTGACTATTAATTGGAACATCGAAAACAAAAGTCGAGCAGTTCCGTTCGGATCTGAGAAAAAATGCGGTTTTGTTTTTGGCGAATGGGACTTTACTAATGCAGCATTAGAATCGCTTGTTTTTCTCGAACAACATTCTATGCTACTAATATTAGGGGAAAATAAAAACACTAGAGCAGTTCCGTTTGGATAAGAAAAATACGAGTTTTGTTTTGGCGAATGGGACACTACAATCTGAAAAGCATGAGAATCGCTTCGTTCTTACTTTGAGAATGTCATACTTATGCTAAGAGTAGGGAACATCGAAACAAAAGTCAAGCGGTTTCCGTTCGGAAATGAAAAAAAAAATGCCGTTTTTGTTTGGCGAATAGGACACAGCAATCTGAAAACCATTAGGATCGCTTGTTTTCTCCCGAGCATCGATGCTTATCTAATATTGAGGGAACATCGAAAACAAAGTCGAGCAGTTAGTTCGGATATGAAAAAAATGCCGTTTGTTTAGGCGAGCGGGACCTTCAATCTGAAAAATTAGAATCGCTTCTTTTTCTCCCGAGAACATCTATCTTATGCTAATATTAGGGGAACATCGCTCAATGTGGAGCAGTTAGTTTGGATATGAAAAAATGCCGTTTCTTTTTTGGCGAAATGAGACCTTCGCAATCTGAAAAGCATTAGAATCGCTTGTTTTCTCCCAGAACATCATGCTTTTTGCCAATATTTTGGGAACATAGAAAACAAAGTCTGGCCAGTTCGTTCGGAAATGAAAAAATGCCGTTTTTTGTTTTGGCCGAATGGGACCTTGCAAGTACGAAAAGCATTAGAATCGCTTGTTTTTCTCGAGAACATCATACTTATGCTAATATTAGGGGAAACGTGAAAACAAAGGTCAAGCAGTTCGTTCGGAAATGAAAAAATACCTTTTTGTTTTGGTTAAATTTGACCTTGCGTATACGAAAAGCATTAGAATCGGTTGTTTTTCTCCCGAGGCATCATTAACATCTAATATTCGGGGAGGCATCGAAACAAAGTCGAGCGGATTAAAAGTTCGGATATGATAAAATCTAATTTTTTGTTTAGGCCTAACAAAAAACTTTGAGTACGAAATATATAGTTTGAAATGCGCGTAAGCGGCCCGCGACATTTTATATAATGTCATTGCCGCTTCAGCGAGGCTGCATGTAATATAGCATGTACAATATCTAACCGGCCCAGGCTCGCCATTCGCTCCCTATATAATATCATATCCTTTTCGGCAAGCTCGCGCCGATTACCCATACAATATCATATAATATCCCTTATTGTATGCGACCTACATGCATTTCCAAGCATGACATGTAGTATGGTGTGAGCACCTACATATGGGAAACCAAAGCGACCTTGACCAACATACGCTTTCCAAACATACCAACCGTGACAAAACATAGCCATACACAACTCAATTAATATCACAAAACTACAACGATCTCCATATTATAAAACATCACATTATAATATACATGTCATTCCATCTTCTATTTCAGCGTTTAGCAGCTTCATGATCAGCGCTATCATATTAGTCCTTAAGACAATTATGTAACCATGTATCTATTTATCAAGCACTTCATGCAAGGTAAATAATATTATCACCTGATGATAAATCCCAGCGTTATTAATCTTGCTAGCAGAAATCAATGATCGTCACTTGAAGCCTTTTCAGCGTTCGAGTCTAATCAAAACACCAAAAGTACGATTACTACAAACTTCGTTATTAATTCTCTTTTTAGCAGATTTTAGTACCAATTGACCACTTTAGGTAAAATATTACTAGTTAAGCTTATACGATAAACTAACGACAAATTTCGTCCAACCCTTAACCATTTTAGAAGCCTCTACAATGTCATTTAACACTTTAAACAATTTTAATCACCCCAAAATATCAACTTTTCAACTAACAAAAGCAATTTAACAGCTGCTTGCCGAAACCTATTTACTACTCAAATCTAGTAAAACTAATTTGACATATATTAAATCCCATGTTTATAATCCTGATTTTTCACCTCAAAATAACTATAATAAAGGTCCGAGAATATATTGATACCATTAAAAGCGTTTAGAAAAAATCTCGACCCCAAAGTCAACTAAAGTCAACACAACTTCACCAACAAATTTACTGCCCCAAAAATCGATTATTATCGCTCATATCTTTATAATCTAGGCTTGAATAATAATTATATACCATATTAAACCTCAAAACCGAAGTCAAACCAACTCTCAAAAAAGTCAACATCCTCTCAAAACATCCAAGACATATGTAATAACTTCGTTCCTTACTAATATTATGTTGATAGTATATATATGTTTCTCGGTGGTGTATTTCGGTGAAATTAAAATTTGAAGTTGAGTAGTAGAGAATTCAACAAATCGATTCGGTTGGTGGTATATTTCGGTTTGTGGGTGGGACTGGAATAGTATAAATTTTTTGGAATAATATCGATATATGAGATGAGTATGAGATGAGTAGTAATATATACTCGTGGAATAATACAATGGAAATGGGTTCGTTGAGATTTAAGTGCGGAAGGTGTAGAATTAACGAAACGAGCTGAGGAACCTAAATTTCTTCCTACAAATATCAGCTTACCACCCACTTATCTTGTCTCATCAGTTCCATATTGCTTTCCTCTTTTGGCCGAAATTTCACTTTCCCCCCCCTCAAATTTTAACTTCCGTTTCTCATGGGTGTCGCTTAGCTGAAGATCAAAGTGAATGGATTTCTTATACATAAATGCGTCCTCGTCGTATCCCCAGGTAATAAAGATCAAATCTTTTTTTTGAGATATTTCTTGAGTTTTGAAGAGTTTACTTTTATGGGATTTTTATTTACTTTTAGATCTTGAATTTATTATGGTATAGAAATGTTATCTAAGTATCGTATAGGGGATTAGCCGTGATTTTGAGTGATTATTGGGGTTAGAAAGTGGTATAAGTTGAGGGTTGACTTTTATTGACTTTTCTTAAATTAACTAGGGTGTAATGAGGTTAGAGAACTTTAATATAGTTGTTTTGGGTATAAATTATTGGTTTGGATATGGATAGGTAGAGATTGGGTTGAAAAGTTGGGAAGTTCGTATAGCGTTTAGCGTTTGAATTGGAGGTTGTATTTAATGGATTAATTAGTTGTCAATTGATTGTTGGATTGATTAGAATGCTTAAAGTGTTATGGTTGGGGTAATAAGGCGTGACCGAATGTGAGATTTTGCAAGTTGGCGGAATTAGAATGTAGTTATGTTGGAGTATTAAAAGTGTATACCCGATCTTGGGGATAGGATGATTGCTAAGAGTTGTAAATTTGGTGTGGGAGGCGTGGTATAGCAGCTCGGGATTATATAGATGTTAAGAGGTTATTACGAGGATGAGTTATAATGTATAATTTTCTTTGAATAGGAGTTGAGCACGATACATGCGGGCTGCTAGAGTCATCATTACTGCTTTTGGGCTCGAGGTGAGTACAAATCTCACGATGGGGACCTTTCATATATATTATGTTATATATTTTGCATGTGTTGTCTTGGAACTATTCTGATATGTGTATTGTGTGATTATGATTCATATTATGAAATAATTGAGATTATGATTGATATTATGTGTAAATTCTGATTTATGATTCATATGATGAAATAGTGAGATTATAAGGGTATATTATGAGATAATTGAGATTATGATTTGTATTATGAGATAGTTGTGAATATGATTCATGTTATGAGATTGTGTGTGGCTGTGTGTTGTGTGTGGCTGTGTGCTGTGTGTGTGGCTGTGTGCAGATGTGCTTTGATTGCTTTGTGTGTTATTTGCGGAGCGGTGGTGACCCCGACCGGGAGGTTTGGTGTGGTGTGCATATTGTGTGGGTAGCCCCGTGGATTCGGGAGGTTTGGTGTGATATGCACATTGAGGGGTGTAGCCTCGGTCGGGAGGATGGAGGTGGAGGCCTCATCTGATTATGTGGAGTGGATTCTCGTTGTGTGTATTATTTGGAGGTGGATTCTACGTGTGTGTATTATTTGAGTAGATTCCTCGTATGTATTATTTGCGGAGGTGGATTCCTCGTTTGATGACTTTGTATCTTTGAGGCTGTTTTCCTTAAATGAATATACCTTTGTTGGCGGTTATAAAGTGTTATGTGATATCATTATGAAGAACTCTATGTAGTTGTGAAGCAGTTATTTATTGTGTAGCTAGATTAATGTATAAGCATATGTTATATATAAGTATGAACATATGTGATGGGATCGAAATACATTGGTATTTGTATTCATTAATTTAATAGGCGACTCGCCCCTTTATTACATGGAGGCGGGCGTTTTTATGCAGGTTCTAAGGGTTGTCGTTGAGGTTGTCGAGGCTGCATTGATGGGAGGCTGCAGATTGAAGATCATAGATGGCGTGGTGGCATAGGAATTCCTCATGGGTTCATTTCACATTTATTTGTCGACTTGTATATTGTTAGACACGTATTGTATTTCATTGAGAAGTGCAGTTGCCATACTTTCCCACTATGTTGTATTTTGGATTTCTTGTGTATCTTTGGGTGTATCATTAAGGTGGATTTGTATTATGTTGTTCGTTGTTTTATTGTATATGTTGTTAGTTCACCACGATGGACAAGGAAATATATTTTATTATTATTAATGTCAAATGAAGTCTTTTATGTTGTCGTCCATCATTGTTGACTACGGTGTCTGAGTTGTTGATGACGCTTAACGCCAGGCGGCCGTGGATGTTATATAAATAAATTCTTTATATAAAAAAAATCAATCTATTAGAAACTATGAAATAATCAAAAAGATTGACCTTTTTTACCTTGAATCGAAGGATGGTGAAGGGAAAGTCTCGAAATTTGGGATGAAACTTTGCGAGATGGAGGAGAAATCGAAAGAAAATCAAAGGGTAAGGGGAGGGTTTAGGAACCAGGGAGATGGGATTTTTTTTTTAGGTCTTGTTTAATATGTGGGAGGATAAGAGGAAAAAATGAGTTTAGGTGGTGAAATCAATCGTTTTTAATTTAAGCGTCTCTACCATTTAAACATACCATTGATAACGTCCGACCATGGCATTTATAATCCTCGAAATATAAAGTGGGTCAATTTACATTAATTAAATTAATAATTAATGTATTAATTACTAAATGGTCTTCGGTTATTCTGACTGCTGGGTGGCACTTGGTGTATATAAGTGATGTCCCTCTGAGGGACCGTTTTTCCTTTTCATGTTTCATAAATAACGTAGTTAATAGCGGTTAACGTGCCCACAGTCGAGATCAGACACGTAGGATGGTTAACCGTAAATTCCTTTATAATCGACATGGATGTGAACATAAACCTACCGTTTGTCTTTCTTCTTATGCGCACAAGCTTACACCTGCGGGTTGAACACATACTTGGGCGCAAAGGTTAAGATATTTGTTAAGTAGCTTTGGGAAAGGGTGGATGAAGATTCGTTAGCGAAAATGAATTATTATCTGAGGGAATGGATGAGGCGGTTCTAGGTTTGGATACGCTTTAAACCCAAAGTCTATCGCCGGATTCAACGCCTGAGTAGAAGCTCAATAAGCGCGACTTTGCAAGGGATTTTCATAATCGATATGATTCTGAGTGTTTTGTGAAGAAGGGTGCCTTGGCATTAGGCGTGACCGGCTCAAGAAATTTGACTTGGTTGTTAATTCCTTTTGTGACTTGGGTCTTTCGCTTTCATCCTCTTTTCAGAGTTAATTAATTTCGGACTTAACTTGTCTAGTCTTTGTAAGAGTTCACTGGCCAAATCTTACGTGAGAACAACAAATTCATTTTCAACATGATTGGGAGCGATTTCCCTTTTCGAGAGGGCTAAAGTGATTACTAAAACTTTAAAGTATCTTGCTTCTCCTTGAACACAGACCGTAGATACCATCTGAAGTCTAGAAAGAGAGGCCCGCTTCCTCACTAAGCCGTGTTGAAATTAGGAAGAAAAGGCTAGCGCACAAAAACCTCCGCGGATAGAACGCCCGATTGGCGGCAGTTACTTTTGCCTCTTAGGGACGATGACCATATTTGTTGAAGGAGCGAGATACCACCCCTTGTGACTCTTTATCCCGTTGGAAGGAGAAGCGCACTGGCGTGCTACGCTATGGGTTATCCCGTTCACTTATTTGGATCTTCCTTACGCTCTCACGGCCAGGTTTTGTTGTAGACGCTAAGTCTAAATAATGGACAACGTTGACTCGAAAATCAAATCTAGCCGCTTTGCTTTTGGAGGATATTGGGAGGAGTTATGAAGAGCTCCAGCGACCAGTACTACGATTATTGGAGCCACCATGAAGCACATGATGAGTATCCTCGCCGTTTGATTAATGTAGTTTTCTCTGTATATCTTGACCCTCTTTCGGTACATGAATCTGAGCTATGTCTTATGAGTCAAGCTGAGTCGCTTCGTGAGATTGTGAAGGGAGGAGCCATGAGAGGAGAAGAATCAAATGACCCAAATACGGGGAGGCTGGAGAAGAGCGATGGCTGGTGTGGGAACATGGCGAAGGCCCAGAAGAGAGAAAAAGGAAGCGTCGGTGTCAATTGTCATCCCGAATATGACACTTGTCAATTGTCAAAATAGTAAAGGCCTTGTGGTGTGCGTCCCGTTGTTCGTCCCAGATGCGACTCGGGAGAAAAGGCGAAGCGTCACGGTACTATCATTTGTTAATTTACTTATTGATACCCAAATTACATGCGAGGTCGGGGACATAGAGGACATTTTTGAGGTCAGGATTTTTTGATATAATAATCTCCCCCTCTCTTTATTAAAATCGGTTCCCATTTAGCCACCTAACAATCCTTCACTATTTTGGTCACTTTCAAGAAAGGTTGTTGTTAGTTTGAGTTTGGGTTTATGGGAATTGGGCTCCAATTTGCTTCCCTATTACTCTTTCTATCTTTGCAAGTATGTGAATAAGAGTGTATAGGAAATGTGTTTCGATTGTTATGTGATTCTTTCTTCCATGATGCTATTCTTTTAGCGATAGGGTTATTAGGTTTTGGGGATTTCATAATTCCTCATCCTTCTCTCTGATTCGATCTATGGGAGTTCAATTCTATGAATTAGAGTTAGCACTGATTATATAATTCTTCTCTGTTTAACCCCATGATGTAATGGAGGGTTTTCTAGGTCATGCATATCCGTTGAATTAGGGGTAGGGGTAAACGAATTAAACATATGTTCAGTTGCTCCCGAATCAATTATCCAAGGGGCTATAGTCGAAGTCTTGTTACCGGTTGAAGATGGTGGTGGCATAATGCCTCAACGGCTGAGCTACTGCATAGTTGCTTTGGATTAAGCCTCTGCTGCCCCGGAAGCTCCTCCTAGTCTGCCTTCTTGGTGGTTTTGAGTTCTAGCCAATTTGGTGGTCAATGATCAACCGTTGTCTTTTTTTATTGGAAATTAGAGAAATTATCCCTTCATTGTTCTGCAATTGATTGTTCATCAACTAATTTGTGCATTAATTATTCTAAAATTGGTTGTTGCGGAATGATCTCTTATCTCTATTTCTACTATGATGTCATAAAATTGAGGATGTTTGATATTTTACGATTCTCCATGAATTTACCTTCCGTTTAACTTCCATATAATTCCACAGATTAGTTTATAGTAGGGAAGGATATTTTGTTTATGGCCCCTTCCCTTATTTTCTCAACCTCATTATTCAACTTTGATCAGTCTAGCGCCATTTTGTTTGTAGTTTATTTCATGGTTGTATGGTATATTGAGGGTGATGTTTTTTTTGGATTGATAGAAATTCATTTTGTGTGTGCTTTGAGGACAAAAAAAATTGGAAGAGAATTTGTTGAGTGCAGTCAACAATGTTGCTCAAAAAGAATGATGGTCACAAGAAAAAACTTTGGCTCTGATAGCATAAAGGGAAATAATCCAAAATTTTGATTTAAGTAATAATTAAATATTATTCTTCTTAAAAATAACTCGAACTATACAAATCATCTTTTAGTACTACTCATTTTTCCTCTAGTTAGAAAAGGAAATGACACCTGGAAATGTTTCTTCCCAAATTAATAAGCACAAATCGCACATGAATTGTAGCTAAATAATCTATTCTAATAAAACTTATTATCATAACCTAATCAAGAACACACAAATATCTTCCTTCCTTCTCTCCTTTTGGGCCGTGAGCTATCCCCTCCCCCTTCCCAAAATTTTTCTTTCATTTGGTGCTTATTCTCTTCTTAAATCATACCCCTAAAGTTTCTAACAAGTTTCAAGAAGGAAAAAGGTATAACTATTTCATTTTATTGGTTATATAACTAGTTATAACTATGTCAAGTTACTTTAATTAGCTAAACTCATCCATAAATGATATTAGAGTTCATATTTAATAGTTTAAGATAGTTTCAAACATAGAAATATGTTGATTATAGAGGCGACAAAGTTATCTAATTAAATTCTTGTTGCAATAGCATTAGTAAATTGATTGTTTATAATATACATAAACTAAATTAGAATCATGGAGTTAGTTTTAGTTTAATTATTTGTCGATTTTGGATAGTAGTATTCAATTTAGATTCTTGATATAATTAATATAGTTTGGTTTGGATATAAACAAAAGTTAAAATGGGTATAGTAATATATTATAAATGGGATAAAATTTCATCGTTCATGAGTAGTTCACCCAATCTAATCGAGGTTGATGATTAAAGTTACTAAAATAAAAAGTAATTGTTATTATTATGTTCTTTAGGTGTGAATATCAGTAGATGCTCAGTAAGAAAAGTTGTGGACTTTTTGGCTTGGCGTGAGGTGAGTATTTATATCGCGTGGTATAACACTTTTCTATATATTGTGTGTGTAAGTTGGCAGCTATGGTTTACTACATAGATTATATATGTGATATGTGATATTGAAACTGCGATGTTGAGTATGGTTATATGATCGGTTATGATATTTGAGTTGTGAGATATGATGATATGAGGATTGTTGATGTGGTTGTTATTGAATTTATTCGACTTAGTTGATCCATGCGGTTGGGGTGCTTATTACTTGGTGTAGAGTGGCGGAGAGTTGTATTTTGTTGGTCTTCGTTTGCTTGGTGTAGGCGTACTTGAATAGCGTTGTTTTCCATTAGGATGGTGTAGACTCTAATAGGGGCGGAGTAGAGTTATTATTGCTTGTGATATCTTGGATGTTATTATTTGTGTGTGATAGTCTTTTTGATTATACGGTATGGTGTCGAGTATTATTGATTAATTGGGAGATGGATTCTATTACCTTGTTGAGACTATATGTTTACATGTGCTTGTATGTGTGATTAGTTATGTTTCGTTATATAAATATTAAATGAACTTCAATTTCAGCCACTTATGGGGACCCCAGGAATTTTTGTAGTTAAAGGAGATGTTCGTGTAGCATCACCTTTTGTGGCGATGAGCTGATTATCATCTTAGGTACAGTTCGAGATTAACTCTGATATCACTTGCTTGATCTTAATCACACCTCGTATTTTTGTAGTATTTTGTCGGAGGTGTTGTGTATTTTGATAACATTATGTATATATATGTTTTGAGGTTGATATAAATGTTGTCTTAGAGATTTTTGAGATTTATTGTTAGGTAGTATTTTGGTTGTATTATTCAGGCTTTGAGGTATGATTTTATGTTTGGATGATGTAATTTAGTGATTGTATTACTAGTTACGTGATAGCCGTTCAGTATTAATATTATGAAATAGTATACTAGTTGCTCGATTGGAGTATTTAGGAGAAATCAGAGAAATTTTTCAGTTAGTCGTTGGAGATCACGACCAATCGATCGGTTAGTAGTGCGTTCGGTATTTAAGATTTTAAAGTTGTAGATGAATGGTATAATATTATTTGGGGGATTAGAAGTTAAATTTATATTTGAGTTGTGTTGTTAAATCGAGGCGAAATTAATAGAAAGCAAGAGCGAGAAAGTAGAGAATTCTTGAATATTTTGGCCTTAGGACCCCCACGGGACCTTTTATCATATCTTCTCATCATTTTCCACCACCTGACTTCATATTTCTTCTTTCTTCTTTCTCTTGGGGCGAAATGGTCATCCTTCCACCTGAATTTTCTTCGTTTCTGCCATTAGATTGTCATTTTAAAATCGAAACAGCTTGTGAATCATCTTATATAAATCGTCCTCATCGCGTCTAGGTAAGAGAAAGGTCAGTCTCTTGGGATATTTCTTGAGTTTTTAAAGTTGACTTTCACTTGGATTTGGTTGACTTTTAGATCCTGATTTATTATGGTATAGAAAATGTTATCTAGGTATCGGTGAGGGATTATGATGATTTTGAGTAGTTATTGGGGTTAGAAAGTAGTGCTAAGTGTTATGTTGAAACTTTTATTGAAACTTCTTAGAATTGAGATTAAATGGTAATATGAGGTTAAAGGACTTTAATATAGTTGTTGTTTTGGTATAGAATTATTGGTTTGGATATGGATAGGTAGAATTTAGTTGAAAGTTTGGGAAAGTTAGAGCATAGCTTTTTCGTGATTGAATTGGAGGTTGTATTTAATGGATTAATTAGTTGTGAATTGATTGTTGGATTGATTAAGTGTCATCTTGAAGTGTTGTTGTTGGGAGTAAATAATGTAAATGACCCAGAGATATTGAAAATGTAGTTATGTTGGAATGTTAGAAGGGTATATCAATCTTGGGGATAGGATGATTGCTTAGAGTTGTAAATTGAATCGTGAGACGTGGTATAACACTCGGGATATATAGATGTTAAGAGAGGTTATTCTACGAGATGTATTATAATGTATAAATTCTTTGAATAGGAGTTGAGCCTGGATCTAGCATGAGGATTGCCGAGAGTCATGATTACTGCTTTTGGGCTCGAGGTGAGTACGAATCTCACGTGGGGACCTTTCATATATATATATCATGTTATATATTTTTCATGTATTGTTTGAGGCTGATACGATATGTGTGTTATTAGACTATGATTGATATTATGTGGAAATTGCTTGATTTATGATGCATATTATGAAATAAGCGAGATTTGATTGACATTATGAGATAAACTATGATTATAGGCATGTTGTGACATAATTGATATTATGAGTTACATTATGAGATAGTTTGGATATAATTTCATGTTATGAAATTATTAATGATAATTTGTGTGCTATGTGTGGTTGTCTCTTTGTGTGTGTGTTGTGTGCGGATGTGCTTGATTCTTTTATGTGTTATTTGCGGGCGGTGGTGACCCAGGCAAGGAGGTTTGGTGTGGTGTGCATGTTGTGTGGGTGGCCAGGTGGATTCGGGAGGTTTGGTGTGATATACTGGCGTTGGGGGTGTAGCCTCGGTCGGGAGGATGGTGGTGGAGGCCCCACGTCGATTATTTGGAGTGGATTCTCGTGTGTGTGTATTATTTGGAGGTGGATTCCTCGTATGTATTATTTGGAGGTGGATTCACCAGCGTGTGTATTATTTGGTGGATTCCTCGTATATGTATTATTCGGTGGATTCCTCAATATGTGTATTATACGTGGAGGTGGATTCCTCACTTGATGACTTTATTGTGTTAGGGTGTCTCTCTTAAATGAATATACATTAGTTATGAATATAATCGTGTGTAAGAGTCGTGTAACATTGTATAAGAGAAATCTATGTGATATGTGGTGAGTTATTTTTAGTACCACGGTTATGTGCGTGCGTATGATATATTTATATATATATAAGCACATGAATATATATGATGGAATCGGTCGTAGTATTTGTATTCCTTCGAACAATAGGTGAGCTCCACTGTCTATGGGCGGGCGTACTGAGTTTAGGGAGTGATCATTGAGATTGGTGAGGAGGCGGTTTTCTTTGAGGCTAGCGTGGAGAAGCATGGAGTGAGGCGGTGGTGAAAATAGGAAGTCTGCATGGTCGTTTCTTTTGTTGAAAATTTGTATATTTGAGATTGGTGGGTTGTATTATATTGGTCAGGTTGTCATCTTTCCTTATGATGTATTTTGGATTTGTGCTCTGTTGTCCGTTATTTTGTTGGATGTATTGTTGGAACACCACGATGGAAATAGGGCTTTATTTTGATAATGTCGGAGTTATGTTGTTATTGTATCCGTCGTTCGGTGACTGCGGTATCTGAGGTTGTTAATGATCTTGGCAGGCCGACTTGGGGTAGATAGATTCTGTGAGTTCGCCCGATGGATTGAAGTATATTATTATTATTATTATCAATTGAAGTTTTTTTAGGTTGTCATCCATCGATTGGTGACTCTGGTGTTCAGGTTGATGATGATCCCCAACCTCATGGCGGCCGGCTGAGGCGAGTCGTTATAATTTTGAGTATCGGTGCTGCTGGGTTTATGATTTACGTGGAGTCGTGTGGGGTTATGTGCCTAGGTTCTGTTTTATGAGTTGTAGTTAGTTAGGTCCATTCGAGTCTACTCGTTAGTTGAATTGTTCTTCTTTTTTTAAATGGGTGTTGAGGATGCCGCCTCGTGAGGAAATTCATAGAGTTAGTGCTTCACTTGAGAGACCCCAGAAGCTCAGTGGTAGGAGCTGAAGAGGCTAATGTTCCGTAGGTCGGTGTAAGTATTAATCGACACGTCTTTATTTGGTAATTGTGCGAAAGAAATAGTGGTTCGGAGTTCCTGGCAGTAATATCTCTCGCGGTGGAATCCCTGGAACCAAATCCGGAATTCTTGAATCGACCACAGTACGATGAGTGCGCCGTCTCTTATAGAATGAAATGTCGAGTTACAAAGTAAGATGTTTGATAGTTTCTTGAAGAGAGATCCACCAAATTTTTTTGAAGCAGAATCTCCAATTCAAGCACTTGAATTTATCAAAGATTTGGAATACATATTTGAACCTATGGGTATTGAGGGTGAGTTGAGATGAAATTTTGCAGTTTATCAATTTCATAGGGAAGCTGGCATTATTTGGTGGGAAATATATGTCCCTACTTTAACTCTTGGTGAGCGAGGTCGTTGACATGGGAGAGTTTTGTGAAAATATTTTAAAATTATTGTGAATTGCCGTAGGCAAACTTTGGAACAAGAGCGTGCAGTTAAATCAAGGTGGTCGGACAATTAGTGAGTATGCAAAAGTTTAATTAACTCACATCGTTTGCTTCGGATGTACATATCGGTGAGCAGGGTTGAATTCGTGATGGAATGGCTGATTCGTGATAGAATGGCCCCGAGTTAATTAAAGTCATTAACTCTAGGCGGCGAGAGTTAATTGACTTCAGCTAACGCTCATCGTTTGCTTTCGAATGTACATGTCGGTGAAACGAGTTGAATTTGTGATAGAGATAATAAAGGGAAACGATATATATCACAGAATGGTGGACGGATGACATGGAGGTTGGACATCGGATACAGAAAGTCGATTTAATCGAGTCAATTTAGAGCTTACATTGCGCACTCTCAATTTAGCTGTGAATCGTACCTTGATATTTGATACTCTGAGGTTCGGATCTCGAGGAACTGTAAAAAGGGAGACAAGATTTGGTAGATGCTTTCGTTGTAGTAGCCACCCAATCGTATGGCTTTCGGAGCGTCACAGGGAAAATTTATTTTCTTTAGATGTCAGCAACCAGGACATATTGATACTCATTGTCCAGGTCTCGAAGTGCTAGTAATTAGTTTCGGTACTTCGGGCCGGTCTGATCTGTTAGAGGTGAAATTCAAGGTGGGCGTGTGGATAGTTTAGATAGAAATCGAGGGACGGGCTGGGAGTAGTCGAAATGCGTGGAGTGCTGGGCGTGGCGGATATTCCTGATGCCAGGAGGAAGCTCAAAATTCATCGAAAGTTGTTCTGGTGCCTTATCTTTATTTAGGAAAAGAAGTTAAAGTTTTATTTGACTACAGAGTAGCAGCGTTCCTTTGTCTCAGCAGTTTACCGCATCATATTCCTCTATCTCGAAATTATTTCCTTTCCTAGTGTTTGGCACTCGCATGGAGAAGTCTATTAGATTCACAAATAGTTAGAAATTGTCGCTAAGTATATAGAAAATCATAAATTTGATGTGGATTTACTTCCGTTTGAAATGATGGACTTCAATATTATTTTGGGTATGGATTGGTTGGAAAAACATCATGCCATGATTGATTGCCATCGTAAGGAGATCGTGATTTCTAGTCCGGGCTTACCTGAAATTCATTTTCTTGGTGATCGAAAAATACTTCATACTTATTTCTTAACAGTGGCCGTAAGCTTTTAAAGAAGGAATGTCTTTAAGTTATCTTATTCATGTGTTTCACATGGAGAAAATTGAAGTCAAATTGGAGGATGTTTATATTGTAAGGCGGTATGCGGCGATGTTTCTGAAAAATTGCCCGGTATTCCTCCCGAGCGAGATTGAATTTAAGATCGATATAATTCGCGGTCTGCTCCAATTTTTATGGCCCATGTCGAATGGCTCTGCTTGATTAAAGGAATTGAAGACTCAGTACAGGAATTGCTAGATAAGGGTTTCATTACGACCTAGCATTTCTCTTGGGTGCTCCTCTGTTGTTTGTTAAAAAGAAAGATACGGTTTTGAGGCTCTGTATTGTTGATTACCGGCAGGTTGGAGCAAGGTAACTATTAAATCGATATCCACTTACCCGGAATTGATGATATGTTTGACCCGGTTAAGAGGTGCTCGTATATTTTATAAGATGGAATTTGAGATCGGGGTACGTCAATTGAAAGAAGGCAAGGGATGAAGATGTTCCGAAATCAGCATTTAGGACTAGATATGGACACTATGAGTTTTTAGTGAAGCCATTTGGATTAACGAATGCCCCTGCCGCTTTTATGGATTTAATGAATCGGGTATTTCGTCCTTGTTTGGATAAATTTGTAGTGGTGTTCATTGATGATATTTTGGTGTATTCACATAGTCAAGAAGAACATGAGGTGCATTTACGAATTGTTTTGGAGACTTTAAGGCGGAATCAATTATTTGCTAAATTTTCTAAGTGTGAGTTACGCGGAGAAAGTCGATTTTGGGACATGTAATTTCAGGTGAAGGTATTAGTGTTGATCCTCAGAAGATAGAAGCAATGATGAATAGGGAGCGACCCGGCCAGTATGTGAGTGAGAAGTTTTCTAGGTTTAGCTGGATACTATAGACATTTCATAAAGATTTCCTCGATTCTTGCAGCGCCATTGACTCGACTAACTCGGAAGGTGTATCATTTGTGTGGAGTGATGATTGTGAAATTGTTTTAATGCTGATAAGCAATCTAACCACGCTCGGTTCTAACTCTTACGTCGGATTTAGGGATTCACATCATTGCGGCGTGCCTGCCGTGAGGTTTGGTGTGTTCTAATGCGGAATGGTCAGTGATAGCACATCAAATCACGACAATTAGAAGAACCATGGCGTAATTATCCAACACATGATCACGGAATTGGTACGCTATTGTCTTTGAGCTTAAGATTTGGAGGCATTACTTATATGGGGTTACATGACAAATTTTTTCAGATCATGAGAGCTTGACATATTTGCTACACAAAAGATTTAATTCTTGTGAAGGAGGTGGATGGAGTTTATTAGTGAATATGATTTAATTACATTGAATATCATAAAGGTAAAAACCAATGTAGTTGATGATACGTTAAAGTCGTAAA
>JADFUC010001917.1:600000-880348 GCA_019722365.1 Lithospermum erythrorhizon
GTGGTTGGGTTATTTCTGTAATCAAAAGTGGGGAGCAGTTCAGTGAATCAATGCAGCTGTTGGTGTAACCCGGGAAAGGGAGTTTTGTTGTTTAATCAGTATTTAGTCAGCTATCTGGGGAAGCGGGGATTTCAACCGCTCGGGTTCGGTCCGCGAATATTGATTTTAAAAGTTTCTACCCACGCTTGAACCTCCGAGCCGAATTTTGAGTTTCCAACTATTTTGAACCGACATCGCGAATTGAATCGAATCCTTTCCTGGGCTCATTTACAACCAAATTTCATTAGTAAGTAATGTGTCGTGCCTATGTGTTATATTTATGCTTATTGTCTAAGAACATTGATCAATCTCCCCACCTTAATTCCTTCACTTATTATATCCTCCGTGGATACTAAAACAAGGGGTTAAAATAAAAATGAATGAGGATTGGTAGCTAATAAATGCCAAGCCATCATGCAAATTTGGAATTGTGGGCATTAGCCACATGGATGGTAGTAGAGAATTTCGTCCCGGAACGACGCCATCAAAAGCTGAACTTAAAGTGAATTGAAGCATGTGGCAGCTATAGGGTGGAGACGCACGTAGAGGCGTTGGTTGGATTAAAGAACATATTGCATGCAACCTCACATTTGTCATTATATTTGTCCTTATACCATTTACATGCATTTATTTAAAGCTCTTACCTAAGAAGGACTCAAATTATATATTAAGTTAAGTAAATTATTAAGTTAAGAACTACACGTGAGGAGATTCTTTCTCAGGTTTTCATGGTACCTCGCACGCTCGACAGTAGCCACTCAGTCCATACCACACAAAGAGAGGCACGGTGTTTGTTAAGGTACCAAATATGGAAACATAGAAGTGTAAACTGATACGGAGATATATATATATATATATATATATATATATATATATTTGATATACTCCGTATGTATTTAAAATATTAGGTTGTTGCATATCATCATCATCACGTAAAAATTTAAACATCTATCTCAATTCAATTATTGAGATAATGATGATATATTTTTCTTGTGATCTAACTCTGGTGGATCATCTTCATTCCAAAATAATTTTAGATGTTCCATGTTTTACTCAATTATACATAAAATTCAGCTCACTCGATCTACTATGACTAACATGTTTCCAGTCATATATTAAGGAGTGGACATCACTTTAATCATCAGGAGTGGTTAACTTTTTAAATTTCTTGCTTGTGGTTTTCTGATTATGACAGATTTCGGTGGGCGGACCTTCAAAGAAAAAATATTGCGTTTGGAGGCTGTAGGAAGGTAAGCCAAGTTTTATGTATCAAGAATTATACCATCCTTAATTACGTGTTACACCCATTCTCATTTTTGTTCCAAAGCAATTATTGGTCACAAAGTAATTAACTGTTGCGTGATAGGCCATATATCATGCAAGTAAGAGGAGGTATTAGTAATATTATACCAGCTAATTATTAGGGGCACCAATAATATTTTCTTTGCTAAAAAATGGGAGCTAACGAGGGGCACCAATAATATTTTCTTTGCTAAAGAAAGGGGTGTTGAGAATCGATGGCTAAAATATAGTTGATATATAAAAATATGTAATTATAAAGTAACCTCTAACTTGTGGATCGAAAATAACTTTCAAATATATTTCACAATTCAAACAACACTTTTATTTATCTAGACCACTCAACCTCTTTTTTACAAAACAATTTTACAAGCAAATACTTTCTCTCTCAAAGCTACTAATTTTTTTCTTGCTTGGTGGTTTGAATGAGGATGCAAATACCTCTATTTATATTACAAGATTTCTAACAACTTACTATTGCACACTTAATGCATGGTGCAATTTTTCAAAACCTAAACTTAGTAGTAGACATTTAATTATAGGCATATGTCTATTATTTATTTGATGATGTCTTTTGGATGATGTCTTTTGATGATGTCTTGCTTACTTCAACCTTCTAGAAGATTGACAATGGATGTTTAACACTCCCCCTCATTGTCTATTATTTATTTGATTATGTCTTTTGGATGATGTCTTTTGATGATTTATTTAATTATAGGCATATGTCTATTACGATGATTTATCTTTTGACGATGCCTTGCTTATTTCAACCATCTAAGATTGACAAATGGATCTTTAACACTCCCCCTCATTGTCAACTTTTCTTGCCCGTATCATCATCTGACTCATGGAACTCGAAAAGTTTTGTAAGGTGTAAGTTCTTTGTAAAGATGTTTGCAACTTGATCTGTCTGCCTTCACCCCCGGTTTCATCTCGATATCCTCAAGTACCTTCCTAAGAAATGAGAGCGCATCTCCACATGTTTGGTTCGAGCATATAACACCGGGTTCTCGCCTAGTCTGCATTCATTGATAAGTTGTCATAATGTAATGTGACTCCATCTTCAACCGGTTGATTCAAATTCTCCATGAGTTGAGTCAACCAAGACACTTCAGCTCATACCAGCCTCAGACCTCCGCCTCAAGGGGTCAAAGAGAAACCGTAGGTTGTCTCTTACTATATAGCTTCCTCGGAGCCAAGATTAAACACATATCCAAGAGTCCAAATCCATTTAGTGTCAGCGATTCTCATATAATTCTAAGAGAGATCACAATACCTGTTTCACTTTAAAATTTACTCCCTTCTCGTAGAAGAGTCCCCACTCAAGTGTTCATTTGACATATCTCAGGATATATCTAACTGCTTCAAGATGTGGCTTCCTTGGATCCTGCTAATAACTCCAACTGCAAATACTATATCAGGTCTGGAAAGAGTTAGATAGATGCTACCTACTATCTGCCGATACATTGTTGTATCCTCCAAGTCTTTCCCGTTATTGATACACAACTTCAAGTTTGGCTCCATTGGGATAGAAATCGGCTTACACTATGCTAGCCCAAACTTTTGAGGTATATCTCTCGTGATATTTCCGCCGAATTAAGAAATATACTTATCATTTTTCTTAACTTCCAATCCTAAAAAGTGTTTCAATTCTCCAAGCTCCTTCATTTGAAATCTAACTGACAGGTTTGTCCTTGTTCGTTGAATCTCATCTTTGTCATCTCCAGTGATGATCAAATCATCCACATATACGAGGACAACTGATAACTTGCTTCCTTGAACTTTCACGAACAAGCTTGAATCTGCTGGGGCAACATGATAACCACTCTAAACTAGGAACTCAACAATTTTCCCGTACCATGCTCTTGGTGCCTGCTTCAAGCCATATAATGCCTTCTTCAACTTGCACACAAAATTTGGCTTCTCCTGATTCAGAACTCAACACCCAGAGATGTCACGATCATTCCCTGAAGAAATGCATTCTTCATTATCCATTTGCCACAATATCCATGACTTACTTCGGCCGCAAAGAGATAAGAAGACACGAATCATGTAAATCTTGCCACCGATCTCACTTGCCCCGTTTAAATACCCCATACACCCGAGAGAATCCCCGAACAACTAGTCAAGCCTTGTATCTCTCGATCGTATTCATCGACGTATCTTCACCTTGCAAAACCCATTTGCGTGATACGGTTTAACGCCCAAGTTTGGCACCAAACTCCAAGTCCGATTTTTGTTTTAAGGCCAAATCTCTTCCTCCATGTCTTTCTCCACTCTTGACCCTTGAACTTTCAAAGGTAGTTGGCTCCTGACCTCAAAGATATGAGGCTTCTATGTACTTCACTAGCCTCCTATCCTTAGTAGACCTTCTTCTAACCGTGGGGAAAGGTGGACCGCTCAACCCGAACCTCCGACGACTTGCTTTGTAGCTCTTTCCGGGTGTTTCATGAACTCCTATTTTTCTGCTGACTTCGACTTGGACCGAACATCCGCTCTCGAGACGTACATTTGTTGGAGACTTTGGTTCCTCCGATTCTGCCTGGTTCCTACCATCTTGTGAGGAATCTAGCTTCAATCGAAGTTTTCTGAGTCGGGTATTTGGTAATACCTTATTTTTCCTTACTCATTTATTTATGCCTCATCGAATACAAGATTCCGTGAGACATACGTTTTATTTGTATTGGGATCACAATATCTCCAATCTTTCTTCCGCTCGTCGTATCCCACAAAGCATGTGCATTGCCTTCTCGGTCACAAAACTTACTCCGTGTTCATCAACTATAAACACATAGCACACACATTCAAATACCCGAAGTAATCGACGCTTGGTTCGATATTCTTCAACTTCAAATGGCGAGGATAAATCCAAGTCTCGGCCAGTAACGTGTTAGTCATATAGATCATCAGATTCATGCATTCTTAGCAATGTATAAGACTTCTACATGTCTCTGCTAGATGGCGATTCTTCCTCTCAGCAACTCCATTATGCCGTGGAGTATTTGCACACGTGAGTTGCCTCCGAAGACATATGATCTTCTTCCCGAGCTCACGTTCCACCATCTCTTTGAATTCCTTGAATTTTTCAAAAGCCTCGCTTTTGTCCTTCAAGAAATATGCCCACACGAACCTTGAGTAGTCATCAATAAATGTTACTGGGCTGATTGATAACCACGGGTTGATTTGTCATTGACCTTTCCCCGAAAGCAAATCCGAAATGACTAACTCCTAACCCGCCATTAGCCATAAACTGACTCCCTTTTGTAAGACAATTAATGAGCTTTTACCATATCGACATCCTCATGTCGACGTCATTGCGTATGTCAAGTTTCTCGGAAGTACTCTTAACATCGTACTTTGTATCAGCGATCTTCAATTTGTCAGAATTACATGCCTTAGCCTCGCATGCCATAAATCACCGGTATCACTTCTCCGCCTCGTCAACATAGGCTGCTTCCGCTGACATCACATAGACAGCTTCTTGTCTCCGACCTTCCATTACTGGTGTACTCGTGACACTCGAATCCCGATACACCTTTATATTATTTGGACCGAAAACGACATAGTTTCCTAAAGCGGTCAACTCGGACACTGATAACAAGTTCTTCTTTATTCCCGAAACATTGTAGACATTCAGGAGATGAACTTGATTATGACCATACCTCTCTGGTATCTTCTGCTTGTTATATGTGCATCACACATATGGCAAGTGGTTGCTTGTTGTTACAACAACACGATCACCAACGTACTTGGTCAAGTCTAAGAACTTGACTCGCCTACCATATGATTGAACATCCCGATCAACAATCCAATCCTCATTCTCATAATCGACCAAGTATTCACTCACATCATGAGCGCAGAAATTCTTTCACAAGGCTTTTCACTTGTGAATCAACATTTATTTCCTCCAACGGCGATGTCTCAAGTCCTTAATCCTCTTCCTTAGAACTCGCTCTAAGATAGCATTCCTTCCACTTTTTGGACTAAAGAATTTCTTGCATAATGTCCATTCTTGCCACATAGGCCCATTCGGTCGCTCGGATTTTATCTTTCTCGTTGCCACCGATTTTGCTTTGTTCAATCGCTTGAGCTCCCCAGCTTTCCCTGCGACGGGAAACTCTAATTTGGTTTCCACGCTTCGATTCGATCCCCAAATTTTCTCTCAAAGACCACGCCCTCTTCCTCAATCGCATCCTCACCTATCTCTTTTGTTTGTAGTGGTCAAGTCCACGACATTGGGTCGGATAGTCATGGATTTCTCTAGATCCTCTTCATTGATTAGCAAATTTTGCATCTCGTTAATGTTGGCTCGATTGCCCAAAATTTCGAAAGTTACCGCGACAATACTCTTATATTCCTATTCATTGATGATAATTTTTTTCATCTTGGTCTCTGAAATATTGTTTTCTATATCTAGTTTAGAAATCTCTTCACATAGAGATTTCACCTTCGAAAAATATTGACTTATAGACAAATTCCTCTGGGAGATGGACAAAAGCTCATTTTCTAAGTCACAGAATCTCACATCATTTTTCCCGACAAAATCAGCCAAAGTATCCCACCTCCTCGCATCCGGCATCTTGGATCTTCAGAGAAACTCATCTTCTACAGCCTAGCGGTTAAGGCATATATCGCTTTACCAAAGATTAACTTTTACTTCTTTACGACGTCAGGTCGCCGCTGAGGCGCTGACCTAATGCATTGTGCTTGAGGTTGATTTGTCCTCGGTGGTGTTTCTCGTTTACTTCCATTGACGATATCCCGTAGCCTGCCCGAGTGTATAAAACTGATATGAGCAACGGCGACCCATAATTGCTATCATTGAAGCTTTTTAAGAGATGTAGCCAAATCAAATGGCGATTTTTCAATTACTTCTCCAACATCAATTTTACTATTCACGGAATTGTAATCGTAGTATCGTATAGTATAAATTGTAATTGCATACCTGTGTAACTTTCAGAGTATAGAAGCGACTCTTAAATATCAAATATTTTTCTTACCCGTAACTTACCTAGACATGTATAGCTAACAACATCAATACGATGATAATATAATTAATACTCGAAAACTAACACGAGCCTCGATACCACAAATTGCTTGAGAATCACTACTAAAATATAGTTGTTATATAAAAATATGCAACTATAAAGTAACCTGCACCTTGTGGATCGAAAATAACTTTCAAATCTATTTCACAATTCAAACAACACTTTTATTTATCTAAACCACTCATCATCTCTTTCACAAAATATTTTATTTTGCTAGCTCACTTTCTCTCAAAGCTTAGTGTTTGAGGATGCAAACATTTCTATTTATACTACAAGATTTCCAACAATTTACTATTGCACACTTAATGCATTGTGCAATTTTTCAACACTTAAATTTAGTAGTAGACATTTAATTACAGACATGTCTATTATTTATTTGATTATCTATTTTGATGATGTAGCTTTACTTCCGGGGCCCTAAGATTGATAACGGACGTTAATAAGTGAAGCTCCAACCTGCATAAATTAAGCCCATAGCAAAGGCGTTGCATCGGGCATTGTGGCCCCCTCCTAAAAGGGCCCCAAATTTTTAATTATATGTTTATATGTTGATGACTCCATCCCAAATATTCAATCTACGATGACATCTACCTTTCATGTCCATTACTGAAAGATTCAATAGTTCAACAATTTATTAATCTTCCAAGTCCAATATGCATATTACAAAGATTAGTCTATTAGGAAGAGACTTCCAATCCCAATTAATACTCCCCCATATTCCAAGTTTCTAACCTAAATAGACAATATCAATTTCCAAATTTCATTAAACCTTCTAGCTTCCATTTCCCAATTCTATTTTAACGTTAGTTTTCCCTTAAACCTTCTAGCTTCCAAATCCCAAATTTCCAATTAAACCTTCTAGCTTCCCATTTCTTAATTCTTTTTTCTGAAAAAATTCCCTATCAATTTGAAATTTTTCTGATAAAGTTCAACAATACCATTGGTGATTTGGAATCTCACATACATTTCAAATAATCAGGTGATATTATTCCTTTATATTTCTTAAGTCATTTTAAATCTGTAATTCTATTTTGTGGTTCTATTTATATTTTGGTGTTATTTTTTTATATAATTAAATATTGTTTTTATGTTTTTGCTTATCTTTTATTTATAAATTATTAATTATGCCGAAGAAAATATATATCTCGGTCAAAAAGTTCAAATGACGAATGAGTTTAATGAACAATCGTTGAAAATTTAAGTGATGAAAATATTATGTTAAATGAACTTGATAATGAGAATAATGTGACAATTGAATTAAATCATGTAAATTTAGTTAATGATAGTCAATCTAATTCTTGGCTCTTTGATATATACACCCAAGAACTCGGGAAAATATCGATAATAAAACAAGCGGATATTTTAGTCGGTACGGATTCGTTATAATCGAGCTCAGATTTCCTTTAGATGAAATAATGTACTATTTTTCATAGTCATTATGAAAGAAATTTGAGTAATGGAGAAATTGTAGATCGAAATTGGCTGATTTAATTTCTAAACATTTGATAAATATTTATTTTGTTGTAAAGTTGTTCAAATCCAAGAGGAAATTTAAATTCATTAAATTAACGCTTGACGGGCCGACGTGGTATTAATAAGCCAGAAGACTTTCCGAAGCGCTTTGAACATATGACAATACGCAGCTCTGAATGAGTTAAGATTAGAAAAAAATGAAACTATTGATAATGATTTCCAACGGTTGGGCCCCAACCAATACTATTACTACGTATAATTTTTTGTAAAACCAATTAAAGGTAATACTTGTTCGTCGGCTTATAAATTAAGATTGCCAAGACACTGGGAGTAGTTTGACTAGTGGATTGAAATAAAACAAAAATGCAATTGTTATTATCAAATGTAAGGGAAATCCCCACGTAAAGTTTTATTTAGTACTCTACGTTAATAATGACTAACAAGTAACAACGATGAACACAAAACATGAGATCCACAAAGAACATACGATATTTTTCAAGTATTTACACTTGTCGTATTCTATGATGCACCAACTCCTATGAGGATGTTTTAAGACCAACAAATTGGAAACATTTTGATGCTCTCGTTGGAAACTATGGTGTAGTCTGTCTTCTGTCGCTTCTTTATAATGTTCCTTGACTTGGGTGATCTTCTTTGTTCAACAAACCAACAAAACAAGAACAGTATTGGACAAATGCAGTTCAAACATTCTTGATAATCTCACTTTTCGTAGGTCGTTACAGCTAATAAATCCGAGTCCTTTAAAAATATGGCATCAACTGCTATGTCCTTCTCTGGGTCTTCCATTTCCATTACCTGCAATGAGGCATTGATTAACAAGGCTGGATTTTCTCGATCTTCGTCGCTCAAGGATTTGAGGTACAGAGCTTCAATACGCAGATCTTACTCTGATAACCACCTATGCTATTCTGTCAACCGCATTCAAGCATCATCAACACCGCCACCAAATCTCAAAAAAAGCAGCTCAATGGGTGGCTTTAGCTTCCATTTATCTGAGGATTTTACCCATGTTCCACATAAGCCAATCGTAGTTGATCAAGAAGCCAGCACAGTGGCGAATATTATTGAAAACGTAACACAGTGGGATCATGAGAATGAGCTTCTGATTGAGGAGGAAGAAGAGGAGAAGAGAACCAACTGGATGGAAAGGCTCACGGAGATCCGAGGATTATGGAGAGGCAAGCTGACTGAAGGCAACTTAGATGCTGATGTACAGAATAGAGCCAACTGCGATGAATGTGAAACAGAAGATGGTTGTGCAGTAGATTATGGTGATGATGCAGAAACATGTTTTGATTTTGATGAGGAATCCTTCACCGGGTTACTGGGGGCGGTGTCCTGGTCTGATACCAAACTACTCTCTCAGTTGGCTTTCTTGTGCAACATGGCTTATGCGATCCCCAAGATCAAGGTTATGTCGAAACAAATTAATATTCAATATTTTCATTGTTGGGTGCAACAAAGGCAATCCAGATCTCTTGTTACATCAAACAAACCTATAATATTTATGATAATCATCACATAAATTAGTTTTAGAATACTTATCAAGAACTACCTGAAACGAAATATTGTATACTTGACATGTACTTCAATTGTTCGGACAATTATAATAGACAACCTAACTGTCAGAAAGATGCTCATTGTGTATATTGCACGGGTAATAATTTTAATCCATGAACATGGTGACCTAGGATTTGTAACATCTTCACTGGTGAAAAAGGCAGAGGCAGCAGCTATGAAAGCTAAATTTGAAGAAGAGTCAACCTCAGAATTTATTTATTCAGCTACTACAGAATGTATCCCACATAAACCCGCGCACTCTGAGCAGAGAGGTTTAGTCCCACCGACAGTTGCTTATCAGATAGCAGCTTCTGCTGCGAGCTATATGCAATCACGTGCAAAAGACATTCTAAAAATAAGTTTGAAGCCACAACCAGTGATCGATAAACTGAATTCACGGGAAGAATGTTCCCTAGTGGACAAAGAACGGTGGTCTACTAGTCAAGTTTCCAGATCAGGGATGGCTGCTCAGGTAGCCGCAGCAACTATGACTGCAGTGGTTGCTGCAGGTGAGGAGCAGAAACAAGAGGCAGCAAGGGACCTCCAGTCACTTAATTATTCACCATGTGAATGGTTCATTTGTGATGACTCAAACATATATACACGGTGTTTTGTCATCCAGGTAAGTTCTATAACGATTTCAGAAGTTCAGAAAATAATGTAACGGCGAAACATATAACAGTGAAATGATAGTTTATCAATGACTTGACTCTTGAGTAATTTAAACTGAGTATTTACCAGGGATCAGAGTCATTAGCATCGTGGCAAGCAAATCTCTTCTTCGAACCAACCAATTTTGAGGTAAGAAGTTGTTAAGCACTCCAAACTGCAAATTTTAATAATGGAAATAACATTTAAAAAAATTGTTCATTCCAATGCAGGGAACAGATGTGTTGGTTCACAGGGGAATTTATGAAGCTGCAAAAGGAATATATGAGCAGTTTATGCCAGAAATTATGGAGCACATAGACAGATTTGGCAGTCGTGCCAAGCTACAATTTACTGGTCATTCTTTAGGAGGTAGTCTAGCGCTCCTTGTCAACTTAATGCTCCTGTCAAGAAAGGTTGTGAATCGATCTACTTTATTGCCTGTTGTTACATTTGGATCACCATTTGTGTTCTGTGGTGGCCGGAAGATGCTTGATGAATTGGGGTTGAATGAGAACCACGTCTATTGTGTGATAATGCACAGAGATATAGTTCCAAAAGCATTTTCCTGCAACTATCCTGACCGAGTAGTGCAAGTCCTTAGGAGTTTGAATGAGACCTTCCGCTCCCATCCTTGTCTCAATAAAAATGTAAGTCCAATTCTTATATATGCATACACAATTTTGAAAGTAGAACAAAAAAGTTCCACCTCGCTTACACTCACATCTTGAAACAAATGCAGAAATGCCTGTACTCTCCAATGGGTAAAATATTTATCCTCCAGCCAGACGCGAAGACATCTCCTCCTCACCCTCTACTTACTCCAGGCAGTGGCTTATATGTTCTTGGAAGCAGAGAACGGAGCACCACAAAAAAGGCTCTCAAAACCTTTCTGAATACTCCACATCCTTTGGAAACACTTAGTGATCCTACAGCGTATGGCTCTGATGGTACCATTATGAGGGACCATGACTCAAGTAACTATCTGAAGGCTATTAATGATGTTATAAGACAACACACAAAGCGAGTCATAAAAAAATCAAGAAAGCAAAGACACCTTTTGTGGCCACTGCTAACCTCACAGTCACCACACGCATGGGGTCACAAACATGATTGGGACGCAAGCAAATTTGTTAACCACAGAATAGCAACTGGCGTCTAATCATCTGCTGAGGAGAAAAAAGGTAAAAAAATAACTGGCGATAAGAATGATGTTGAGAAGAACAAAATGCATTAGCAATGTAAATATGTTGCTCATAGGGCATACAAATTTACAGCTTTTAGCCTACAATGGCAGAGATCTCGATGCATCAAAGACAAATTGTTAATAATTGATTTTAGAAGTATAATACCAATGTAGCCAAATTCAGCCATGTATATTCTAACATAATCACAATCCCTATAACACATTAACAGGGCATCAAGGGGGCCTATAAGAACTGGTGACTGAAAAATGGCACCTACGTACAATATTCAAACTTGATTCTTAAATTTAGTGATACTACTCGTGATAACATATCATCTTAACACATTAAATTTAAAACATAAACTGAAATGTAGAAGACGGCAAAACGAGATAAACGCACACATTCCACAATATCGAATGCAATTGTAGTACTTCTCCGATGCTTCTGGTCATTTATCGAGTTGTAGGTGATTTATTTATCTAGTTGACAGTAGGATATTAAAAGTTTAAAACAACCTTAATACGTATAGATGAATAGTAATCATGTACTTATTTATCTATTAGATCAGTGAGCTTAACATTCTTCGAGATAGTGATTGAGAACAGACATGAAACAGCTGAAGAGTTGCACATAGGAGGTATGGAGACAGAAGAGTCCATGCAATTATGAATTGATGATCGGAAGATGCTTAGTAGCCTCGTAAGTGAATCCATCATTGACAAGTTTATTAATGGCATCCTTCAATCGGCAATAATCATCAAATGTATTGTAAACTTGATGAGAAATCCTAACATACCCCGTTATCATTATAGGAACAACATCTTCCTCCATGGCTGCTCTATAATAAACAGGCGCCAAAATCCCAAAACAGTTCCTCAAATGCTCAAACAAATTCCATGCATCAGCATCACTTGATATCCCCAAACATGGCGGAAGCCCAACCATGACCATGCTGGCAAACATCTCCGGTGGCGCACCTAAAGTCGTCCCCCATTCCTCCGCCAACATCTCCGCCATCTCCACCACCTTCTCATGATTCCTCCGCCTTATCCCATCAATCCCACCTTCAAACTTACTCATCATAAACTCATATACCTCTGGAATCACACATTGAGCACTGTAATCCCTTGTTCCTATCCAACCACTTTCTGCTGCCAACCCATTTCCATACTCATGCGAAACAATCGGATGGTGCAACTTCAATGCATTATTATTATTATTATTAGTCTTTTTACAATGTAGAAACGCGGCTGCAGGAGGGCAAAAGAACCATTTATACAGACTACTTGCGTAAAAATCAGCCCCAATATCTTTAACATCAACGTCTACACATCCAACTCCGTGGGCACCATCGATGAAGATTTGCTCGACACCTGCATCTCTGCATATTTTAACTAATTCTTTAACAGGGATCACTACACTGGGAATGGAAGTTACGTGATCAATCACTGCGAGTTTGATCTTCTGACGACCATTCGATTTACCCGTTTCTAAAGCCTTGTTGAATTCAGCTATGATTTGTTCGTTGGAAGTTAAGGGGAATGGTAATGGGACCTCGATGACATGTCCACCAGCACGTGACACGTAGGCAGTGACTGAATTCTTGATAGCTCCGTATGCCTTTTGGAGGATGAGTACTGCATCGCCTTGGTTGAAGTGTCCCGTGAAGAAGGACCAGGTTGTGTCGCTGAGTACTATGGCTGCTCCTGTGGTCACGTTGTCCACTATGGAGATTTCTTCCACGTCGTCTGCGTTTATTAGGGATTTGATGAGGTGTCGGGAGCGTAGGATGGATGGTTGGAGAGTGTTGAAGTAGAAGTAGTCCGGGTTTTCCAGGAATTTGAGCTGCCATTTCTTTTGGGCAGAGATAATTGTAGATGGGCAACAGCCGAAGCTGCCGTTGTTAAGGCGAGCAAAGGCCGGGTCGTGGTGGGAGAATTCGGCAGCTATGTCAAGGGGAGTAGTATGGGGGACCAATTTGGTTGGTAAGTGTAGTGCAGTGATACCATTGGTATGTTGGTTGGGAGGAGCCATATTAATATATATGAGTGCAATTTAAGGGGTAATGCATGTAGTGGTTGAGTGTTGGGTGGTTTCATTGCAAAAATTGAAGTTTATTATATAGCTGATAATGTCTGGAGTGAGAGGATAAAGACGGTATATTTGAGCATCTGCCGGCACATAGCTGGGGGATAATTGATATGTCTACTGCATGCCGGACTGTTACTATGTCTAAAAGACTAAAACTATCATAAAGGGATTAAAACTAAGACAGTAACCTTTAAGAATCAAATGTAAATCACTTTGTGGATGAAGTATATGCAGCCGACTAGATTCCACTTTGGCGGAAGTTATCAGGAAATACTGGAGAACACCATAACTAAGATAGTATCGATTCATTGGGGAACATAGACTCATAAAGCATCATGAGTAGTACGTATACGGATGAATATTAAATTTTCGGATGTTCATGTTAGTATTGCATGAAACTCATCGCTTATAGATAATATTTAGGATCACTCAAATGTGTTATGTTGATTGGTTACTCGCATTAGTTATCCACACTATGTCGTAGAGCATGACAGAGACTTGAGATAACTTATTCGAAAGTGATGATAGGGAATTAAGTAATTTTGTATTTTTTGAGTCAGCCAGAAAACTGAATCTTAGAATTAGAGGCGTAAGCGAGGCGAGCGGACGAATTATTATTAAACGTTTGAATTCGGCTCGAACGGGTTTGGGAAGTATATTCGGCTCGGCTCGATTCGACCGAATATCAATTTTTGGTATTCGGCTCGGATTCGAATTCTTTTTGGTAGGAAGAGGTTCGGCTCGATTTTTCGAACGGTTCGAAAAAGCTCGGTCCGAGATACATTTTTAAAAAATAACAGTACATTGAAATTAAAAATGCATAATAAAAGAATGATGAAATATTAATTCACCGGTTCAACATCCATGTTTAAAGTCTGAAATTAGAACCGAGGAATATAGTGACACCGATGTCGAAAATTCCGACACGTTATGGTTGCAAGCACCATGATTGCCATGCCAAGATACGTGCCGGATCAAATCGTCTCAGCACGCCATGGCTGCAAACATGGAACTGCCCTGCCGAATAACATGCCGGATCGATTTTCAATAATACGCACACTAATTTCATCATCGCCCTTAAAAAACCGTAACAGTCCCATAATTACAAACCAAAACCAGAAGTCCAGAACAGTCCCACAAACGAAAACAGTCCCACAAATTACAACAGTCCCACAAGTTCAAATGGCAACAAAAGTAGGAAACAGCAGAATTCAGATATGTCACAGAAAGGAGTCACCAAACAGCCGACGAATCAGGTTTTCCTCATTTTTGCGTGTTTCTTTCTTGGTGGCTTGCCACTATTGGTGGCACTTAATGCATTGAGGGTTGCTTGAATAGGAGTGACAGCTGAACCTCGGCCCGAGATTGAGTAGCGAGGGGGCGAGAGGAGTACAGCTACAACAACAATAAAAGAAAGCAGTTGCGTAAGCGGATAGAAATACACAAAAAAAAATTAAAACAAATAACAAATCGAAGCGATGAGAGAAAAATACAGTGGCATTGGCATTGGACTTAGGATCTTCCATTTCAAACACTTTTGTCATATTCAATTCAATTGGATCATCATTTAGCTATTAAAAAAATGGTCAACAAAACTTTGTTGAATATAGAAAAAAGTTAAAAAAAGTAAGAAAAGGTAAAAATAAGTAACAAAAGAAACTTATACTCTACGGAGATCGAATGCCATAAGCGACCTTGATCAATCTCACACCACAAAGTAGGACTTCAAGCGTACCTACTTTCATTGGCGCTCTTTTTTATCAATCAACTCTACGCGACACTTGAAGGTGGATTACGAGAGCAACGATTGTAATTGGAATGGATAAAATGTCCATAGCCATCTTGGGCGTATTTTATACTCCATGATTCCTTTCCGCTGACCAAGAACATCAAGTTATCCACATTAGAAACGATTTCCACCAGCGGTAAGTTGAGTGCGATTTTTCTATGCCATCAGTTCTTACGGTTGATTTGTATTAAATCATCGCTTAACGTTAGCTGTGGAGCAATTGGTTGTTTCAAAGTATCGAGAATATGGGATTCGGCGAGGGCTTTGCCTTTATAAATCGCTCTTATCTTGTCTTTTGATCATAAAGATCAACAAAACTCTTAAACAGTTTCAATCGCCTCGTAATCTATGGGATACATTGATTCGTAAGCAAACTTGATAAAAGCAACCTTAACATACCTAGGATCTAGAATTGAACCAAAAGCAACAATCACATTCTTCCCAGTATTTGTCATACTTAAGTGACATTCTTAGAGCCATTACTGCGCCTTATGTTTGTGTAACATTATCCAATTGAATATTTATCAATTCCTTAATCTACTTAACTTCAATCAAACGGTGCTTGATTGGATAATTCGCGCCACTAGTAAAATTTGTCACGTCGGGGAACACCTCGAGAAATTCCACGCTTTCGTGAACTTGTGCCATTCAAAATGATGAGGCAGAAAATAAAAAAATTAACAATCGAATTACAAAATGATAAACGAGTATACTCAACACGTAGCTATTACAAATAAAAATCAAACATGCACAGAGCTCGTCATAGAGTCAACGAAAAGGTAAACCTAGATTTAAACTCGGACCGACCAGGAAAATGGAAATAGTAACAATGAACCCACAAATATTAACAAAAAGTATACTCAACCGGAAACTATTACAAGTAAAAATCAAACATGCAAACTCGAATCACTTAAGAGTGACGAAAAGTCAACTTAGATCTAAACTTCAGATCGACGGGGAAAATAGGAAATAGTAACAATCGAACCCACAAATGATAACAAATATACTCAACCGAGTATTACAATCAAACATACAAACCAAAATAACAATAGTCAACCTAAAAGTCAACTTTAGACTCAAAACAAAAAAAAAATGGATATGTCACCGTTATTAAGCATGAACTAGTGACAACGAAGGCTCTATGACATATTTTTGAAGGCGGAAGGTTACAGCGGGGAAGTAGAAAGTGGGTTTGAGAGAGAATTTCTAGAGAGATTCAAGCGGCGGAGAGAGAGAGTGAGTGAATGAGAGTGATTAGGTTAGGTTAGGGATTTAGCAATTAATGGGACAAAATGCTATGGACTCTCAAGTCTCAAATGGGGGTGGCCGGATGGGGACATGGCCCATGGGGGGTTATATAATGGACCTCACCGGAGGTCGGTTCGTTCTGACGAGCCAGAGCCGAATAATTTCGAACGGTTCATCTCTGTTCGGCGAATATCGATTTTTAATATTTGTGTCTCCGTTTGATTTACCGGCCAGAGACTTCGAATCGAATCGAGCTTTACGATTCATTTACAGGCTCTTAGAATAACAATTACGTTTTGTGTATTAACACTAGTAAGATGTGCATTGAGTTGCGTGGTAAAATTTTTAATGAATTTGTAATGACTTACTCGTAGTGTTTTTAATTTTAATTATAAATAAAATGATGACTTTAATGTATAATTACATCCACATATATAATTGAATAATTAGTGAAATTAATATTTAGTAATAATTTTAATTTAAACTTTCAATGTTTTATCCTTTAATAATAGTTTATATTTTGTATCCCAAAATAGAATTAAGAAAATATACTTATATAATACTACGTATATATCAATTGAGTATTATATAACAATACTTTATAGATAATAATTATTTTTAATTTTAATCGAACTTCATTTTTATTGAAATGGAAAGCACCCTTATATAGGTTCTTGTGGTGTGTTAATCAATAAGACTTAATATGGTTGTTATTGTTACATAAATAAAATTCATATCGATAGAGAATAAACTTAATTAGTATATCTTACTTAATTCGTCATAATAAAAATAGAATTGTATATCTTCTTTTTCAATTAATTAAAAAAAGTTTCTATAAGTCTTTTAACTATAAAACAATATCAAATATTATCGAGTTAATAATTGAGAAAATAGTGAATCATATTATAATTGAATTATGATAAAAGTAAATAATGTTATGTTAGTATATTTTGATAATCAATTGAAGGATTCATAGAGCATAATGACTACTTTCACCATAAAAAACTATTAATTTAATATTTTTATAATCAAAATAATTTACATTAGTATGTATGCCATGCATGTACAAAAAATTGAATATATATTATATAAGTCGCATATATAAGTACATAGAAAGATATGCTTTTTAATCGCCAGAGGATGGAATATATGATCGAGAAAATTATTACAATGAAAAAATTATTATATATTGATGTAAAAGAAAGTAAAGAGTAGGTATATAATGTCATAAGTTATGTCTTTTATTTTGAGTTAAAACTAATGTAACCTAACATTGAACTTATATATTAACTTATAAATAACTTTAGTTTATTTTATTTTACATACATTCACAGAATCTAATAATTAAATTTAAGTTGTAAAAATAATATTGTTAATTCATTTTAACTTTATCTTTGAATTTTGGTCCTTATGATTTCAAAATTTATAAAAAAAATTAGTCTTAGCATACATTTACAAACACTTTCTTAATGCTTAGTTATTGAGTATTATATATAAATTTATCTTAAAATAAAATTAAAGAAATGATTTCATAATGCATACTTATTGAGTATTAGACATAAATAAAAGATAGATTATTATTGCTACTAAATAAATAAATACATATACAAAGAAAAGAAATAACTAATAATCTTCAATAATTAAATCATATATATATGAATGTAGTTACATATATATATTCAGACTTCGTATGGTGACCATATTTATAGATTCTTTATTGAGAAGAAATAATGTTAGATTGAACGATCTTCAACCGTCTGATGTTTGTTTTTGTTACGAATGAACTATTGAGAATAAAAAAAATAAGTAAAGAATTATTTTAGGATGTAAAACTTACATTAATAGTCTCAACCTCAAAACAACATTCTCAATCATTGTTCAATTGTATTTTTCGTCTTACAAAACACAGCAGATGAAGGGAAAAAAGTCATGTTAATTTGGAAAGACAATCGAAATATTTTTTATGTAACAAGTTTTGTCTTACTTTAAAGTTCTAGATGAAGGATAAAAAATGAATGTAATTTAGATGAAAGATAATAGAGAATTATGATAGTTTTAAGAATGTAATGGAATATTAAAATTATATAACTCCAAGAAGTGGTCTTAACTCTAATTTATTTGCTCTCGTTATTTTTTTTAAGTTGTTTATTTACTCTAGGTATTTTAAAATTATTATTTTAATTGATAATACAATCAATTATTGTAGGTTTTGAATAATGATTGAATCTTATATGACTTTTATAAGCATTTTAACTCTCGGCTTATGTTAATCCAGATTTTAAATTTCATAAATATTTTATTATTATTGTAAATGTTAAAGATAAATGTTATTTTTAAATGTTATTTATTTATATACTCTTATTATTTAATTCACATAGTTAATAGGAGTTAAAACTCATGTAACTAGCATGAGGTGGTCTTAAAAAGTCTATTTTATTTGCTCTACGTTATTTCTCAAGTTATTTCTTTAGTCTGCATTTATTTTTTAAAATTATTTTTTAATTGTTCTTACTACCAATTATTATAGATTTTAAAGCTAAAAGTTATTTGAATAATGATTGAATCTTATGACTCTTTATAATTATTTTAACTCTCAACTTATTTTACAATCAGATTTTATTATTATTGTAAATTTCATAAATATTTTATTATTATTGTAAATTTTGAAGCTAAATGTTATTTATTTATAGACTCTCATTATTTAATTCATGTAATTAATAGGAGTTAAAACTCTTGTAACTCCAACAGGTGGTCTTAACTCTAATTTATTTGCTCGTTATTTCTGATTATTTAACACTCTCAAAATTGTTTTAATTGTCATTACTATCAATTATTATAGATTTTAAACCCAAAAGTTATTTGAATAATAATTGAATATTATATGACTCTTTATAATAATTTTAACTCAACTTATTTTACAATCAGATTATTAAATTTCATAAATATTTTATTATTATTGTAGCTTTTAAGGATTTTTTTTTTAAAAGTCATAGTATTTTATTGACTCTAATTATTTAATTCTAGTGATTAATAGATTTTTTTGGAGCTAACTATTTTTTTTAATAAGAAATCTGAACCTTTTAAAATGATTTTACCTATTTTTATTAACTCTAAAGTTAATTTTAACTCCATTATTTTAATTATATTATAAGTTCTATTATTTTAATTGTTATAACTTCTCTTAAAACTACATATCATTTTTTGGCTCTCGTTATTTTCATAATTATTGGGTGTTTTGTATCATTTATTTAAATGATTCATAACTATAATTTTTTTAACTATTTTATTTTTCAACCATCACTATTGTTTTAATTAGTTATGATTTTTCATAATTAATAATAGCTTCATGGGAAAATAACTCTCATAATTAATATATACTTTGTAATTAGTTTCATGTGAGAGGGGCAATTTAGTCTTAACAAAAAATAGAAAAAAGATCAAACCACATTCACATATTTAGAAGTTATATAGATATAGATTATGGTTGGTCATGTTTCATCAAATTCTAGTCAATCATTGCTTGAGATGGTCATTACTTGACATTGACTAGAGATGGTTGCTGCTTGAGCGAACATGGAGAGGTTGGAGTAAGGTGGGCAAGATTGTTGGAGAAATTTTGAAAAATACAGCTAGTAAACTCTCCAATTTAATTTTTAATATATTTGATATTTTTTTGCTTTATTACCATTTCCATGCAAAAATATCAAAATATCTCCAAATCCTTTGATAAGGTGGGAAGGGTGGGGGCAGGTGGTGTTTGGTGGTGGGGTAGGTGGTGGTAGTGGGTTGGGAGGATAGGGGTGGTGGTGTTAGTGTAGCCAAAAAGATGAAAAATGGAGAATGAATGGTTTGGGGGTATTTTGGTATTTTTGTAGGGGATGGTAGAGAACCAAAAAAATTATCAAAAATGTTAAAATTTAAATTTGAAGGTTGATTAGTGGTATTCTTCAAAATTTCTCAAGATTGTTGCATTGATGACATTAATAAAAGTGTAAAACCATCACACTAACGGCCCCTAAAATTTCTTTAAATTTGAAGGTTGATTAGTGTTAAAATTATCTCTGCCTTCTGATACCACAAATGAGCTAATTGCGAGATGTGCCTCAATGGATCACATGAATATAAATTTCCTTTTAACCAGTTCAACACAAAGTTCGCTACTTAGAGTCGAACTCACACTTGAAGATGATGCTGATACATTAGCGCCCATAGTTCTTCACCCGATTGAGCGCTGCCCAGGGGTCGTGATGGAATTTAATGGGTTTATAAGCGAGCATGGGATGAGTGGATGTGGTTGTTGCTCGTGTGGTGGAAACAGGGACGGACCCAGGATTTCAACATGGGGTATTCATTTGGTCATGCAAAATATAAAAAAATTACATAGGTATTCATTTTAGAGAAAATAGAAATGAAGAAATGCTAAAAATTTATTTTGGGCAAGATTTGAACTTGGGACCTTCTATAAAATAGACAAAACCTTAACCATCTAAGCTAATTTATTTTAATGTAGGGTATTCACATGAATACCGATAACCGCAGCTATTGAAGATAAAGATCGAAATAGCGAATTCAAAGGGATCAAAATAAGGAAATGATACTCCCGATTGTGTAGAACTCTAATGAAATATTCGATCAACTTGACATGAAGCGGTTTTTGGATATCAAGCGGACCTCTCGAGGAAGGTAATTTTAATATGACCGATTTCCCCACTTTTTATGTCAGTTTCGCTATAACACTTTGCTCTAGCTAATTGTCCACCATTTCAAAGTGTGATTTTATGTATGGCCAGGTGCTAGGGCATATCGGTTAGTAGATTCTTCTAGGATTCCTCGAGTTCGGACCCGAAGAAGCAATGCCAACTGGAGTAAATTTATCAAATGCTTTGCAATCTTTTTTACGTCACATGAAGATCCCACAGTGGCTTCTACTTTTAATGGGCCATGAACTAGATCGGAATCGTTCTCTTCGAATTGTTGTTGACACGGACAAAGTCAGGAAAAACTCTGAGTATTTTTCAATATTAATTGAACCTTGGACATATAAGGGTTTAGAATCGGTCTGTTTTGAAAGAAAGAAAGGAAAGAAGAAAAAAGAAAAAGAAAAAAAGGGTTGTTAGAGCCGATGTTCCTTTTAGAAGGCCGAGTCGAAGTATAGTGTTGGAGAGGTTTTATTGGGGAATGGGGAAGGGGTGAATTTAATTTTAATTGAAGTTTTTTTTTTAATTTGTTAAAAGATACCAAAATCTTTTTGGTTAATTTTGTTTTTGGTCCCTATACTATGCGTATCTTTTTGGTTAGTCACTTATGCTTAAAGATATTTTTTAGGCGTAGTATAAACTTTCCCCATCTTTTGATGCCGAATGCCATCTTCGTCTTTTAAATGCGGTCGCATCATGTTAACCCAAAAACACATTTTTAAGATTAAAGGTGAAAGTTAATGACTATTCCTCATAATACTATCAACTAGCGTTGAAGGATTTAACATAAATTTTGCAATCTAATTTCCCGATCAATTAATCACTTTCATCTAAACTCTTCATCACCAAAGCCAAAACCTTTCGACACCCTTCACCAAAAACCTTTCGAAACCCCTTCAATCAAAATTCTCAATCAATGGGGAGAAAGAGGTATCGTATACGAGAAGAAGAAGAAATTTACGTGAGTTCTTCGAGATAGAACTGATCAATTACGGAGAGAGAAAAGTCTCTTCCAATTTCCTAGCGATTATGGTAAGTTAATGTACAATTTCCATAATTTACACTTTTATTCTTATTAACGCATGTTCAATTTTGGGTTTTTATTTACTACTAACGCCGTGTGCATTACGGGAGGAAAAATAATTTCTTTACTCTAAGGAATTAGGGCCCCAATGGGAGTTTAGCTTGGGGGGTCGTATATGTATATTGGTGGGTGGGTTAAGTATGTAGATTATTGTCAGGGGTGTCGAATGACCATGATTTGATTTAATGTACCGTTTGCAGGCTTGAATGGGGCCGACAGAGGTTACTTCTATTTTATAAGAAGCCTATGACTTACGTGAACAATGGAAACTAGTCAAAGGCCTTGAGAAGATGTGGATGACAATGGCAGACTTGGACTAGGGAAATAGGATTATATGTCGCCCTTCTGGCGAAAGTTTGCTAAGAGCGTGATTTTAGGTGAGATTTATGGTGATCTTAGACGCATGTAGCCCAAAGCTACTTTTAAGAAAATTAACGACGAAGAAGAGAGGTTGTTAGGGTACAAATGAGATGGGGGCTCTAAGATTGATCCCCAAAATATGTTGTTGTTAGAGTGGTATCCTATGCAAAGTCGAGAGGGGGTGAAGGAGTTGAAGGGGGTGCTGAAATTCAGGGTGATGAAGTTGAGGAGGTGTGGGGGATATCTTGGAGGGCCAATGATGTAGTAGTTGAGGAAGAGGTTATGGAGGAAGTACAACATGTTGATGAAGTTGGGGGGGTGATGAGGTTCAGGGGTGTGAGGAAGTAGTACAGGGGCTTGATGAAGATGGAGGGGGTGATAAAGTTCAGGGGTGTGAGGAAGTAGTACAGGGGCTTGATGAAGTTGGAGGAGGAGGTGATAAATTTCAGGGGTGTGAGGCAATAATAGATGGGCTCAGTAAGAGATTTGGATGGGAATTTCAAGGGGTGTGAAGACGATAGTACAAAGGGCTTGAGGGGGGTGATGAAGTTCAGGGGTTGGATGAAAGTGAGGGGTGTGATGAATTCATGAGGAGTAACAATGTCGTCTATGAGAGAAGTGAGGATGTTGATCATGACGACTATGACTATGAAACTGAAAATTTCATGAGGGAAGACGACTTCGATTATGGCTGATAAATTAGAGAATGAAGACAAGGATGAGAGAATGAGGACATGGACCATGGGAGTTCCCTCTTGCGAAATGGAAAGGGGGTCATGTTATCTTGACGAGATGAGAAGCGGGAATATGTGGGACCCGAGTCTTGAATGACATTATGAGGCCTTACACGAGGGAAAGCTTTGAATATTCGGATGAGTTGGTGGAGATGAATGAAGAAGAAGAGGAGGATGTTGAAGTTTTCTCTAGCTCAAGAAATAAGAGGAGGAGCAGAGAGAAGGGTGGTGAGAGGTTTTGGTGAGCATCTTAAAATTCAATCTTAGTCCCGACATAGTATTTAGTTGTGTTGAAAATTTTTAGGAGGCTTATAAGGGGAATATGCGGTGAACAAATAAACCACTTAAGTTTTTAAAGAATGACAAGGTTAGAGTGCGTGTAAAATGTATTCAAGAGGGGTGTGGCTTCTATGTATTTTGTTTCCAAAAAGTTGGGCGGGAGCCAAACTGACTTGGCTATTAAGACTTTGGTTGAGGAACATACATGTGGGACCTCCATGAAAATACCACTTAATTCTTGTGAAATAGTAGGCAAGAAGGTATCTGCAAAACAAGATTGAAAATGTCAGATTGCTCTTAAGAATTTCATTGGTGACATTTTTGAAGACATGAAGGTTGAAATCAGCACGACTACGGCATGGAGAGCCATAAAGGAAGCTGGTTACGATGTTTGTGCCGGAGCCGGCGATTTAACTGAACTTATGGGTTATGCGAGAAGGAGATGACAGACATTAATAATACCGAGGATTTGATTGTCGTATTTGAAACTGCAGGCAAAAAATTTGAGCGTGTTTATACGCCTGCAAGCTCACTAAAGGGTTTTTAGTTAGCTGCAGAAGATTTGTATGTCTTGATGGTTGCTTCTTGAAAGGCGCATTCAAGGGTCAGATTCTCGCAGCCGTGGGTCTTGATGCGGACAACGGAATCTACCCAGTGCATGGGCGGTGGTGGAAGTGGAGAATACAGATTCGTGGACATGGTTCGTGAGATTGTTGAAGGAAGATCTGGGCATGGAACACGAGGCAATTCATGAGTCTTGATGATTGACCGGCGGAAGATATAATTATGAGCTTTAGTCCACCCCAAACTATAGTTCTAAACTATAATTCCTGAACTTTAATTACTTTTCCATAATAAGTGAACTAACATTATATCTTAATGCTTCTTATAGGGACTCGAGAATGCGATAAAGAATGAATTGCCTCATGCGAACCGCAAGGAAACTTTGTGTTGTTAAACATCTGAAGTAGGCAAAGAGATTTCCTGACAAAGATGTTGCCATTACCATGTTGGCAAGATGCTTTCATCACCATGAATTGCTTGGCAAAATGCTTTCATCACCATGAATTGCCTCATGCTTTCAACACCTGCAAGCATTCAATGTTTTTATCATCAAGTCGAGGATCAATGTCGTGGCGTGTTGAGCACCCAATTTACCACGCAATCATGACCGCATAGAAGGAGCGTGAAAAAAGTTGAGATGGAAGGGTACAGTCTGTCCAAGGCATGATAATGTATTGAAACGTAGGGAAAAAAGATCTATGACTACATCACCAGAGCTTCTGGATCCTCTAGGTATGAAGTCACTTCTGCTCAACATAGCTTTATGATCGACATAGAGAAGAAGCACTGCTTATGTGGTTTATGGCAGTTGGGCGGGATTCCTTATTATTGCCGCTTGAATTTGGCTATTGCACAAGTCTCGAACAAATACCCAAAATATGTGCACAAAACTATCCTGATGACACACAGTTTTATGATCTACAACAATTTTCTTGAGCTGAAAGGCCCTGTATTCCTGGACTAAAGTCCATATGATAGGATATACTTTCCACCGGACTAAGAGTCCATATTCGGATATACTTTCCACCTGACATGAGAGTTCTACCGGAAAGACCGAAAAGATGTCGTACTAAAGATGCTATAGAAAGGGGCAGAAGAGGAAGCAGTCGAAGATTTAAAAAAAGCAACGATGGAGTTTTCAAGGCTTCAAGGAAGGGTCGTGATTCACTGTAATATAAGTGTTGGTGTAGGCTTCAAGGATGGAGTTTTAAGTTTTGTGTATAGAAACTACAAAACATCCCCAAAAAAGAGAAATATAGAATTGTGGAAAAAAAAAATTGATTTGAATATATAGCAATTTATACAAATACGAAACACAACATTAACATCTTGTATACATAAACAAGTCCATTTCAAAAATTCCCTTTACAGAAATGTAAAAGGAGAGAAAAAAGAATTGGATATTACACAGTATTGATATTACATAAATAATGCAGAAACAGCAATTGGCACTTTAAGTATACAGCATGAATCCATCTTGCATCATATTCATCGGTATGAAAAGACGGAGACACTTATCTTACACACATCCTGACATCCACCTGTTAAAGAAGGAAAGAAGGAAGAATATACTAAGCAAATAGTGGTAGGTCTTAAGTTGTTTGTGGAATAATTCTTGAATTTAAGAAAGACGACGGTTCACCATATCTAAAGAGTGGATTGAGACGATAATAATGATCACTTGGTGAGAACAAAAATAGCATAGATGATTCCAGGGAGCCAACCGAAGAGTGTGAGTAAAACGCAGATCCAGAACTCAATCTGCAGTGAGTTGAAGATAGATAGATACATAAATACAAAACTATTACTTTTTTGAGAAATTAAATGAAGGGATCAGAAATATGACTTACCTCGCAACCAAACCTGAGGAAGACACCCAGAGGAGGCAAGAGTATTGCAAGAAGAATGTCTATGAATGTTGCTGAACCCATTTTTCTTTCTCTGAGATACAGGGAGGGGGGAGAGGTCCTTTCTTTGGAAACTGGATCAGCTAATAGGGAAAGTTTAGAAGATTAGCAGAGTTTCTAAAACAAGAATTGAGAAGAAAACTGTTTGAACAAGCGTAGAAATGATAGTGAATGTGGTTCATAATTATATAGGCAGCAAAGTAAAGACGTGCACTCTGATATTTTTCAGAAATATCCATCCTGTCTTTAGAAATCTGTTTGTTGTGTATGATTCTTTGTTCATTGGACCACTTGTCGAATAAAGATGAGCTAGACATCTACCAAAACTGATGTCGGCCAACGATACTATTTGGACACAATCAACTATTGTGCATCAAAATAAAAGATATTAATATTTGGGCACAATGCATCAAAATAAATGTTAAATAAAAATTTTAATTTTAATAATTATAAAAAAATATTAGTTATCATCTATCATATAAAAATATTTATTCAAATAAGTAATGGTTTATAAATATTTTAAAACAATAGTAACATATGTCATCATTTTAATTGAAAATTTTAATCTAACATGTAAATGAATTTGATGACAAATGTTAAACATATAAAGGGTCAAGTGTCAAATTAAAAAATCGCCATGCATTAAAAATAACTTCTACTTTGTTAACAATTGACACATGTCGTACTTCATTGAACATTTAAATTTTACTATACTCTCACTTTATAGTTTATAATATGTTGCATAGCTCATTCTTCATCCTTTTTGATAGGTACATTTCATTTGGTACAAATATTTAGTAAAGTTTAAATTTAACTCACAAACTCAACTTTCCCTCTATATTTTTGAACTAAATTACAAAAGGAAAACACCCCTATCAATTAGGAATGGAGGGAGTATATCACATATGCTTATTTTTTACCCCTCACTCTATCATTTTCATTGCATTTTATGCTAGACTAATATGTCTAATCTATTTTATTTATTCATTATTTAAAAAAAATCAAATCAAAATTATATGTATCTAATAAAATCACATATACTCATGATTAGAACAGCGCATCAGTTCAGATCATGCTCGGATGACTTAATTGTTCATTGCTTTTTATTACTTATGTCATAATTTAGGCTACGAATAAAGGATAGAGCTTGTCACATATGTAGAGTAGCACATACAAAGATTAGGCTACGAATATGGTATAGATATTCCCTCGGATGAATGTGTAATGAATGTTAATATTAAGAGTGTCTTTTTTTGTTTGTTATCTTTATATTGTCACTAAAACTTTAAACATTATATTATGTAGAACCCCACAAAATCAAATACAAAGATTAATAAATATATCATACAACCCTCGAAGGAATACGATTAATAAAGAAGCACGCCGTCAAAACACACTACTTCAAAAAATTAATAGGAAGATTACCACGAAAAGCGTAAAGCGAGCAACATTTAAAAATGTGATGTTTACGTTTAACCGTCCACATTTGAGGTGTACCCGACACACGATGTTTGAAACGATACCATTGGTATTCAGTCGCGAGAGCACGTCTCGGCGGAATGTCGGATCGCCACTGCGGTGCGCCACATTATTCACATCGGCGTGGAGTTCGTCTTTTGGCGGCGACAAATAATTGTTCTAGCGAATCGAGGAATGAATGCCGATTTGCGGGGTTACTGTTATCTTTGGGCGTTATTATGGACACATGCGGCGTCTCGGATAACCTACGCGTGGTGATGGACTAACCGTCTTGAGGCGCAAGATTGAAGTATCAGCGTACAATACCATTATTCGAGAAAATAATCCAACGAGACAAAAGAATTCAATACCATTATCATTAACCATTTTAACCTTAGCATTAAACTGATGATCAACCATAACAGCCCGAATAAAATATGGCTGCCGGTTTATCAATTAACAAGAGAAAATCCAGCATCAGAGAATAATCATCTACTAAAGAGTGAGGAATAGCGAACACCACAAGAAGAAGCTTGATGCGATCACGGACCCCGAACATCCGCAGTGAATCGGAGTTGGTAAGCGACTACTTATGAGTAATAGGAAAAGACTTCTCTGGTATGTTTAGCTCGATGACAAGTGAGTACAAGCTTTTATTTACAAAATATCGGTAGAACTAGAAATTAAAAGTGATCTCACTATGCTTATCGAAGGGTGTCGATCTTTGATGCCACGTTTCTAGTAAAAGCAGTCTGAAGTAACATGCAAAGCCGAAATTGAAATCATAGAAATAGTACAGTCATCTGAACATTCACCGCTCAATCAAAGTCCTCGAACGACGGTCATAAATAATGCAAACATGCTGAGCAAACTGGACAAAAGCAATCCAAATGCGCCAGTTAGCGAGACATAGACATGTCAATTACGGTTTTAACTGGAACATATAACACCTTACGTAACTGCAACTCACGACCAAACTTAGTTGAGGAAACCCGAGTACCATCAGGTAGACCCACACGACCTCAATCATAGAACGGACATCACACAAGATCAAAATTACCAGTAACATGAGTAGAAGCCCCTGTATCGATAATCCAAGGGGAAACATAATACATAGCATCAAGACGAGCAACATGTGATGAGTTAGAATTATCAATTAACTACAAAAGATATTGTCAGTGTGTATCAGATAAATCAGCAAGCGAACCCGTTGCAACCGATGAGGACGACGAAGCACCACCTGTAGTGGGTGTTGTTGTCGGACTTTTAAGGCCATAAGTGGCCGATTCTTCTCCATCATACATGATTGATGTTGGTAAATTTATGATACTAGAATATAATTAATAGAGGATGAAGACTATGAAAAGAAGAAACAATCAATTTCAGAGATTGTGCGGAGCAATAGTTTTGCAATCCGACTCGGCCAAATTGATGGGCAGCGGAAGATGAAAAAATAAAAATTAGGTGAGGATCTTTAGCTTCATACCATGTAGAATATTATAAAACCAATTGTATTAATTTAACAATAGAATGTTATATATAGAGTTTACAAATAACTTAAGCCGAGCTACAATTACATAAATACGAATAATAATACAACTCATTAATATATCTGAGCCTGTACTACTTCATATTTTATTAATTCTAATTTTAAATTTTTAAATAACATTCATGTGTTTCACATGTATAGATATTGTATATAGATGAATAAGGAGTGCTAATATATTGAATAGTTTTTACTTTTATCTTAAATAATATTTTAAATAAATTCATTGACTAATTATCGAAAAAAGTAAAAATAATTGTCACTATATATAAATGTATATAATCAAATATCTAAATTGAATAATCGTCTTCATATAAAATTTAATTATATATTATTCTATAGGATTCAATATTAATTAATAATCAATTATATATATGTATGCGTATTTTACTATCATATTGTAAAAGACATGAAAAATAACAAATAAATAGAGCATTTTCTTCAATTTATACTCAATAAATGATAATATTTATATTGATCACTTACATATTAAAATAGCCAAGCAATTCTTTAATTAATTCTAAAAATATATCTGTATTTGTTTCAACTATTTGGTATTTTCATCCGCGATCAAAAGTATAACCAATATCAGTAATTCATGATAAATTAAACTTAATTAAATATAAACATTAAATCACAATAACTATTTTTTGTTTATTCATCTTGAATGACAAATGAAAAATTAAGATTTAAAATCTCATATTTTTTGTGTGGTTTGATGTTTTGATAGAATACTTCTATTGTAACAATTATTTGATCAAGATTTACGTAAAAGGTATTTGAACAAATTTGTGGAGTGTGAAATAGAGCAGAGTTAGCTTACTAATAATCGCACTATGTCTAAGATTATTATATTTCCTTGAAAGCTTCATATGTGTTTCTTTTCATCTACTCTTAAAAACATAACTTTAACTATAATTTGATGCCTCAAATATAGATGCTCCCAATAGCCTAGTATTAACATGTATACAAATCATTCTAAAAAATAAAATAAGAGTTGACATGAATTATCTAATTTGAGAATATTATAAAGATTGAATTAAAGAATAGACAAGAAATGATACTTGCATGTATGGACAAATAATATAATATTCTTTAAATAATTTTCAAAGATGTGAAATAGTAAAAGATTTATTTTGGAAAATGTTTATAATATACTTTAGGAGATACGATGCTAGGATAAACATATACAAAGAATCAAGAATAACGTAAAAAGAATGCCGTCTGAAAAGAGTACAAAAAAATTAGAAATTCCAAATAAAATAACTAAAAATAAAATATTATCATTTGTTAACATAATTTTTACCTTAAATTAGAGAATATGAGAAAACTTTTATATCATGAAATGCTATTTGCGTTTCTTAATTTTACAATCAAATCGAAGAAGATATCTCTTTCATTGAATATAGATTTTTTTAACTTAGTTTTTTACTTAACTTTTACGTGGACAACTAATATATAATAGTATAATATCTTGATCTTTGTGTAACTTTCAAGAGGTAAAAGAGGGTAGCCAATGGGCATGTAAGCTTCTAAATATTTTAATGAGTTATAATTATCATGAAGTATAATGAATAAATATCATTAACTTATTTATTATTATTAATTTTCTTGTAATTATTTTCATTTGGAAGAGCTTGATTTAAGTTTTAATCTAACAAAAAGAAATGCTTAACAACCATCTAACGCCCGTTTATTAAATCATAAATTAAATAAGATATATAAAATAATTTTTTGCATCTTATTATTATCTTTATTATCATAATTGTATTAATTATTAGTATAATAAATTGAACATTATTAGTATAATGTAATGAATTCATATGTAACTTCAAATAATTAATTGGATATTATTAGTTACTCCTAATAATAATGAGTCATATGTAACTCCATTCAAGAGTTTAACTTTTTTTTCTCAAAACAATTAATTGTACATTATTAGTATAATGAATTAATTGCATAAGTCACTACATATATTACTAATGATTCTTGGTTTATATTTTCTCACCATCCCCATTAATCCTAATGATTTATATAATTGTGATAATAAAGATAATAATAAGATGAGAATACTTAATATTAGTTAAAATATTTTGAATTTGGAAGAACAATATATTCTTAATAAAAATGAAAGAATCGTTGATTTCATCTAAACTTTTTAGAATATTTATAAATATAGATATTTTAATCATAAAAGTTAAATCATACTTTCGATCCGTTTTTTATAGTTGTCGTTTTAGCATAATAAATAACATTTTTATGGTTATTTTATTTGCATTGATTTGTATATTTTCAATCCATGCCAATGGATTCATGGTAAGAGCCAATAATTATTGTGATAATAAAGATAATAATAAGATGCATATAATTTATTTTAGTTGGAAGGGCAATATGTTCTTAAAAAAAAAAAAAAGAGGATGTTCTATATAAACTCTTAAAAGTTATATAAATATAGATATTTTAATCATAATTTAAATCAAATATCTTATGTTCAAGTTTTGTTGTTTTTAAAATAAAGTCTAGCAGTTATAATATTTTAATAACGACTTCCTGTATACTCATTATAGCAATATACGTTTATATACCCACTCCCTGCTGCTTTACACACTGCTGCTCTTACTAGCCAGCCAAATAAATAACTCTTGAGGCCTTTTATAACCATTTAATAATAATAATTATTATTAAATGTAGTAATTTCATATTAACTTAATCTTATTTGTAATTAATGTCAAGTAATTAGAGTATTTAGGGGAAGACATAAATATTTTTACAAATGGAAAACACTAAACTACATTCCTTTTGAAGATGCCCAGTAAATAGAGGCGATGCGATGCACGGCAGTACAATCATTCTCAAATATTTATTTTTATATTTAATTCGAAATCATTCTAAAGCGTGTGTAAAAACTTACACTCCGCTTCAAAATTTTCTAAATTCAATATTTTTTTTGAAGTTTGAACGATCACAGAATAACTATTTAAATCTAATATAAAAAATAAAATAAAATACATGATTAAATATTTGAAAAAGAGTGGCCGTATCAATTTATAACACGATCAGTTACTGCGGATAATATTTATTTTATTTTAAAATATATTTTATTTAGAATTATAATTTTATTAGTCATATTACTTAAATTATTAATATATATTATTAATATATTGATAAAAATAATAAGTTTTTATAGCTTAAATACTATATATCAATAATATGTAAATAATATTATTTAGTAAAACAAATAAATTTAGTAATAATAATAGTAACATCCAGGTACCATTATTGAATAATTAGTCAAAGCGCAATTACAATTGGCGAGGCTAGATAGTGGTTTGAGCCAGAATTTTGATTTAAACGTCTCATCTGCTTTTATCGACTAAGAAAATAAAAGATTTTTTTTTACGTGGCCAACGTGTCGTATTAGCGTATTTGTAGAGATCTCTCAGATTCTTGGCCAAACTAACGGGGAACCACGTTGTTTTATAATCGCGATTATTAAAGAAAATGATTTGGTCTTCTGGGCATCATTGTTTATGATTTTTGTTATCGCGTAAAGGATTGGAAGAGAATAATAAGAATTTGATCTGTGAACTGATTTTGTATATGTGGGTGAATCTATCTTCATTTATATGACTTTATCGATTCTTTTGTAAAAGACTTTATCATTATTTGTTGGCTGATTAAAATTGTTAGGGAGTTAACGTCTGTATTGCTGACTCAAAGGAATAATTAGTATTAATTTAATAGGAAATTTCAACAGAAAAAAATTATGTCTAATATTAGTTTAATAGGAGTATTAGTATTATTTTCCTATCTCATGAAGCCTATTTTTGTCTAATTTTTTTTTTAGGGAGAAAACTTGGAATTTAACAGTAATAGTATTATGAAAATGGAAGAAATACTGACCTCCGTTAATGACATATATATTAAGTAATGATAGTGATATAGATAAATATGGCTTTCCAATTTATTTTGGGGGAGGGGGAGTGTTGGAGGAGTTTTTACTTTGGAGCAAACCAGAAATGATTTAATGCACATGCGCTGAGGCCTACAATTATTGCTGCCTTTGTTTGGCTCAAAACTAAAAACTATGTATGGTTTATAATAGTGCTACCATGTGTGAGCATAATAATCATCCATTTTCAATTGCATTGTAGCTTTCTCTTGCCTACTGTCATACAGACTCTTTAGTCTTGTATATGCTTTGTTATCTGTATGCAACATTGGTTGTGGTGATTCTATGGTAACTAACTTCAGCTCCAAATTCATTCTTTTTTTTGCTCGATAAAGGAGTACAAAAATCTTTACCTAATCCCACAGACTAATAAAGGCTCGTAACTCAAATGTCTTTCATTTGAGGACTTGAGGGGCTTCCTCCTACATTGCACTTAGCTTATCTCTTTCGTCCTTGCTTGGCGCCCTGAAAGATGCAAGATGCATCACATGCAAAAGGACTTCGAATGGTTTTACCTAGAAGCTAGAAGAGCAACAAAAGTAAATTACATTCACTTAAGTTTTATATACAACATAACAAACTGAATAAGTTTTTTGAACACACAATCCAATAGATACAAATGAATAAAGAAAACAAAGAAAAGGAATCCTTCCTAACAAGCACATGACATCCCACAAGAAAAAACCAACTCTGTAGGCTGGTAGCAAAACAAACCATAAGCAAACTAAAACACACAAGAAAATGCATCACCCAAAACTTATAATTACAACTTCTGCTGCTGCCACTTTTACCATATAAAGCTTGGCAATCTTAGATATTTAATCATCAAGCTTTGATTTCAGCCGTTGTTTCAGATGATGGTGTCTTTGAGTTTGGTGGTTTCCCAATGATAGCCTTTTTAGCCTTCACGAACGACTGTTTCACCTTTGTCAGAATATTGTTTGATTGCTTGCTCTTTGTAACTGGAACATCTTCTACTGGAGTGTCTTTTGATGTTTCCTTATTACCCTCAACATCTTTGGTCAATTCATCACCTTTAACAACATCATCTAATGTGGTCGTTTCTTCAATATTTTTCTTTTCCTCAATATCAGCTTTGACATTTTCTTGCTCTTTTTCTTCAGTTTGAGGTTTCAGAAGTTCTCCAAGTGATGCACTACCCTTAGAAGTAGCAGCTTCATCTTCTACCTTATTCTCCAAGTGGGATAGTTTTTCATTTTTTACGGTCCCATTTTTAGTAAGCAAATCAATGTCTTGGGACGTATTGACTCCTCCATCAGCTTTCTCAGCCAAACTTATAGCTTCTGCAACTTCTTCAGTTGCAGGCTTGGTTGTTTCACCAGCTTTCTCCATCTTCTCTTCCAAAGTTATCTCTTCTTTTTTTATCACCTGAACCAGTTCCTCTATTTCTTCCGCCTTTTTTTCTTCATCTTTCACTTCACTTACTACTTCAGTTTTTTCTTTCTCTGGTTCTTCCACAACATCTTTTGCCTTCTCATTTGACAATTCATTTACCTCAACCTTGTCACAAGTTTCCTTATCCTTTGCAACTGCAGCCTCAATTTCTTTAGCCACAATGTCTGCTGAATCTTTTTCCGGTTCTTCAGTAACTGCAGGACGCAATGTTGAGATCTCCCCTTCTGCAATTACTGCTTCTGGAGTAACTTCTTTTGTATGCTCTACTTCAGTTTCTGCATCCTTTTCTGCAGCTGCTTCAGTTTCTTTCTCAGGCAATGTTTCCTTTACCACTTCCTCTTCTTTGATGACAGCATCTACTAATGATTCAGGCACATCAGTGGTTTTCTTTGTTAGCTCCTCAGCAATTTCCTCAATTGCATTGTTCTTGGAGATTTCAATCTCTACTTTCTCCTCTGACTTGCTTTCGACACTCTCGGCCACTTGTTCTGCAACATAGCTGTTAATTTCACCTTTATCTTGACAAGCTTCAATATTCTTATCCTGAATCTTGGCATCATCGGTTTCTGGGTGCACCTCAACCTTCATTTCTGGCTCAGAAGGAGGGTTTGCCAAATCCTCGTCTTTTAGCTGAGCAGGAGGGGCTGTTGTATCCTCAGTTTTAAGCTTCTCCTCGGGCTCAACACGAGGGACTGTTGCTTCAGATGCATCCTCGGATTTCGGCTTCTCCTCAACTTTCTCTTCCGGTTCAGCAATCATTGGTTTTTCCTCATCAGTCTTAGTTACCTCTTCAGTAGAAAGTGGTTCAATTGAGTTATTCTCAACCTTGACATTTTCGTCTTTTGGCTTCTCTTCAGTTTCCTTAGGTGGAGATACGACTTCTACCACTGTCTTCACCTCTTCACACTCTTTCTTCTCTAGTACCTGCAGATAAGTATGACAAACCGAAGCATTGAGTCATAAAACTTTAAGCTCATATATAAAACTCTCACCAAAAGTCTAGTAAAATCACCACAAATTTACTGGCCACTAAACTAATTCATCATCAAATATATTTTCATAACTTGCAAAAGAAATCAAATCTTTTTTCATCAACTGAAGAAACATTAGGCATTACAACAGAATAATATTGAAGGAATCCATAAGAGGAAAGCAAAGGAAGCAAGGGTATATGGAAACAAACAACACAAGACTAGTGCAATGCTAAAGCCATGATATTTTCAGAAAATAAGAAATCATGAATATCTACTATTCTTTTTCAAGCCTAATGACAAAGCATCATGTGTATGCTTGCTAATGTAAACACTCTTCTTTTTGCCATGAATTGTATTCGAGATAAAAGAAAAACAATATACTTGTAGCTACCACTGTCTTCTAAACAATACGGAGTATCAAGCAATCTATCAATTCGTTTTCCTAGATGCAAATAAACATACTTTTTCATTTCTTATATTATCCTAGCAAAAAGTACATATCATAACATTCTACACATCAAATATTTATATAATCAAAATTTTGAACGTTAACAAAAATCATCTAAAAAGATTTAATTATTTTAGAGTCAAATAATTAACTAGTGAAACATCAAGATTAAATTGACATGGAGGTACTACCACATAAAAGTCATCCCAAGAAGAAAATTTCATGTTAGTATAAGTATCAAAGTTCCTAGATAGAATTCATGCATCTCCAAAGTCTAGACAAACAATAAGTGAAACAGATGGTATCACAAAACAAATTAAACAAGAAATTAAAAGAAAAAAAAGTGGGTACTACAGAACAGAAGCTTGTGACCTGAGGAGCAGAAGGGTGATCTGATGAAACAATCTGAGTGGCCATAGTTTCTAAATTTCACAACAAAGATTGTTCCTTTCCTCTTTCAACTTATCAGTTTTGTTCATAAATGATGAGTTAGGCAACAACTAAAAAGGCTGAAATGCAGCAAAACACTAGAATAAAGTAGACCACACAGCCTATTATTACAATAGAAAAAGAATGAAAGAAAGAAAACAGCAAGACTGCTAGCCCACGGGCACATGATTGATGCTCTGTCAACAACTGAATCACTATAATAAACATTAATTAATCATAAAAACTAAACTTTAACTGATTAATGACGAATTAGCTACATTAATTAAAACTTTAACTAATTATAATGGAATTTGCGTTGTCATTGGAAAAGTGACAAGGCATATTATGGGACCATTTTTAATTTTGAAGGCATAATATGTGATCTTTTAAGGCAACGGACGACAGTTGTATAATTTGTGTGGTTTTGGACAGGGGGACTAATTACTCTGCTTCAATAAGCTTCATTGTCATTGCCAACATACAAACATGCTCTATCTGTGTGTAGCTTTCAAACAAAGTTTGCATGGCCTTGCCAACCTGGTTAACTTGCGCATGTTAAATTGTTGATAGATATATGAAGTAGTTGATTGATGAGCACATCTATTACTCGTATCAGTAATTAGGATTTGAGATGTCAGAAAGAAAATCCCATTACAGTTGGAATCCTCAATCACCTCACTGGAGTACACACTAACTAGCTAAGTAAGCTTGAATGCCATTCTGATCATGTATGGTATTAACCAACTAAACTAACTCTTTGGTTCCCACTTCCAATCCCTTGGGCACTCCTACATTTCAGCTTGCATTCTACATTTGTAAAACAGGGTCACAATTCTTTTTTCTTCACATCAATTGGATATAAAGTTAAGCCTGAAGTTTAATAGGAGTAGTGATCAAGACGATCAGCCAAACTAGGATTTCCCAATTAAGGAGTAGTATTCAAGACGATCAGCCAAACTAGGATTTCCCAATTAAACAATTCACTACCAAGGAACAATTAATGATGGCTTATCGGAAGACTAGGTTGTGACAAGTTTTATCACATGGATATGGACAATCAAGTTTCTTGATACTTGAACGGTCAAAATACCAGTCTCCAACAGCAAGTGCGATTCCCTGAAATATTTTACCAATCATACTTTAATAAAATAGAAACATTAGACAGCAGTCAACTTGCAGCATAAACAAATACACTAATGGGAAAATTTAGGCCCGTGTGTGTTGTTATTGTTAAGCTCTAGACTTCTAGCCGTGAGAAAAAGCAACTTATGCTTACTCTTGAAGGAAATGTCTGTCTTATGACATTGTCATGAAGTCTCACATATGTGAAGGCAAATACGTCGACGTTTTTGAGGCCTACCTTGCTGCCAATTAAAGGTGAGTTATCTGAAAACCAAGTGTCCTGCCTCTCCGATTGGCAGTGAGCAAAACACGATTCGATGAATAGTCCATTCTTTCTTGCAGCACCAAAGACTTTTACTGCATTCAACATTCGATTCCTGAAAGGTGTGAATGTATGGATGAATTTTTTAGCAACTTGCTAATTTGATCCGAGACAAACAGGCTAAGCAATAGCAGTACTAAGTAAATGACACTCACTTTGGAGAAATTGAATCTGTGATGCCGAACAATGTGCATTATTGAATTTACAATCATTCCAGTTCCCATTAGGATCTGCTGTTCTAGGAGCTAGACTCTCTTGAAGCTATACATTAAAAAAATGTCAAAACAGAAATTCGAGGTCCAAAATATGAACATTTTTGTAACAATGAAGTTACCTGCCATGAATCAGAGGCGGCATTGAGAACAAACAATGGAGTTCTGATGTGGTTAATTAGATTTTGGGGGAAGAAGCACTGCAAGGAGAAGATGAGAAGAACAATAAATCAGGAAATATTACCAAAAAAAATGCATAGACATTCTTGGCCTGCAAAATGCAGTGTTTTGAGAAGTAAGTTTGCAACATACAGAAGTTGGATCAAGGCGGCTTGTACAACTTTGAGGTAAAGTCTTTTGAACTCCCTGTTGAATTGCACAGATCATAAAATTTTGATCAGGAGAAGAACTATAACCGATTTATTGAAGTCATTATTCAACAATGACTATCAAGTACCTGAAAGCTAACAACACCGTGGAAAAAGTTTCTTAGACTATGGCCACCAGCTACATCAATCCTGAAAACATAATCATGAAAGTTACAACTATAGAAGTGATTCAATTTGAAACAAATCAAAACTTAATAAGCTATAAGTAAAGGATCATAGGTTTGGGAGTTACGCGTCCATGAATAATCCAACATCACTCAGACACTTCACTTTGGTATTTCTTGTATATAAATTTCCGAAATCATCACAGTGCAAAATCACAGCTAGACCACCAGCGGAACATCCCGAAAGAAGTGCCTAAATACAAGGTATGAGGTTGCAAGAGAGGAAATGATACAAAACAAAAAGACAATTGTCGCTGACATATGAAAGCCAAAGGTAATACCCCATTGGCATGGCGCATCCCCTAGGACATCAAATCATCCATAGCAGCTATATATATACATGTCCTCTAAATCAAAACTTCATGATAAGCTTATAGATGAAATTTGTTCATCATTTCTTTCTTCTACTACACTTACATATTTCATTTGAAGGTTGTAAAGTTTAGTGCTCTCCACACTTAAATACACGTACATGAGAATCACAATAACCAACAACGATAATTCAAGGAATTCACAGCAATGAACTTCTCTTGAAACATGGATTTTCTTGAGCCCTATTGCTTAAAATTCCAGTAAAAGCAAGTTGTTTTTCCATATATCTAGATGATCCACGACGAGAGTTTTTGCGGTAAACACATTCTCTAATGTTGTTACACCATCCTCCACCCTACCAGAGAGTTACATCAGCATTAGTCTTCTCATCAAGAAAACCCCAAAAAACTTTTTCAATTGCCTAGTTTATTATAACAAGAGAAAGAACCATGGAAATCACAACCTTCAATTTGTTATATGTAAACCTGATATATCTAATACCAAATCGACACAAAAGACTCAATTGCTAAATATCGATTTATATCTTCGAAAGCTGGTATCTCTTACAATGAAATCTAACGAGGTATTTATAAGATAAATTTTACAAAGAAATACTATTTAATTCCCCTAATTACTAAATATATTTAAACATTTATTGCCAATGCTGAGACAAGAAAGATTTTTCGGGCAGAAAATCGCCGCATCAGGGCATCGAGACCCCGAGTAACTTCGATGTCCCGACGCACCGAACAGGGGCTACTGCTTGACCTATTCGAGCCCCTTCGAGTCGTTGGGGTTTATCGAGACCCTCTCGCCTCGGCTGGCCCTCACGGACGCCAAAGGCAATGTACAAGGTAATCCGAGGCTTAAGCTTCGACTCTTTATTACCTATTGACTCAGTTAAGCTTCCTATAAATACGCTGCTTTATAGCCATAATTAACATACAAAAACAACTTCTGTAATATTATTAAATCATCATCAATAATATCATGAAAAGCTTTATTTGAGAATACTAGTTATAAAAAGATACTCCACCGAGTGTTCTAGCTTCGAGCAGGTAATTGCAACAATCTTCCGGGTTTGATTTTTAGCGGATTTCTCGCAGCATCAGGACGCACCTTTCACATCAAGTGGGGAACCCGTATAAATTTGTGTGTCAGCGTTTTTTCCGCAATTTACTGTCAAGTATCATTGCTCGGGCTTTATGGCTTATGACAAATTGTGCCTATAATCACATCGCCTACCGCCTTATAACACTCCTCATTTGAAATATATTCTTTACTTGAAAGCATATGTTGCCTCACAAAACCTTATAAAGAAAAAAAACCAAATAAGGATAAAACCTCGTAATAAAAAAGAGTATATAATAAGATGCCTCAATGAAACATAGTAGTTTTTCAAAAATCTTGAAAAGCTTACGATTCCGATACTTCCGAACGTGCTTCGAAAAACCGACAGAGCGTTTTATGAAGAGATCTATTATGATGAGCCTGGAGCATCACCTTCCTGTTGCTTTTCAAGTTTGTTGCCGAATTTAAAAGAACTTTCGGGGGAATGCGGTTTGGTTCTCGCCACTGATATAACCTCTTCTTCATCTTAAAGAACACAGTGCAACATTGTCTTCATACATAATTATTGGATTCTTATAAACGATAAACCGAATGCCTTTGAGCATGCCAGGTCACCGATCTTAACCATTTGGTAGAACACTCTTTGCTTCGCTTTCGTGGAAGAGCTATTACTTCAAAGATGGTTTCGAAGAAGTCGCTACAGATCTCCGCAGATATTTATCACCATACGTAAATACATACCCAACTGTGATTTAGCATTAAGGATCCGACAAATAACCCCAGATTCGCATAATAAAGAAACCGTTTGTATCAGATAAACAAACCAAGATCGTACGCACTCGAAGAAATCGAAATATATGTTTTATTCCTTCATAATGTCTCTCTTTATGTGACACGAATCAATCTCATATACTCTAGTGCAAAAGCTATATCGTGTCTTCGTACAATTTGCAACATACATTAGCGCCTAATGGCACTAAGGTAATGGGTACTTCACTCTCAAGATCCTCTCATTTTCTTCCTTAGACGTAAGTGATCCTTTCAACATTAATTGTTCTCGCCCATCATGTATCATTTCTAAGCTGGCTCTTTATCCATGTTAACCTTTTCAATACCCTCTTTTCTATAATTTGATCGATGCATCATTATACCATTTTTAATGTATTCAATTTGTAAACCCATACGTAACTTGGGCTTTTCCCAAATCTTTCATTTTAAATTATTTCTTTAAATAATTCATTTGCTTTTTTTTGATTTCTTTATTGGGCCTTCCAATGATATTTAAGTCATTAACATAGACAACAATGACATAAAACCTGATGTTATTTATAAAAACACAAGTGGCAAATAGGATTATTCACATAGCATTCTTTAAGCAAATATTCACTTAATCTATTCTCTGGGAGACCGTTTTATGCCCAGGTTTTGTGAGTTGATTGGCCGTGGTCAGCCGAGAGCCACGCTGATGCGCCGCGGACAAGATCGTGGAGCATGAAAAGTGGTAGCATAGAAGTTCTCAGCCTTTCTAATATCTTTCCTTTTGTTATGTTTCAAGACTTTCATGTTGTATATATTACGGATCTGTGACCATACTATTATGATGTATCAGGAGACTAAATTGCCCCGTTGGTTGTATATTTCAGGTGGATGTATGTTTAGGTTGTTGTTATGTTATTTTGGGTTGTGTTGTTAGTTCACCGCAATGGACTAAATTGTATTTTTATTATTAATATCAAATGAAATCTTTTACGTTGTTATCCATCGACCTATGATTCCTGGCATGCGTCATTACGATCTTAACCTCGTAGTCAAATAATCTTGTAAGGGTTTGTTACAATTTTGATCGGGCTTCCAAGAGTATTGGTCCTTGCACCAACAAGTGGTTGGCAAAACCAAGTTGAAAAGGAAAATGAAAGAATCAGCACCATATCTTAAAGTACTGTTTGTGTTTAAGGAGGAGTTTCTTCCATCACGCAGCAAAAATGCCGTTCGTAGAGTTGACGTCGTAGTTGGGACCTGGCAGCCTTATTGACCTGATTAATAAAGCAACAGTTTGAAACTGTGCAGTTGAATTTTTGGTATTAGATGAAGCCAATCAAAGCTTGCTGTTGGGTTTGAGAAGACGTAGAAATTATTTTAGAAAGCTTGGGCATTGTGAGGAAGAGCATAAGCTTTTCTCAGCAACCATGCCTTGTTGGGTGAACAAACTGGCCAAGAAATATTTGAACAACCTCGACTATTGATTTGGTAAGGTCTTGTACTCTTTGTTTCCTTCCACAAGACCACAACAAAGTTTATCTGCCCGTCTTTACTGATACATATAATCTTTTTCCACTAAAGTGAACTTTCCTTTGTTATGTTATTCTGACAAATCTGCTTACTTTACCACATGTAAAGGTTGGCAATAACAAGAAAAGCTAGCAGAAGGAATCAAACTATATGCCATACCAACAACTGTAACTTCCAAGCGCACCATTCTAGTGATCTTGTCACGGTATACCTTCACTGAATTGCATTTCGTTGCTAAGAGAATTCAATTTGTTTGAATTTTGTAGTACAAAGATGTACGAGAGCACCAACCGGCAGGTTACCAAACAAAAAACCGTAACCAAAAGCTACTAACTTCGGGCCGCTGGTCAGCGGTACGAAAGCCACCGACTTGAAAGTTTAATCCTAAGCACCGAGTAACAAGAATCTACTTCAGACCTAGCCTCCCCGCGTTAACACAGCCACTGCTCACCGCGCCCACCTCAAGAAATTAAGTGAAAAAACCTACAACAATTCTCAAATCAGAAACAAGAAACGAACGTAAAATATGCAATGTTGGCTGACATGTAAAGAAGGCACCGAACAAAGTTAAAGATCGAAAAAAATGGGGCAGCTGTAACTCGCCAACACAAGTGGGATTTATGGAAGAGGTCCGAAGGTGTTTCTATTTATAGGAGAAGGAAGAGGCTGGTTTTGAATTTCCTCGGGTTAAAAAACGTTGTGAATATCCAAGCGATTTAACGCCGCCAGATTGACGTGCGATGAATGTCAGATTGGACAGGATTTAACGCCACAGAATGTTTCTATTCAACGAATCGATCAAAAAAAAAGAATAAAGAGTCAAGAAAAGCCTTTCTTTAGCTCAAAGACCGTTGTGTGCTCCACCAAACACCAAACACGAATTTAACACGGTAGCCATTCAATGCGAAAAACCCTTAGTCATTTGAACAAAGAATAAAGACGTTATTTAAATAGAATTAAATGCTCAAAAACAATGCTGAAAGCATCGCTAGTTTTTCAAATTCTGGCAATGACAAGATACATACTTTTATTACGTCCAACAATCCCCACAACGGCCAAGCGGAAGCGAATGTAAGCTGCCGAGAAATTCCCTGGGTCAAGAAAGCTGAAAGATTTCTTAAGCGCCAATATCTTCGACGAATCGACATAGTGAAACGGGCAACAACTTCAAGACTGGCGAAATAACTTCGCCTTCGGAATTTTATCGACCTTTGATTGGTGACCCCTGGGCCAAATACATACTACCCTAAATTGTGTAGGTCCCGCGAATGCACAAACACGCTGCTTTAGGGCCATGCTGCACACCTGTCTTACGAAAGGTTCTGTAAGACAAGCTCCTGGCTCTTTATGGGACATGCCCCACCATCACACTCCCACGTAGAACTCCTATACAAGGCTCTCAAACACTATCTTTCAAGTTATTAAGGATGGTCCATCCCCTCACAAAAAATTTCCATCAAGTGCATTCTCAAAGCACCACCAATGCCGTTATAAGGTCATGACTAAAATTCAATATACATGCATCGGCAATACCTAAACTTTGTTATTATGACAGTCATGGATAAACTCTACCGCGCCTCAATAGCACCACCAAAAACATATGGCTATAGGATTTTATCAAGCACTACCACATTTTACAGGATATTGGAAAGTAGTGCATCAAGAAGTCAACATGCTTATCTTTGATTAGGCTTCACTCTATCCCCTCGACGTCTCCGGCACAATCCCTAGTTAATCCCTTTAGTAAAAGATCGCCAAGATTCTGCTCGACCTCACAGTCCACGTAAATAACCCCATTTTTCGTGAGTCAGTTTCACCACACTATGTCTAATTTGCATATGTCTTTTTCTTACTATCAGAAGTACGATTTTGGCAACTCCAACGTCGCTGAGAATCACCACAACAGAAGGGAGACCGTACCGCCTCGGGAGCCTCCCCACAACGGTACATCGCCTAGTAGGTTCTTCAACCATTCAGCCTTCTTGACCTCAAGAAGTCAAGCGCACGAACCGGACTCACGCTGAAGCGCTATGCAAGTCTCGCTTTGCATCAAGAAATAGCTCCTCCTCGCTTAAGGTAAACACATATCCACCTAGAACAAATATCATCACTACCGTAGAATCTGGGCTTAGCATCACAATAATTCTTCTAACACAGTAACTCCTTAAAGTTCAACCAACCTCAATAGTCCCTTTAGGTATCTATAATCGATGAAGAAAGCATCCCAATGCTTCATCGGGCAGGTTGGGCTGGGTATACTGACTTAACCTACTAACAAAGATAAGTAATACACGTCGAGTAACAGCTTAAGGTCAAGAACATCACACTCCCAATAATCTTAGAAGTATATTCTATTTGAGAGACACTATCACCCAAATTTTTCTCATCAAGTGTACACTAGCATCATAGGAGTCCTAAAGAAAACCTCAAAAAAGTTAAACTTCTCAAAATCTTCTCCACACATAATGAGATTGACTCAACGAGATACTCCTCCGGCTACAACTCGAACTCTGTGATAGTATCAATCTCTTCCTAAGTCTTTCATCTCAAACTTAGATGACAAAAGAAACTTTTCGGGTCTTATTCACTATAGTCATAAGGTTACCAAAAAAATCAACATATATCATCAACATATAGGCATATGATTAACTGTCCTAACCCCCCAGAGTACAAGTACACGAGTCGAATTGTTCACAACATAGCCATTACTACCTCAAAGTATCACTAAACTTCATACCAATCGTTTTTGGGTGCTTCGTTTCAAACCATATAGAGATTTTTTCGCCTTACACACTTTTACCCTCCGACCACTCACAAACCCTCGCGTCATCATATAAATCTCTTCCTCTGGGATCACCATTCAAAAAGGCGCCTTAACATCCATCCGGGCGTACCTCTAACCCATGAATAGCAAATTTAAAGCAATCAAGTGCCCATAAGGGCTATCTTAGTCACCGGAGAATAAGTATCAAAGTAATCTATATCCTTCTTGTGTAGCCTCGAATCACGTTCTAGCTCTCAATTCTATCGAACCATCGTGTCTCATCTTTTTCTTAAAGATCCAATTCTATTACTAATAAGCTGGCAGAACCCTTAGGTAAATCAACTAACCCCTGTTTGGCTTGACACACCTAATCAAGTTCACTCTTAATGGCCTCTCTCCAAAAAGTAGCATCAATAGACCTCATGGCCTCACAGTAAGTCTTAGGATCATCCTCAATAATATAGGCCGAAACTAGTTCATCACTTATATAATCATCACGTGTAATCTCAGATAGAAAGTTCACTATAAAGTCATCTCCAAAGTATTTCTCCACTCTAGGTCTCTTACTCTTTCTAAGTCCCTCTAAAGGTCTCCTGTGAGTTGGGATGAACTACATTTACATCATCACACGTATGTCATGTATACGTACATCACAAGATCGCATACTACGTGGAAACAGCATATTATGTGAAATGAGAAGACAAACATGCTTTCTTTTTAAAGGAAACACATGCTCAAAAAAAAACTCAGCATCTTCTAGCCTCGATATAGGTCCATCGATAAAGACATGAATCTATATAAAGATCACTTCCGAGCATACCCAATGAAAACACACAGCCATAGTCTCTGGGTCCAATGTTGGTCTTTAGGCTCAGTAAAACCCACCTTTAGCTAGACACCCCCCACACTCTAAGAAACCTCGTTGTGGGATAACCCCTCCAAATCTCATAGTGGAGTCTTATCTTAACTTCTTACGGGGTACCCCAAGAATGCGACAAGCACTTAAACCGCCTCCCCCACACATCTCATCGTGTAGTCCGCAACTTAGAGCATAGCATTCATCATATTTTTTCAATGTCCCGTTTTACGCTCAAATTTTATCCCGGGCGTGGTTGGTAAAGCAGTGGGGCACTCATGGATACAATCCCATTCTCCTCACAAAACTCTCTCTGCTGCAAGACCCATACTCACCACCCGACGACCTTAGTCTCTTAATCTTTCTATCAAGCCGGGTCTCTACTTCATTCTAAACTTGATAAACATATCCTCGCCTCACTCTAGGCTCCAAGAAGTGCACTCCTAGTATACCTAAACATCATCTATAAAGCAACACATAATAAATAAGTTTCCCCCTTTACTCCTAAGTGTTTTAAAGTCGCCTAGGTCGGTGTGAATTAACCTAGTACTTCGCTTTGTCTAAGGGTCACTGTGCTTACTAGGCTTGGTAAACTTAGCTTCTACAATAAATTGGGCAATTGGCAAATGACGAAGATAAGTGCATGATAGACAATCGCATTTAGATGTTTAATGGATGCAAAGATTAACATGTCCTTAGTTCAAGATGCCAAATATCAATAGTCCAAACAATATGCTGTATAGATTTATTATTATTACAATCAAGGAAGCGTACAACATTCAGACAATAAGCCACCACCGAGATAACCCTTTCTCTACAAACTCTCCACTACGAGTCACTACAACTTTGTCGTGCCTCAAATACAAGTTTCAGCAAACCAACTTGCTTTAATAAGGCACCGTGATTAATTAGGTCGCGACGCAAAGCTGGTACATATACACAGCATTACTACAAGAGAGTGGTCTTCCTGTAGCGAAATTTTGCCAGTAATCCTTTCCTTTGCCCGCACTCCAAATAGCCGCAGAAGCTTCCCATGAAAGACACATTTCCATCGCCACAACATCCCCTCAAAGTCCTCGAACAGCCTCCTTATTTGCACAATAAACGGCGGTAAGCTCCCCGATCCGGAAGACTCCAATCGGCCAGATTTGCCACCGATTTGGCCAACCACCGCCAGCCTATGATGCCATTTGATTCAAAGAATGTCAGTTTGGGCATCCGGCCACGCCAAGCATTTATAGCCTTTGTGTCCGCCTTTTGCCGCATAATGCAAGACCGCACGCCACATTCTGGCACCTCGATCCGGGCACCTGTCACGAACTTGTTCAACAAGCTGCTTCGAAGTCCGCTTCTCAAGCTCACTCTTGCCCTTGCCTTTGAACCCTGCTGGCTGCTTGGCGGACCACCTCGCTTCAACACCACTAAGTTTGCTCTCAGCGGTTAAGACTCCATTGTCGCCTTTCTCCTTTCGTCCCATTGGGCAGTTTTGTCTTTCGGTGACGGTCACTTTTCAGCTCTCATGTCAATCAATCGGACAGGCGAAGTCTTTCTTCTTGTGCTTCGCTTTGTTCCTCGTAATCATTCCAAAGAAGGGAGGAAATTTCTCCAACAAAACATTAGCTGTAAACACTTCATCACTTTCATGCCTTCATTAATCACATCAAGCATACGTATTTTCAAAGACATGCAATTTGATCCATAACCGCCTGTTTCAATCATTTGAAAATCTAAGCCACTTCCTCACCACATACATTTTTCTTACTGAAAGATCATCATCATTACCTTTTTCATATTTCTCCTAAGCGCATCCCAAATTAACTTATGGATTTGTGAATAAAGATATAAGTCAAACAGTAATTAGTCATGTTGTTTCATTACGGCACCTAGCGCCTTTACATCTTTATCAAACCTTTTGTAGTTCTTTCACATTGGGGAACAACCAAAAGTAATAGAGGAGTAACCATCGAGACAAGCAGAGATATTTCCTGTGGGACGGCTTTTCAAATAGCACATAGTCAACATCCAAAGCTTCAAGCGTACATAAGCAGCTGGGGACCATCTTTTATAGTTGTTACCATTCAAAGGTTCCAGCTTTGTACATGTCGCAATTTCGACATTTGAAGGCATGGGTTATACAACTTAAGCTTTTCAAATCAGAAGAGCAAAGATAAAGTGATATAACCGAACCAAATATGGTTACCAAACAAAAAAACCGTAACCAAAAGTTACTAACTGGCTTTGCATTGAAAGCCACCGACTACAAAGCTTAATCCGCATCGAGGCGGCAATCTACTGTAATCGGCAGCCTCAACACAAAGAAATGTCACAATGTGTCCACCGGCAAACAACATTTAAAACCTACAACAATTTAAAAACAAGAAACGGTAACGTAAAAATAATAGTCGGGGACAAGTGCAAGGCGCAACCGAACAAAAGCAAGTACCTGAAGGGGGCGAAGAGCGTAACTCTCTCACAACATGTTGGATTTACGGAAGAGGTCTCCGATGCGTTTCTATTTATGTGAGTAAGGAAGAGAACGCCAGGAATATCCAAGGCGATGAATGATGTGGTAGGATGACTGCCGCGAATGTACTTATTCAAATGAATCGATCAAAAAGAAATAAAGAGAGTGCAAAGGTCTTTTTAGCTCGCACCGCTATGCTCCACCTAAACACGAACACGAAGCCGCCGGCCGGGTCACAAGGCCAGGTTATTTTAATGGGCTGGGACTTATACCAAAAGCCTACCATTTGAACAAGCAATAAAGATTGGGTTATTTAAATAGAATTAAATGGTGCTCAAAAAACAATGTGGGAAAAACTAATGTGCCTTTTCAAATTCCCAAGGCATTCAAGACAATACTTTTATTATATCCAACATTTTGCAATCTGCATATCAAAGATTTTGAAGGTAACTCTAAAGTCATTCTTCAGGTTTATGCAAAGGGTGGGAAGACAATTGTTTTCACTCCGACCAACGAGATGCTGATGAAGTTTCACTAGCTTTAACAAGCATCATTGCATCAGAGGCTCTTCATCGTGACATTTCAACACCAGAGAACATACTCTGAATGTATTTTAGGCAGGAAAATTCTATTGCCCTGGGTTGCCACTGATGTTGCTTCTCGTGACCACAGATATCCCTAATGTTGACTTAGTAAGTACTGTGATAAACCAACCAAACTGCTCATCCCACTATGTGGTTAGAAAAAGTATTGTGATGTGCTACTATTACTTTAATTCCATTAGTCTGTGTTAAAGTGAGTCAGCATAGTATGAGGTTCTGTTATTTTAAGTCTGTTTGATTTTCTGCATGCGATAATTTTGCTAAATGTTGTTAAGTTGCTTTAGTTGGTTTTGTCGAATTGATACCTGTTCTTGTTGGAATCTCATGTCAATATATTTTCAACTTGCTGAAATTTCTACAAACACTGTTAATTTTTTCCAGATCATACACTAAGAACTGCCTACTGATTCAGGAGACACATTTGTGCATCGCTCTCAGTCGCACTGGACGTGCAGAAAAGGAAGGCTCAGCTGCTGTTTTGATGTTCACCAGTAGCCAGAGAATGCACTGTCAAATTCTTGAACGTGATGTAGGGTGCAATTTTGAATTTATCAGCCCACCATCTGTAGAAGAGGTTTTAGGGTCGTCAGCTGAGCAAGTTGTGGCTACTCTTGGTAGTGTACATCCTGAATCTGTGCAGTTCTTCATGCCTACAGCAAAAAATTTAATGGAGAAACAGGGTGTAGATGCTTTTGCTGCTGCCTTGGCACAACTTAGTGGCTTTGCCCAGCCTCCGTCTTCTCGTCCCCTGATCACTCATGAACAGCTTTCCAACAGGGATAGGGCCCCATGGGGAGGTTCAAGAGATCGCAGAGGAGGAGGTGGTTCCAGATCTTCTTGGGGCGGTAGGTCAGGTGGCCGAAACTCCGATGACGAGAAGACGATCTCCTGGGCGGTCATCCTTTGGGAGGGACAGGTTTGTATTTTTTTCACGTCCTCTCTGTGTTACTATTTAAATTGGAGCCCTTGTAATGTGAACTGTACAGCTTATACAAGTTATACATACAGAGGCAGTGGTAGCTTTGGAGGAGCTTGTTACACCTGCGGACAAAGCGGCCACAAGTCATCAAGTTGCCCCTCCAAGAAAGGCTTTTGATTTGTAAATGAAGGAACCTATCATCATTCTAACCGATGCTTGAAACTGAGTGATGAAATCTGCTGCCAGTTACATTGGCACATTCATTTTTCTATAGAATGGCAGTTACATAGAGGCTCAATAAGTCCTCAAGAGTGACAGCAGAGAAGCATATTTGATCATCCACCGCCAATCGTTTATTAGCCGATCAGGGCATAATTTTTGTGCAAGTTAATTCATTTGACTTACTAGTGATTCTTGTCTAATGAAATGATTACCTATGATTAAATGTCTGTTTCTAGCATTTGATTTTTGATATGATAATGAAATGCTACGTAGATTTTTTGTTTCTCTAAACAGCTCGAAAGTTGTTTGTCAATTAAAGACTTCTTGTTGAAGGGAGATTATGAAAGCATGGAATTCATAAGTATGGAACACAGGATCATTAAGGCTTCTGGGAGAGTCATCCGTCATTGGAGTATCATTTGGTCTTTAAGCAGTTTATAGAAACCAATTTTGATAGTTTAGAGAGTGATCTGCTATACTATAATTTTTGAATGCTAGATCCATTAATAGTTTAATTTTTTACATTAGACGAAACCGAGAATGAAGCTACATACAGTATGTATAAAAGATTCATGGAAGGAAAAAAGGTGAAGTGAACAAGTGTTGCCTTTGTTCTTTACTTCTTTGCTTGGGACAATTTGATTCCTGGACCTTCCAAATTGGACAATATTCCTTGCGTAGACAAACAGCCATATTAAACTGTGCCTATAGGTTGTCCAGATTTCTCTAACATTTCTCATGCAACATGTAATAGTGCTATAAAACATTGCCTAAACAACAAACTTCGTAGCAATAATAAGTTAATGCATGTTAATTATCAGATAGATATCGTAAGTTTGGTTGGTTTAAGAGTTTAAAAATTGAAGGATGGCGACAGGTGAAGACGAGTCATCCATCTCCTTTGAGCATACACCAACATGGGTTGTAGCAGTTGTTTGTTTCGTTATTGTATTCATCTCTCTCGGCGCCGAGAGGGGTCTTCATAAACTTGGAAAGGTAAATAGATACACTATAATCAATTCACCAAGTGGATGTTCTCATCATCATATACTAGTATTAAGATACATTTTGTACTCTATTCGCAGTGTTTCAAACGTAACGATCAAGATGCATTATTTGAAGCTCTGCAAAAGGTGAAAGGAGGTGATTACTTCCCTGAGATTTATGTTTATGGATTATTATCTTCAATGTCTTTATAAATACTCTCTTATATTCTTAATTATTTTTAATACGGTACTTCATATGCTCGTTTTAGAGGGACAAGAGTCAAAATATGTGATTGGAAAAGGAATGAAGAGTTATGTATACCAAATACAAATGATGTTTTGTCTTTCTTTAATTTGGTGTACAGAATTAATGCTCCTGGGATTTATCTCTCTACTGCTAACGGCTTTTCAAGGCGCAATAGGCAAAATATGCATCTCTCACGAGCTTGCATCAGTCATGCTACCTTGCAAGAAGGAGACTAGCTCAAATTCTCATTATTCATACCATCTCCATATTTCAACAAACATTAGGAGGACCCTTTTGGCCGAAGATACCATCAGCGAAGAGTATTGTGCACGCAAGGTATATATATTTGTAATAGCTTATTACTCTCTTTTATATTCAATAAAAGTCCTTGGTTATTTTTTGCAATTTCTAAATGTTAACTTCAAAAGTCAATGAATAGTAATGACAAGATAATGAATTATTATGGATATAACCAATTAAGCAAAAGAGAAACAATGGAGCATAACTTTCCGATATATATATAGGCGTGTATGAATAATTGAGTATGTGATCTCATGCAGGGAAAAGTTCCATTCTTATCCATTGAAGCTGTACATCAGCTGCACATATTCATTTTTGTTATGGCCATTGTTCATGTCGTTTATTGTGCAATCACTATGCTTCTAGGACTTGCTAAGGTAATAAAGTGTTTATTATATACACAAATCTCGCTCATCGCTCTATTAATAACGATATTAATATTAATAATAATAATAATGAGTATTAATATTGTTATTTATTTGGAACATCCACCATTTAAGGGAATTTAATTATTTATTGATAGATAAGCGAATGGAGCCACTGGGAGCACTCGATTAGGAAAGACTCATTAAAAGTACCTCATAAAGGTGTTTTCAATCTCTGTAGAGACAAATAAATTTAAAATGAATAAAATTCATGAAATTGAAATTCCAGTAATATATTATATTACGATGCAGCTGCTTCAATACATAATGTTCATCTAGAGGAATTCAAGGGACGAGCTGGAAGATACTGGAGAAAGAAAACTCTAATAAGTTTTATAGTAAGTACTCAAATTTTAACGCCGTATCTTACTTTAATCAATTACTCCATCCCAACATTATTTTTCATTTTCTTATATATAGTAAATAATATTTTTTAAGGTCATATGAATAATATGATAATGTTCTTTTTTTTTTATTCTTGTAGGTGGCATTCTTTAAACAATTCTATGGTTCAGTAAGCAAGTCGGACTATGTAGCACTGCGAGCTGGATTTATTCGAGTAAGTCTTATATAAATTATGATTGACATTTAATTTCATACATTGTCCTCTATTTATATTCGAGACTCAATAATATAGATCAATTAAGAAAGAAAATTTATGAAATTATCTAGCTACATTATGAATTTTTAATATCAACGTCATTATGTTGTATGATTTTAGTTATATGTGTATGTATGTATGTATATACTTAGGCTCATGTGCCTACGAGACCGGATTTTGATTTCCACCGGTACATGTTGCGGACTCTAGAATACGACTTTAAGAAAGTGGTCGGTATCAGGTATGTATATTGTTAAAAATCACTACCTACGGCTACCATATACATTGTCCAAGTTAATTTTTATTTCTTAAATTTTACTTACTTAACGGGCATACATGATTTTTATTTGATTTTATATGTCAATAGTTTTTTTTCTAAAAAATCCCGTCACCTCATAGTAAATTGCATTGATAATCATATTATTTAATATATATTTCAAACTTCTAAACATTAACCATCAAAAATCAAGATTTTATAACTTTTTTGGGATAAAGAAAGTGTAATATTTGGTAAAAGACATGATAATTTCAATTCAAATAAGATTTATGAGCGCGAATTAAAATTTGAATGTTTTTATATTTGAGCATTACACAAATAACCATTTATTAGGGAGTGACAGGGAGCGGGCGGAGTACTGATTTTATTTATTTCTTCGGCTAATTAATAACTATGTTTATTTTCTAGCTGGTATCTTTGGCTTTTTGTTGTCTTCTTTTTGCTGATGAATGTGAAAGGTACGTGCTACCTCTAGTGAAATATCAGCATGGATTTTGTTTTTTGTTTTAAGACGAATCATAAGTATATAATTAGTACAAGACAAAGCAAGTGGATATAGAAATCATGCTTATATAAAATATAAAGTTGATGCGTTTATGCAGGGTGGCACACATATTTCTGGATATCGTTTCTGCCTTTAGTTGTGAGTAATTGAACTATTACTTATTTGCTCTAATCCAAACCTCATACTTGTACATGATTATCTCAATTTTATTAAGAAGAACAAGAGTGAGAAGCAAAGTAGTCTTATTTATAGTGACTTCTAAGGTATCAATTTTACAGATGTTGGTGCTTGTTGGTGCGAAGCTAGAACATATCATCACTGTATTAGCAAAAGATGCAGCAAACACTGAGCATGGAGATCCCGGAAATGCCCCGATCAGACCTTCCGATGAATTGTTTTGGTTCCATCGTCCATCTATTGTCCTCAGGCTCATTCACTTCATTTTGTTCCAGAATGCCTTTGAGATAGCTTTCTTCTTTTGGATCTGGGTATTTCTTACACATGTAAACTTCATATTCTTTACAATACAACAAATTTAGAAATAATTCCAACAACTTTCTTCAACGATCCAGGTTACATATGGGTTTAGATCATGTATGATGGACGAACTCGGATTCATTATTCCCAGGCTTGTCATTGGGTATGAAATTCAATTTATCCACTCTTTGTGTCTCCGTCTGTGTATGTTTTTGACCCGAAATGTGATCATTTCAGGCTCATTGTTCAAGTGCTTTGCAGCTACAGCACATTACCCTTGTATGCATTAGTTACACAGGTGATTGATTGGTTTAGCAACCTATAAGAGATGAGCATTCAATTGAATTAAACTAATTGTGTTAGAACTATCACTTTTCCAATGGATGGATTTTTTGGCTTAATAATGACTGTATAATATATTTACCTATGAGCAGATGGGAGGCATGTTCAAAAAAGGCCTCTTTTCAGATCAAGTACAAGCAGACCTCAAGAACTGGGCAAGAAAAACTAGTGAATCTTCAGACCAATTGGTCAAACAATCAACTCCAACCTTTTCTGGCCAATTACTGGGAACCATTGCTCAATCTGAAGCTTCAGTGGTGGAGCTTTCTAATCTAGACAAGTGCTCACCATCTTATTCTTGATTTTTAGCCTTTTTTCTTCTTCTTCTTCTCAACCTGAAAATTCTGTATCCATATTCTTTAACAAAATATACATATACATTGAGACGATGAGCTTCAAGAAATATTTGTTGTAATTTGAAGTTTCATAACAATATATACTTGTGTTTGACCAATGTCTCATGGCTGAATCAAGAGTTCAAAGGATCATCACAACAAAATTTATGCACAACCAAGTAGTACTTGTATGTATTAAAACTATCAGATACAACTTGAACCACTATTTGAGTATTTTAATAAAGAGTTCTAAAGAATATGTAATAGCCGTGTGGTCACTTTAGTACGTACAATCTCACATTATATCCATACATCAAGTATTCAAAGATGAACATCCATCAGACGCCTTAACAGAAGTTGACTGCTACTCTCAGTATCAGATCCAGCACTCACTGAAAGTTTATCATGATGTTCCTCATCTGTCTATTTGTCTTTCATCGTCTTTTGTTCAAAAACATATTTTTCATGTCATTTGAAAAAGAGTATACTCATGGCTTCCAAGGAGCTGGTGGTGGAGGTGCGGTGGGGAACATAGGAGGCACTGCAGAGAACATAATGTTCTTATCAATTGGAGTTCTTCGATCACCTGACAAAGCAACAAGAGCAGCAACAAGACCCGCATTACCAGCTAGTGTTGGTTCTGTGTAATTGTAGTTGGTTCGAACATCATGGAATCCATCATTCTTGTCTGGACCAGCAACCATGGCTCCTACAAGAGTATTGGGGTTTGCTTTCTTCGAGTCCCTCCACTTCCAGCCTCCTTTGCAGCTGTACCTCGTCTTATCTTTAGGAATCGATGCTCCCCTGTGGTGAACTTGTTTTGGGTAGTGATTGCCATATCCTACAAGATAACTCATCTTCCTAGGATTCTTGCCTAGTATATAGTTGATCTGAAAATAACAGGAAGGTTAGAAGAAACGTGCTGGGATAGAGAACGAACAGTATTACAGAAGAGGGGGCTATAGAACAATTGTGTAAATAAGTGTAATTAGTGGGAAATCATGTACCTGCGTTTCAGCAAATTTGCGCAAGACATCAGTTGAATAGAAGTTAGGTCCACAGTTCCATCCTGGTGTATCAGCAGCATAAAGATAGTCACTGAACAACGTAGCCAAAAAGGCTGCATTGACTACATACTGAAGTGGCTGAGGCCTTCCATGGTTCAATTGAATCAAGCCTCCTGCATGTCCACAAAAGATTCGACATTTCACAAAGAAAACTTAAAGATACAATAGTTCTTAACTAACAAGCTGTGATAAATACCTTTTGTTCTATTAAATGATGTAAAAAATGGCAGGTAAGAACACATGATTATCTCTGTCTGATTATGAAATGTCCTCAAGATTTCCTCGTAAGGATAGCCTGGGCTAAGAAATAATCTCATACGGCTTAGCAGCACCTAAATAACCAAATTGAGCAGGGAATAGTATCACCGTTAGCAGCAGCAAAAGCATATATTTCAATCATTAAGATAACTGATTTTTACACTGTGATATTAATGGAGCAATAAATCGTATGTTTAAAGACAACAGTATTGGCAGGTACATTTCTATGAAGAGCAAGAAACAGAAAATTGGACATTGTAGTATGACGTTCAAAATAAATAAATTCAAAGTTTTTAGGGGCTCTAAACTATGAATAAGGATCATAGTATGCTCGTTACTGAATAACAATTTTTAGATTCATAGCATTAGGTTTCAATGACTTACTTGAGCTCCTGTAAGTTTGTTGTCCCAGCTCAGTACACCATAGTCCGGGCCTCCCCAGAAAGCACCAGCATGTTTGGCTAAACCAGGAGTTGTTGCAAGCTGAAGATATGAGTTGTTTCCAGTAGCATAATATAGCCAAGACGCTCCCCAAACGAACTCATCCCAGTAGCCAGTGGAATTATAAAAAATAGAAGCTTCATTTCCAGCACTATATCTACCACGCTGGTCCCTAGAGAATTTGAAGAGAGTTCTAGCTCCATGAACGAGTTTTTCTGAGTAGGCTTTGTTATCTTTGAAAACAATAGATGCAGAAGCCAACGCAGCAGCCATTTCTGCAGCAAGATCTGAGCAGCTACTGCATGAAGTTACAGGGCGGTCATACTCAATGTCTTCTGGACGAACCCAACAGTGATGATCGTTTTCTTCAGTGCTTCCACCTGAAGTGTCCCCCTTTCCGACCTATTGCAAATAACCGAGTTAAGGCACAAGTGCCCAGTTAACAATTGAGATCTACACTGGAGGTGCAGAAACGCTTTTAACATTCATGTTTGCAAACAATCAAACATAAACACCATATTAGAGGACATCTGGCAAAATCCACTATTCTGGTAATCAAAGAGATTATGTACCTGCATCACAATTCGATCTACGCTGTCAGCTGTGTGATTGAAAGTCTTGAGGAAGTAATCAGAACCCCATCTAATAATATCTTTAACATGTTGTAATTCTCCAGCTTCTTCATACTTCTCCCTGTACTCAATCACACTCCAACTCAACATGGTCATGGCAAAAGAGGCAGGGAAATTGAATTTGATTGCATCACCGGCATCATAGAAACCACCCGATAGATCTTTAAATATAGTGTTAGGTTCACCATCCTTTGTACATGAGTTTCCCCTCCACGATACATTATTATGTTTAGGTAACTTTCCAGCTGCAAATGATCAAAACCATAAAAACACCAAGATCACTATCAAGGTATCAGGATTAATAATTTCCAAAAGTAGAACATCACGGAAAGAAGTATTTAACCACCTATACACTCAATATATTATGAAATATCACTGGCCTTTCTAGTATTTAAAGATGGGAGGATAATTTTAGCAATCAAAATCTTGATGATAAGTGCCAATTATGTAAACTTTAGACTACTTACTTAGAGCTGAAGTTACCGAACTTACTAAATCTATGAGATGAAGAACTTATTAGAAAAGTCTATTGAGAGGGAGTCCATTTGAAGACGAGCAAGCAATTAGCAATATGAAGCAAGAAAGAGTAAAAATGAAACATACAGCGTTGAGCATTGAAAAACATGAGTGCTTTGCGAAGGGCCAAGGTGTAGACATCAGGGGGAGCATGATCGTTGTGGTGGCGAGGGGCAAACTTGAGAATCAAAGTGATGATTACAATGAACAATCCCGCAGCTAAAATGCATCCCAAACTCCATTTAAACACCTTTTTGCTAAGAATAAGAAATCCAAGATCGACATATTCCTTCTTCTTCTGCTCCCCTGGACCCAGTAGCCAGCTCTGTTGGGTCTCATCGAGGGGGCGTGAAAGAGCAGCCTTGTCGTAGTCCTGCTGGAGGTTATTCCTGCTTCTGTCTTCTTCATCTGCAGCTATCTCCAATGCCCCTCCCCATGGATCCCTACCATACATGTTTCCGACCAATATTATGTTGAGTGAGTTTGCTTTAATGGATGCAGATTTTGTGGGGAATATGATGCTGGCGTGTTTTTTTAGTTATGTCGGTTTACAACACCCACTCTACTATTTGACTTAATCTATTGTTTACGTTTAGATTTGCATGTGGAAGTCTTCGATTCAATTATTCACTTCAATCAATTAATCATTTTGTACCATTATGTAACTTTCTAATTTTACATTCCTTGTATTCTTTAGTTTTTACTCTTGTAATGAACATCTGCTTACCAAATAAAATAATGAACATCTTCACTATATTAAATATTTGGCTAAATTTCATTTAGCGCGTAATTAATATCGTTTAAAGAATAATTATCAAGGAAAGCTTGTTTAACATTTAAATATAAGTATCATCAAATAATTCTTAAACGTTTATTTCGTATAAATATACATGATGTATTTTGACACTCTGAGCAGCAATCGTCATTTTTTGAATTGTTGACTTATATTTGACTTTTAAATGGACCTTAATTCAAAAGCAATTTAATCATATTGAAAATATTATTTTTCTTAGAGGAAAATATGTCAAAGTTCAGGTGTTACTATAACAAAAATTAATTTTTTATAGTCAATATTCGTAAATGTTCATGTGCCACTATAAAAAAAAATATATTTCTTATTTATAATATTATTAATTAAAATAAGATTCAAAACAAATAACCTTGCCTACATCGCCATCGGGGATCCAATATACACACACCCAAATAGTATTTTTTAAGCGCTTAAATAGTGACTACGCGATGCATAATTTACATAAGCTACGCTTGAATAGAGGCAAAATAGTCATTTTAAACTCTAAACTCTGTTTGGGTGTGTGTACTCTTTGACTCAACCACGATCGCTACTATGTTTCCTAAAAAGGTGAATCAAATATTAAATACATTATGAATATAACTAAGAACAATTAAATAGACGGAGAAGCCCAAGAGAGATAATGAGAATGATTTTATTATACGGAATTGTGTAGGAGAAATGCAATCTGATAGAGGCTGCCTGTTATGAAACTAGGAATCTGATAATAAGGTAAGCCCAAGTAACTTGGTAAATAAGTAACCCTATTTGATTGCTCATCAGTCGTTCCACTTTCTTGGTAAAAGCAAAGGCGAGCAGTTGTGAAACTGTCATGATATAATATTCAATAACAAAATCTTTATACTGTGCCACATAATACCCACGTTCATTTCTTGGTAAGCAAGGCATTTGGTTGATAAGACATCGCTGATATAATATTTTCTTTAAATCTTTATACCCATTTATAATATGCAGAACTGACCTTCATCGGAAAAATTGTCCACTTTCTAATTTTATATATTTATTAATTTTAATTTATATTTCTTTAGCTGAAATGGAAGTATTTGGGAGGCCTACTAAGATTCAATAGGTGAATTATATTTATTTGGTTGAATTATATTTATTTGGTGGTGGTGCAATTAAAGATTAATCTTTGTGATTAACTAATTAAGAAGATTGAAGCTTTGTGAATAATTTAGAAAAAAGATTGAAACTTTGTAACTAATTAAGCTAAAAGATTACAACTTTGTAAATAATTAAGCAAAAAGGTAACATCTTTACAAATAATTAAGAAAAATGATGAACTTTGGGAAACTTGGGACATAGTATTGTTTTTTCGTAATTAGGCGTATTTATCTGTATATTTAGAATAGTAAACTTTTTAGTGAAATAATGATTTGCAATGAAACTTTTAATTACACTTGCAAATAGGGGGAAAGCCAGAAATAATTAAATTTAAATGCAACTATTATTTGTTGGGTGTGTATAATATTTCGAATATAAGTAAAGGCTTAATTATATAGCCCCACGGACTATTGTCTATGCTCAATTTGCCTAAACTACTTAACTCTTCAAAGTTGCTTGTAAACCCAAGTATCGGTTTTGGTACTTTGAGTCACTTTTAGAGTTAAAGTTAATTTATTTCAAAATTTGGGGTGTAGTTTAAAATAATGAAAGATTTATATACTTTTAAAATAACAAAAAATATTTGAAAATAAGTAACTTTTATTGTACCATATCCTCTCTTCCATTGAAACCAGCCGCTGCACAAAGTAACCTGCCCGCTACCACGATAATTCTCTCGACATATTTGTAAGTGTACTTAGCTTGAACCTCGGGACTAAAAGCGTAATAGTCAAATTTTAACTTCGTGCCTGCGCCTAGTATTCTAAGGCCAGATTGGCGTAGCATATCATGTGGACTATGGTCGGTTAGGTTTGGTGAAGTGCGGGAGTAAGGGTAGGAGTGATTTTAATGGAAAAGGAAGGAAGGGTGAGAGAATGGGTTGGAGAAGGCCTGATGAGGGGTTGTTATTTTGACCTGTTGACCTAAAATATCATCTTTCATTATTTAAACACACTAAATATGTAAATTAATTTTAACTCTAAAAGTGATCCCAAGGGAGCAAATTAAATAATGTGAATTAACTTTGTGAGCAACGAAAGATAGAAAATGGTTAGAGGCAAATGAAACATAAAGAATATGGATCGGTACATGCAAATGAAAAGCCTATAATTAACTCACAAGTTAAAGGCTATGGAAGATGATGATGATGATGATGGAGGGCGGGAAGGTGGTGGTGGCGTAGGGGTAGGGGTGGGTTGAGGGAAGATGGCGGGGATATTTTGAAGTTCAATTTTGGCACTAATCCATATTTAATAAAAAGGGGAGGGGTTTGAGTTAGAATGAAGTATGGTTAGGTTAATTAAAATAGTTAAATGAGTTTATTGGAAGTTGTTTGACAAAACTACCATTATCAAATTTGATTAATAATAAAAAGTTCGAAGTGTCGAAATATATTACAAGTCTTTTATATGAAATGTTGAAATATTTAGGTGTCTGTTTGAAATAATTTGATAGTTAGGGTGATTAGATGAAATATAGCCTAAATATTTAATATAGTTCCACGAGAAGATCGCGAGTCAACAAACAAACTTTTGCATCTAGAAAAATTTAGAAATTTTCAGCAACTATCAAATTATCATGTTTATTGTGGAGAGAATAAAAGGACCAGAACGAAAAGAATGCTCAATTGATACGAATATTAAGAAATAAAGGAACTAGAAAAGTGAAAGAATGCTCAAACGGAGACCTCAATTGATTCAGTAAGGAACTCAGATTAGGAAATAAGTGTGAAGAGGATGGTCAGTTCCGATTGGTGCCCAAAACCGACCTAGAGGAAATAGAGGACGACCACGAGGAGCAAGATACAAAAACAATAATTATTACTATTATTAAATGTTGTTATCAATTTTTATGTTATTAGTTATGCACTCTGACTTTTTATGACTCGTAAGTTCATGTAAGGACTTCTATCTTTCAATAAAGTTTTTTTATTTATTAAATAATGGACAGAGATAATAACTAATGTTGGCGACAGTCTAAGGGACGGAGATAATAATACTGCATCCCATTTGGTAGAAACAACTTACAAAATTGATTTCTTTTATTTAAAAATGGAGGAAAAAATAATTTATGTAAAACTTGTGCTAAAATAAAGTGCCGTTAAAAAAATGGAATCAAAAGGAAATACTTTTAGAATTTTAAGAAGGTATCAAATCCACTTTCCTCCATTTTTTGCTCTTAGGATTAATTAAAAGTGAAATTAATATAGGATTTTTTTAAAAAGAAAACATATATCTTAGATAAAGTAATTTTTGTGTAATATGAGATGTTGATTTCAGCCATTGTTTAGACTTGCTGGAGAAGTACTTGTAGATTTTTATTAATAAGAAATCCAGAGTAGGTGGGAACAAAAGTATTTTATTTTAATGGATTTTGATGAGACTTGTTTACGCGTTATTATTGTATCAACAGAACTAATAAACTCCCCATTTTTATATTAAACTCATAATTTAGTTGGATATGAATTAAAAAATATTTTTTAACATAGGAAACAGTTCATAGTTAAATTACATTCACTTTTATACCTACTAAACATTATTAGTACTAGTTCAAAATTTTATATATAATTCAAACAATATGTTCAAGTAACTCGTTGTGGATACTTTACCCAAATAATCAATTTAATAACTGTTCATTAAAATTTAAAATATTCTCGAGAGTATAAAAATATCTGAATGAAAAAAGCAATCTTTCAACTATTTTTTTAGTTGTCGTTTAGTCGTTCTTATGGATTCAAGGAAAATAAAAATCATTTAACATATATATAAAAGTGTGAATAAAGGTTGTGTTTAACCCACATACTATTAATTATTAAATTACTTATTATCCCCAAAAATCTAAGTTAGAGTTCTAATATAATTAACAACTACTCCTCATTTTTTATTTGTCGATTTCGTATATCGGGAATTGGGCTTTGACTATCCCACAATTCATTCTTAAACTATATATTAAAAATTATAAGAAAATAATGTATGAAAGTATTTTTCGAGCGAATCTAATGATATAAACTTTATATTTATTAAAATATTAAATATTTAGTAATTAATGGTGGTTATCGACTATAAATATTAATAAAAAAGCAGGAAGGCTGAAATAAAATATTAAATGCATCTTTATAATTGCGTATACGTAAGATTAACAGCTGAAAGGAATGAAATCGGCCAATGCGTGCGGTTTGAGGATGATACGTAAACGTTGGCAGTATATATAAATCTTTTATAATTGTCGTGCGTCAGCAAGAATATCTGCCATTATAGAATATATTATTGAATTTATTCTTTCTTTTCGTGATGGTTTTACCGTCGTATATGGGTATAGTCTTTTAATAATTTGTATATGTTAGTTAAATAATAATATGTTTTATGTAGAATTATTATTATTATTATTATTATTATTATTATTATTATAATTATTGTTATATGTATTAGTTAAATAATTATATATATTTTTATATTATTATTATTATAATTATTATCATTATTATGTAGAACTATTGTTATTATTATTATTATAATAGGTGTTAGTTAAATAACCATATGATTTAAGTAAATTATTATTATTAATATTTTTTATTTAATTTCATGCAAATATGAATTTTTATATATTAGGATCCACAAAAATTTAAATTATACTTTTAAATCATACCGATTTAACGCGTCATAAGAGCAAATGAATTCAATGATTAAATCATACCAATTCGCAGACGTAAAAGCAAATGATTGATGATACAATATTGATGATCGATTCGTCCCGTACGTTTAGTCGAAGGGCGTAATTGTTAAAATAATATTTTTTATATTTCTATGGATATCTCAGTTTATTATAGTAGCTCTCGCATGGAGCGTCGTATTTTGTTGTAATTTTTATATTATATTTAAAGAGTTATTTGTGATCAGTATCATGAAAATAAAAGCATTAATTTGAAAAAATTGAAGTATAAGCCTATAGCAGTTTTTAGAATGATTTGAATTAAACATAAAAAATATATCAAATATTTGTCATCGATTGCGTAATAGATCGTCATGCGTCTCTTTTCTGAATTAATCAAAAATGCGTTAGAAAATGTAGAATGGCAATCAATTAAGCAATATCGTTGGTTAGTTGTTAATTTAAGGAGAAAAAAGTAGTCCAAAATTACATAAAAAATGTAAATTTTTTATTTATTATAGTAAAGCAACCAGTAAAATAAATAATTTATTTGGTAAAATAATATTAAAAAATGAATATGCAATACATAATTATCAAGAATTGATAAAGTGTGTGAGTAATTAAAGAAACCTTCTGTGCTTGCCCCAAACTGAATATAATTTTTTGTAGCATTCTGGCAAAAATGAGAAAGACAAAATAGTCATTTCGCGCCAATGACGTGTATAACAACTCAGGTAATTAAATTAGGGAATATAGTCTAGAAGGCTCGAAGAAAGCCCTAGCTATGATAAATTGATGGGAATAAATAAAATTGTGATGAGTATTTTACAGTGCTGCGATGAAGGTTGGTAGAAATGGAAAAAGAAGAAGAAGACTCAGATGCATTAGATTTACTTTTGAAGTTGTGCGAAGCTGAGGAGCAACAACATAAAAAACAAAAACAACAACAATAAGAGATTAACCCCACCAAGTGGCCTTCTGCTGCTGGAGAAGGAGAACAATCCAACAAAAGTAGTAGTATTAAGGAGGATGTGGAACCCCAGAAGCAGACGTTGAAGCGGAAGCTTCCATTTTCCATGACAACAGATCTGTTAATGATAGTGGTGCTTATGTTAGAGGGAAAGTTCAATGGTTGATATTGTTTATAAAGCATCGGAGGTGTTGAAAAGAGAGGAAAAGACGGTTATTAAGAGGGGTTTGAATCCGTCGCCCAACCTGGTGGCCTCCTCAGGGTTTCAACTGATCAACACAACTTCCTAATGTGGGTATCATCTTTCTATTTACCTTTATATGTGTCTTTAAACATTTCTTATTTTAATGTACGTTAGGAGAATCTAAACTAAATGTTGCCTTCTTCATTTCTACCCATGTTTCATTGTTTGTTCCTTTTATGACTTTGTCTTCCTTTTAACTTATGTTGTTTTTGAGTTAGTGGCTCCAAACTGTCATGTGCGAGTAATGTCTTTTTAGTAATTTCGACCTTGCTCTAGAGTCTAGTCTCTATGCAACTACTACAATCTATGAAATGTAGTTTCTGAAACATATGATTGTTAGGCGTGATGGATTTATATAATAATAAATATTTATATGTATCTTGAATAATAATGATCTACTTAATTATATTAATTTGTATTAGATAAATTGTATATATATTACATACACATAGAGATTCTTTACTCAAATCTCTCTACGGAGAGCTTATTAGAATATAAATAATTCTATCTTGTTTCTATATCTATTATCATAACATGCATGCTTATTTATAGTGTAACATTCCCACGAATATCGCATGAAATGTCTGTTAACAATATCACTAACCCACAATGAGTAAATAACTGAATGATATCTATTTCTTTTAATTTTCTTCCATCTATTCTCTCCGTACAAAGAAATGCGGTTTTTGATACATGGCTCCCCACCCGTATGACTTGCATTCGAGCTTTTCTTTTAAAATTAAAATACTCCGTCTTGATACTTTTAGCCAAAGATGTCTATCGGTGTTCTTGATTCTATAGTGCACCAATTTCACAAGTTTGTTATTCACCTGTTCTCGAATGAAATGATATTTGATGTTTATATGCTTGCCATTTGTAAGAGCCTTTAGATTTTTCGCTTGAGTGAAATGGCGGAACTTGTTATCTATAAATAGTAATAGGACGCTTCACTGCTTGATTTAATTCATAATATGCTTTAACCGCGTAGCTTGACATATGCGTCTAGCTGGCGCCATATATTAGAACATGTTGAAGAGAACAATTTGTTGCTTAACTTTGATGACCATAAATACCGGCCCGAACCGATATAAATGCATATCCGGAAGTACTTTTCCGTCATTCGGATCACCGCATGTCGCTCGGTAGCAGCCCAACTTTGAATACGGAGAGTGTGTGTAAAATAAACAGCAATCAAGTGTACCGGCGTATCTCAAAAATTCTTTTGCGTTTCGCGATAAGTGATCTTGTTTAGGTTTCTCCATGTGCCTTCTTGAAGTCCATTGCGTACGTAATATGCGGGCCAGTGAAAGTTAGATACCTCAGCTTTCCGACTAGACTTTTGAACGATATCGGATTTATTGACTCTTTTGTTGAGTTAGTTCTTAGCCGTTCTACTTGAAGCGGTGTGCTTGCAACACTCTTTGTTCTAAAGCTTACTTAGTATTTCGCTGCATATTTTTGTTTGTGACACAAAAATCCATTTTTATTTTGCTTGACTTGGCCTTGAAAGTAAGACATTTGATCGATATCCATCGTTTCAAAATTCATTCGATCATTACTCTTAAACTCATTGAACATACCGTGGTTGTTTTTCGGTAAAAATCATCGTCAGCGTATAAACAAATTATCGTCATATATCTCCCCCGGAAAGTATTCATCAACCCTTGTGTTCCCGAGCTCGGAACTTCTTGATCCGATACAATCTTTCTTTAGAGCTGTAAAACTTTATCTTCCCGGCGCTTTATGAATATATCCTAGTGGTTGTTGATGTAGACTTAGCCGTCGAGATACCCGTTTAGGAATCGCGGGCTTTACGTCCATCGATGGGTGCCCGTTGGGTTTGGCTGCCGATTGGCGTAAGAAGTCTAATAGTATCGACTCTTTATGGCTGAGCAAATATCTGCGTAATGAATTGATCCCGTATATCTTATAGCATAGCCTTTAGCAACCCGGCGCACCTTGTGCTTTTCACTTTTCACTTGGTTGAGTGCTTTGTCTTATAGACCAATGCGGCGCCTCTGCTTTTGTCTTTTTTAAGATTTGTGAGTTCCCAAGTATAGATTTCTTCTTGATTACTTAATTTAACCATCCGTTGCTTTATTCCATTTCGCTTTCTTGATAATTTCCTCGGAAATATTCTTTGGGTCGCATTCAACCATTAAACAAAATAATGAATAATCAAAATTCCCAACCCGGACTTGTTGCGTAATAGATTTCATCTAGTCTTTGTGTTTTCTCACATGCGCCCCCCACAGATGCGGTATTATTCTGTATTGTTGCTATTTTTACGATGTTCTTGGGGTTGATTGAGGAGTTTAAATGTCGGACTTTGTGGAGGAGTCAGATCCTCGTTTCTATCATCTTGATGTTAGGGTTAACGCGCCATCATTATCATTGAAAAATAAACACCGCAATATTTCTTTCTTAAATCGCTCCCGTCTCCGATGTCTGTTTCGCCGAATTCAACATCACGAAGATAATTAAATTAACATCGCTGGATTATAAATGTAAACTTTGCTTCTTTGTCATATCCGATGAAGATGCATTTTTACTTTTGTGTCCAACTTTTTCTCTTTTAATCAGAGGAGAATATGTGCATATCTGTCGTCAAAATTACGAGATGTCAGCCCGATGGTTTGGTTCACTCACGTACTTCATTTGAGTGCGTATTTATTTTTAGTTGGGCGATTAAATAAATAAAGCTGCGCATAAGATAACCCGGCCCAAAAGGTTCTTAGCGTATGCTTTTCTTCTTTATAAATACTCCATTACTTTATGTCGAGGCAATCTTATTATTTCTTTACGCAATGCCATTCTGTTGTGGAGTATATGACATTGTCAACTGAAGATTGATTCCATGTGTTCTGTAGAAGTTTTTAAACAAGTTTGAAGTATACTCTCCTCCTCTGTACGATCTGAGTATCTTTAAATATTGTCCCTTTCTTTTAATTCTTTGAATTCGCGAATTTATTAAGAGCCTCTGCTTTTTCTTTCAAAATATATACTAACTTTTTCTGCTTTGAGATCATCGATAAATGATAATGTAATACATTCCCACGAATGATCACCAAATATCGAGCAGACCAAGCTATGTCCGTATGAACAATTCCTAGAAGGTCGTCTTTGCTCTCATGATTTTCAATAGGAAAACTTTGTCTATGTTGTTTTCCTTTAACACATGCTTCACACAATTGGTTTGGTTCATTTATTTCTGGCAAACCGTAAACCATCTTTGTTTTTGACAATAATTTCAAGCCAGTAAATCCAAGGTGACCAAATCTCATATGCCATAACCACGAGTCATTTTTAATGACTGACTTCAACAACTTTATCTTACGTCGTTTAAGTATCGAGTGTGAACAAGCGGTTCTTTTTTTTTTGTCATCTCAGCATTTCTTGATGAATTAGTTGAACTTGATTTGGATTATGAGAGAGTTGTCCTTTCTTCGTGTCGTATCCTTTCTCCTGAGTTGATCGAGGAAGTGATGATATTACTTTTTCAAAAGCGGTATATAATAGAGCATCATTTATACACTTATCACCATTCTTTAATAAGATCGTTATTATGCGGCTTTTCAAAACTTCTTTGGAGTTTTTGCAGTCGCCCCAGTGACCTCACTTCAGCGTCATCATTTATTTCGTTGTAATTCCTTTTTTGACCGCACATATGATTCTTTGGCGCTGGTCGAATACCCGAACATTTTTGTTGCGTTCCTCGTTTCGTTTTTATGTAAGGAATATGGCATCTCCGTACGTCTCTTTCTCTTTATCTAATTTTGTAAAATAATTTCTTTCTTTTACTGCGGGGTTTGATCTACGTTCATAGGCGAGAATAGCCCGAGTCTTGTTGTAATTATAACATTGAGACATGAGACTTATTGACCTTACGTGGTTGAAAAGCCTTCTTCTCGGCCTCTGAATCCTCTACCACGATTAGATGGTGAAAACTTTCATTTTATCGGTCTCTATTAAGCGGTTGTCTTCCCCAAGTGTCCTCGTCACGCCTCGAGAACCCCGCATCTAAAGCCACATTCTTTGTGCATCTGGTAGTGCATGAATTGTCACTAATAGACATCTTGCTTTGCAAAGCCTTCTCTAAATTATCACTGTCATCATATTGATTCATGCGTTGTTCATGGGCTTGTAAAGAACCCACAAGCTCATCAATCGAAATTGTAGATAAATCTTTTGATTAACCCCGTGGAAGTAACAACGAGGAATCAAACTTTCTTGTCAAATAGCGAAAGCTTATGCATGGCCTTGGCATCATCAACTTGTTCTCGTTTCTTTTCATCATTTATCGCGGTTGTCAAGCAGTGACATATTAACAAACTATTCTCGAGAACTTTTCATTTTTAAATTTTTCGAATTAAACACCAAAGTAGTACATTATTTCCTTTTTCAAGCTCCTTGGAATATTCTTTTGTAAAATCTCCACAGCTTCTTGGATGTTTACGCCTCGATATTTTTCAAAGGTTGATTCGTCAGCGTTGAAAAATTACAAATAATATCCCCAGTCCTTTTTGCGAGAATCTCTTAGCGATGTGCTCGTCGTTCGAAAAGAGGCTACAGCAACATCCCCGGATTTTCGGGCTCGGTATACCGATTTTCAACTATGTACTAGATATATTGAGAACCGAGTAGAACCTTCATTTGTATACTCCAATTCAAATAATTCGTGGCCGTCAATTTTGGAATTTGTGGTTGAATCATATTCGACATTTTATTCTCACTAGAGATAGGACAGCAGTACAACTTGTTGAAGCGTGATGGTTATATAATAAATATTTATATGTATCTTGAATAATAATGATCTATGTAATTATATTAATATGTATTACATAAATTATATATATTACATGCATGGTGATGTTCAAATCTACTCTCTGGAGAGCTTATTAGAATATAAATAATTCTATCTTGTTTTCTATATCTATTATCATAACATATGCTTATTTATAGTGTAATATTCCCCACGAATATCGCAAATGTTTGTTAACAATATCACTAGCCGATTACCATAAATAACTTAATGGTATCTATTTCTTTAATTTTCTTCCATCTATTTCTCTCTAATACAGAAATACGGTTGTTATTCTAACAATGGTGGATCGAAAATGCATTTTCTGAGGAGAATTATCCAACTACAACTTAACAAAATACTGTAGAATCACTAGATAGATGAATTCACATTGTATAGTACTAACAGATTGTATGTATCTCCAGGTAATGCTTGCTAGATAATGGAATTAGAAGGATGATGAAAATGTGTGATAGCAATGAAGGAGGGTATGCAAGGGGCCTTTTTGATGGCATGATGCCCAATTTTTGAATATATTGTGAATATTAGTCAGCTTTAACACTGGATTGGTATCATTAGTGCAAATGTGCAATACCCCTTTTTTGTAAGCTAAACTTAGCTTTTGATTTTTGTAAGGTTATGACCTTGAATTGTTATGTCCAACTTCCTAACAATTTTCCATATCATCTAATTGTTGCTAGTAACCAATATAGAAATATTACAGATGAAATCAGTAAAAGACAAAAGGAGCTCACTAACAAGGCAAACAAACAATTACAATAGCTTCAATGACATCACGCTAGCAGTAATATATAGTTCCTACCAAATAGAGATTAACTAGTAAAATGCTACACATGAAAGAAAAGTTAGTGAATCAAACAAGTCAATCTAAAGAGGATGAATGGTTGTCGCCCACAAGATAAATCAGATATTTGCTCAAATGAGTGTCTTCAATTTTCAGATGGCATCAACATCATATTTTTATTCATCATACCATTACAGTCCATAACCACAACTTGTATAAATATAATGATATCAAATTTTATTTACTAGAACAAAAATATTGAAGTTAAAAATATTATGATGACTTAAAATAGTTGAGTGGTGGGGCAGGGAACAAGGCGTGATTTAGCACGGCTGTTATACACACTAAAATTGTAAAATGAAGGGAGAAATTACTTTGAAATAAATGACAGCATGTTTGTTAAACAAGCGGAGTATCGAAAGCATGTTTGATAAGAAATAGCGAATTATCTTTATGATTATAGAGTGACAAATAAATTCATTTTATAAAGAAAGCAACAAAAGGATAAATAACCCAATATGAGACAATCATAAAACTTTCCGGCCGCTACTGCGACAAACATGGAAAGAACTTCCGGCCTTTTGCTACAAACATTAACGTAAATTGCTAGTTTGTCATCAAAACATGCAAAAAAAAAAAAGATTGAGTACACGAAAATATTTAGAAAATGTGGTCTTTATTGATATTGAATCAAAGTACAAATACTTATTACATTGTGAAATTTGTTGGGACTACTTCATGATTTGGCGATGCGGTTTGATGTCTCGTTTATTTTTAGTCGAACTTACAGCGTATTATTTGGTCGAATGAGTATGTCTGGTAGTGGACCATTCTGGTTTGGCTTTATAGTCACAAAACATGTTTTGAAGCAGCTTTCTTGAAATCATGAGGAGAATCACGACAAATTGAACAGGCGCATTACAATAGATATTTGTTATATGTGTACTATGATGATTTAGAAAACTTGATAAAATTTTAGTTAACTTACAACAAAGATATTCCACATCTTATCTCGACAAAGGTTAGGAACAAATACGCGGTGTATCCGATTGACATGTATTTCTTCCAAGCGAGATGGGCATTACGTGGCGTTGCCCGGACGCAGATCGAAACTATTGTATGAATTAGTAGTAACAAAAATAGTAAATGAAGAAATTGACAAAATGAAAAAATATTTACCATCAGCAGACATACTACAAAACCGATAAGCGTGATGATGTTCCGTTATTGTTCATAGTTTAAAATTTTGATTATGCAAATTTGGGTTGAAAGAACAGTGATAATAAAATGCTTGATTTTAGAAAATGATGTTGAATATGAAGGTATTTAAAAGAAAAATTTTATGATATTGAATATGTTGGTGATTCTGAACCTGAGACATCGTATATAAAGAATAAAATACACATGCAAACAAATTATTTTAGTTCTTATATGTTAAGAAGCATGCGAGTAATTCGTTTGTTTAGTAACAAACATGAGCTTAATTCGCTTGTATACTTATAAACATTTGCGTAGTTTGTTTGTTTCCACCTCGTTTTTGGTGAAAGATGTGTAGTCTTATCATCCTTTGTATTAGATTTGGTAGAGACACGTTTATGTCGAGAAAAGACAAGTGAATTTATGTTTGTGCTTGTGTTGTTTTTTATTTAATGTTTATTGCTAAAGTGACATCAAGATAACATGCTTGTTCTCTTATAAACATCTACATACTTTAGTTGTTCTATTAGAATCTAGTAGCGAATTTTTAATTGTGATAAAACACCAAATTCGCATCAGGATCTCAAAATGACATATATTAATATAAAACACATAATAAATATGAATAAAGAGTTCTTATATTGCGGCGAATGAAATCAGCCTCCCCTCGAGCCAATGCCTCGCTTGAATCCCCTTGCAAAAGCCTCTCCGTCGCTTATCGACACGAAAAGGATGTCACTACAGATTGCAGCACGGGAGGAATGGTCGAGCCAGACACTAGAGTTGTTGAAGAACAAAATGGAAGAGAAAACTCTTCCAAAGGGGAAGGGGGCACACGGTTCTAGGTAGAGAGAGGCAAGGGTTTTTTTTATTTCATCTTATGAAAAAAACCATTGTCTCTTTCTTTAAATACCATTTGCTAATTTTCACCCATTAAGCAACTCGTTAAGAAATCAGTTTAACTCGTTAACTTAATCAGATCGTTATGTGATTCTAATCCAAATAATGAGTTGTTCTATTTTAATTAACTTAACAGAAGTCAATTAAAATACTAACGAATCCTTTATCAAATAACTTATCAAGTTATTCTCATCAATTTCAATTGCTTAATTGATTAAACTTGCAAGGATTTAACCAATTGATGTTCATCGATATATATTTGACAAATATATATATATGTTGGCAGAATACATCTATCAATTTACAAGTCTCGTTTAATTTCATAAATGAAATAATTGAATATCATTTTGTATGTGTATGACGCCCAGGCTTAGATAGTAAGTTGTATAATAATAATAATTGACCAATTACTATTATTATAACAATTAATAGTGAGATACAACAATGCGCTCATAAGCCACTTAAATTATCATGAGCACTAGTAATATACAATTACTAATGTGAGCACTAAGTTCGATAATCACATTTAACCAACTTCAGTAGAAATGAATTGATACGATTAATAAATAACGGACATAATAAAAAGAATTAATTTTCATTGATTTCCGCGGTTTCAACCTCCACCGGCATATTCTGCTTGTGTAGCTAATAGAAACTAAAAAGCCTAAAAAGCCTAACCCGGCGATTTCTTCTCCCTCTCCGCCCGGCCTTATGGCGAGAGAGCTACACTCCTCTCTTGAGGATGATGTTAATAAGCCTGTGCAGTCAATTCGCAAACTTCGTATGCAAAAATTCTTCAAGGTCCTAATATTCATCGCCGAATGGAAATAGAGGGGCAAGATGATGTTCATCTCAAGCCCATCTCCCGGTATTCAAACAAACCATCAATTAACTAAAAGCTTGAAGAAATCCAATTTATTGGGCAAAATGAGAATTTGTCTTTGGTGGGGAAATTCTCCGTAGGCGTCGCGATGGAAAAAAATTAAAGCTTTTTTGGTTGGTCTCAAGCTTCAAGGGAGCTCCAATGTTTCTATTTTCGACCAAAAACATGTGTTCATTGAATTCAATCTCAAAGCTGATTTTAATCGAGTTTGGCTGGGGTGGCTTGAATTACATCGGCCGTTGCGCTATGCAGTATTCAAATGTGAAGTGATTTCTCCTAAATCGTGAATCGTAAGGCACCGGTATGGGTTCGGTTTGAAGGTATACCCCTTTATTTGTTTGATGAAGTTTCCCTTGTCAATTGCCATGCGGTTGGGACTCACTGCCATAGACCCAAATAATCTTAATAGAACAAAACTGGTCGGCTCGTGTGTGTGGAATTAGATGTTGCCTTTGCTCTTATTGATTCATTTGGGTTGGGTTGAGATGATGATTCAGCAGTCATTTTGGATGGGATTTGGATTAAAGTGTTTTATGATGTTATCCCCCCTTTCTGTACTTCTTGCTATCACATAGGACATGCTATGGGGGTATGTGAACAAGCCCGGAGGTTTCAGCGTCAGTTGGTCTTTGGAGGCGGCCGGTATGGTGAGTGTAGACAAGGTGTTTGATAAAATGCCTCATCCAGAGAAGACTACTGCTCCACTGGTTCATCTTTGCTACTTCTTCGTCTTGACTGAGACCATGTTAATTTGGTGGAGATATGAACTCAAAAGCAATTAACGGTAATGAGCAGTAGCAGACTTAGTTATCGAGAATAGTTGCCCTCTTGTTGATTGCTCAAAAGTGCAGATGCTGCAGGCCCGATTCTTGGCGATTTATTGGAATGATTGGGCGATGCGGTGGAAGCTTACGAGCATATTGCAACAGCTTTAGACCGACCCGATTTAAAACCGACCGGGCAGAGGTTTTGCGGCCCGAGGCGAGAGTACAAGTCGACATGGTTCGAGGTGCTTCTAATGTGCCAGTCGGACTAAACAGGGAGCTTAGATTGAGGCGATTTGGTGGTGCTGAGGTTTATGTAGGTGTTAGGATGGGAAACACATGTCCCCAGTCGAGGGATTCAGTCGAGGGAGGCTCATGACAGAGGCGATTATAGTTGACGATCGACACCTGAAGGATGGGCGGTGTGGGACCTTGACAACTCAAATAATAGAAAAAAGGCTGAAATCCATAGAGACATGCTTCGATTGGGTTCTCGACTCGGAGAAAAAGTTGCAATTTTACTAAGGTTAGCAATCAAGCTCTTGGGTAGGCAGTAGAAGAAGAAGAAGCGCTTGAGAAGAAAAAGGAGTACCTTGAGTCAAGGAATAACGACTAAACTCACAAGAATTAGTAATTACATGTAACCCTTTTCGATATGTGAAGGCAGGTATGACTTGTCAACATAAAGGTGTTAACCCAAAACTACAAAAAGGTCCCAACTAAGAATTTCATATTGATTTACCTATCGATTTTGATCGATGATGTACAGCAAAGGCGATGCTATAGAGGAAATGTCTTGATACCGGTGTCATTAGGTCGATTAAGCTAGTGGCGGAGATGCGTCTCCGGTTAGCGAGATCTTGGAGAAGTTAAAAAAGTTGCGCAATCGTGTTGATTTTCTAGATCATCTGCGGGGAAGGCAATAATGTGATAAGGAAGAGTATTTAGAGGAAAATGAAGAGTTCTTTAAGCGTTATGTCGCCAGGCCACGCGTGGTCATTGACTATCATCGCCAGGCCCTGACGTGGAAGGAAGGAGGCGAGACGAGGGAAGAGGTTTTGGTCGGGAGTTCTACGGCCACCGGTAGGTTATAGTAGAGGAAGAACTTGGAGACTGACAGTGACTGCTCGTTGTTGAAAGTTAGCGGATCTTTGACGAGAGACCCCCAGCACCGTTTTGAGGGTTCCAAGCACTATTTCTTGTTTTGTCTTGATTTTTATTTAATGTTACGGGTTTCATCCCACGAACAATTATGTATTGTTGAAGTGATTTATAAAATGTGTCGAATTCAATCTAACCTCGTCAACATGAAATCAAAATTACCGCATTTATAAATGAATTTTAATTCTGGAATATGTTTATAATATGAAATAAAAATTACACTTTTATTTAGATAAAGTAAAAGTTGTTGTTATTATTATTATTATTATAATTATTAATTACTCACTAATTTTAATAATATAGAATTTATATCATTAGATTCGTCTTTGAAAATAGTTTCATAAAAAGGAAAAGAAGAAGTAAAGTGCATTAATTAATAGCATAAACGTAGTGTAACTTCCGAGACAGGAAAAAGCGTAGTGTACAATAGAAGTAATAATTAAATAGCATATAAAAACACATCATTCATAATTTACGAAATATACGTCAGCGAAACTAATCAAATCCACAGTTATTTTTTATTCTTTATCTTAGGTAGCATTATATGCCGATAGTTATGCCAATCATCTTTGAAGCGGTATGAAGTGCTGGTGAGTGCGGGTCTTTGTGTCCCTTAGCGATCCCATCGGCCCCGGATGTACAGAGCGACCTACTGTCGGCAGTCGTCTGATGTCTCCGGTGAGCCTTAATTATGCGGATCGGGATGTCACTGCATGGGTGTTGCGTATATGCGGCAGCGTGCGGCTATGACATTATTCTGAGAAATTAAAAATAAAATGTTAGTATAATGATCATAAAAAAATATAATATAAAAGGTAATGAAAAATACACTTTAACAGCATGACACATTTCATGAAGACCATTATTATCTACATTGAGAACTCTGTCTCACAGTTATGCGCTCTAATATGAGTCTTTGAGGAGATGCAACTCGTAGCAATCGTTTGGCGTCGTAGCTATATATGCATAGGGATCCATAGTATGCGGTTCGACATGAGTGGCTTGCATCTTAATCAGTGTAATCTGAATCTCCAATACACTTTCTTGAATATTCGCGTACTGCAGGGGTTGGGTGCCACTAGCTCGATAGGCGGGATGATTGTAGCCTCCCAGCTTGTCGTGCCACTCTGCAGCATATACGCTGGGTGACATTCGAGAAATTGTATGTAACGTGATAATAAGACATTGTGGGAATGGAGGCGACGGGCCCGTAGGGTGTCCACACGACCTGTTATGATGAATGGAAACGATGTAAGCCTTTTTTCAGACAATGTTATACAAAATTTAATATATAATATTTTCATACATGTTCAATTGTCATCTGATCCAACTACTTACGATAGCGGAATCATTTCATTGAGATTAGATATTCGGGGTAGTGTTATCGATCCGTCGATGCGATACTTGGTTGGCTGTTGCCAGCGTGGTACCTCGAGGCCGGTGAACAAGGAAGTACTCATAGATCAGCCATTTTACTTGATATGAAAATCAATAATGAGATTGGTTTTTAAACTATAAACATGAATAATTCATTTAATCTATAGATCGACGGTACCTCAAGTAGAGTTATGCATCCAGCCATTTGCTTTGATTCACTCCTTAGCGCTCTGGTGGTGGTAAAGATGCGGCTAGAGATGCTTGGCGCCCCAGCGTATTCTCGGCTGTCGACATGCTCAATGAAGTCTAAGTATTGTAGCAGTGTGCGCCCCAGTTATCGACAAAGCGATATCATCCCGACAAATACCAAAAGTGCGCCTGAGCCTTGTGCTTGAGTCCCTTGCGTGCGGTGAAGTGCCAAATCGTTTGATGCTCGTTAATAAGACACTCCTTGTTGTTCGTTATACTCAACCACGTCAATTATTGCACACGGATTATGCGCGTCGGCCAGCATGACGACCAATAGTGGTCCCGAGATAGCATGCACATGAGTGCAAGTAATTGTCATTCGCCCAGGCATATGGAAGGAGTTCGTCTCACCGTGCCGCGGCTGATGAAATTTGTGACCAAAAGGCAGTTTGGTGTCTAGAACACTATATGCAGGACATGAAGCGAACCCCGGGCAGCATTGACAAGAGCGTACCCAATTTTCATTGCCAGGGTGGCCAGCGGTTTGTTGCTCTGTCCCTTGTATTATTATACTATCAAATTAAATTAGTTATACTATATCATATTATTATACTATTAAATTAAATCGATTATTATCTACGTCCTTTTTACATAATGGATAACATATATAATTACGATTTGATCAATCTTGATGAATTGCGACACTACTTTGTCGATGAAACCCAATTTACGATTCTGATCCAATCGATCCATTTGATTATACACGATGCATCAAGTTAGTTATGAAAATCAGGAAGATCAATTTTCCGACATAAGTGAGGAATTTAGTAATCTAGAAGGCGGATTAGGAGCGGAGACAAGAACGGGGAACATGTTGGGTTGTGGCGGCGTATAGGAAGACATTATGTTGGCGGATCGAAGTTCTAGCTGACGGACCGAACAAAAGGAGCATCGATTCTTACGGTTTTAGTCAAGGACTAGAGTACATAACTAATAAGAAAAAATTCACACGGGAGACGTCAACGCAGAAAGCCGGGTGTGAATTTCGATTAATCGGAAAGGAGTACCTTAATGGTGGAGGTCGGTGGTGGGTCCAAGTGAAGTATGGGAGACATAACCATCCATTTCCTTTATATATTGAGGGGTCTAGGTTGGGCCTGATCAAGGCTTACGAGTATGAGGCAATTAGGGAACAAGAACAAATGATGCTACCTCCAAGCGACATGCTTGCATCGTTAAGAGTGCCGACCGTGAAATGTTCTTGACTTCGCCCGAGTTTACGGTGTAGTGGCGAAGATCGTAAAGAGAAAGGAAAGCAGGATGCCGTTGCAAAATGTTTTTGTTTCTTTGTAAGAGAATAAATACTTCTTTGACTTTAATTATTAATCGAGGTTTGTCAACACTTTCGGAGATGTGGTATCCGGTCACCCGGTGACCTCCCGATACCATTACTTAATGCATATCCTCAAGTGATAATGCTCGATTGCACCTATAACACAAACATGTATGGCATGACACTACTCGAGGTTTTTGGAGGCGGCAGTGCGAACAAAACAGCCATGGTATGTTACGCTTTCTTCGATCATGAGAGAGGAAAATTACACGCGTAGGTTTTGACATTGACTCAGAACATTATTTGATATGAAGAAGGGCCACAGCGTACTTGTCACAAATCAAGATCGGGATTTGATATTGTGGCGAGAAAAGTGTTCCACTAGTCTAAGCTTACCGTATGCCTATAACACGTTGAGCAATGTGTTCTACAAATAGCATTGTCTCGGCCGGGGCCTCTACCGGATATTGTAGAGGATTCGAAATACTTGTTGGAATTAGATATATCGGCCGGCTAATGAGAAGGAATGGGAAGCGAAGATGGGAACATGTAACATTTAATTACCGGGCATGAATTGATTGATTGTGCGAAACTACATGGATCATCGCCCATCCGAGAATATCCTCGGTTGGCACGTGTTGATACTTCCATAAGTCCGTTATACAACCAACATGTATGTTATTGATATAAAACATCATTTTATACAAGTAATCTATTTAAGATGACGATATATAGTTCGATGACGTGTGATTAAATTCGAGTCGAAGGGAACATTGCCTGATGAAAGCGGAACTTGAAAGAATGAAACTATCCATTCGACACCATATTTCATACATTTTATTAAAGTCGTGAAGGATCAAATTGACATAAAAAAGTGTCAGTATAGTGGAACTAGGGTCCGAACAGCGATATTGCGTAACCTTTTTAGGGGCTGGTTAGAAAATATCAATGAAAACTTTTCATCTAATAAGCGAGGAAATTGGAATAAATGTATGGCGGGGTGAGAGTTGCCAAAGGATTGTGGTTGTTACGATTCGACGAACCACGTAGTGCATTGCCCATGTCACTACATCCGGTCGTCCGTAAGAGGGATTAGCGTTCCTTTTAGTGACATATTACAGTATTGGCAAAGAAGTTGGACATAGAGTTTCCGGGGAGTTCTGACGAGGGGTGATGAAAAAAATGGAGCGGTCTGAGATAACGATGGAAGTCTTTCACGACCATTAGCGTAGAAACCTAAACGTTACCGAATCTGCGGTTATGGAAATTGGCTTAAACATCCCTATCATAGGCGCCCAGTTAGAGCCAAATCGGAAGTAAATCAAAAAGAAAGACAAGGTTAGAATGGCATCGCTTTTCAAAAAGTAGTAAAATTTATTGGTTACAAGCAATCTCCTAGTAAAAAAGGTGTTGGGCGTGTTGCCAAAGTGGGTTAAATCGCGTAGTGTATACTAATTTGTCAAATTTTAATTGTAGTACACATGATCGACATTGATCATCCGTCCCTCGATAGCGTTGTATTGGACAAATGGATGAGATGCTTCGACTCAAGGTTTGAAACAACATAGAATAGAATCAACTTATTCAGCAGCATGGCGTTACTAGGAAGATGAACCGTGCCGTTGCCGAGATATCAGTACCTTTGTTAGAATCCCAGTATGAATCATGGTTGTAATTAATAGCCGATTAAATACGTCTCGGATATCAAATGATATAAATTAATCTAAAACATATAATGACTATATGAATACCAAAGTACTTACATAGTAGTAGAAGACAGTAAATCACATGAAAATCGAAGCCTACGTGCACAGCCTCTTTGAAAAAGCTTCTCGGTGCATGTCGGCCGAGTAGGCGTTACTGCAGAAATGCGCACGCAGGAGAATTGAATACGAGAGATGAAGCTTGCTTTAGAATTGTATGAATAAAATTGGAAGAAAATCTCTTCCAAAGAGAGAGGGAGGAGAGTCGTGTCTCATGGAGGGAGGCGGGGTTTTTGATTTCTTTTTTCCATCTGTGAAAAACCACTTGTCTCACCTGCATTTATAATACTCCCTTAATTTAACCCGTTAAGCAACTCGTTAAGAAATCGATTCAACTCGTTAACTCAATTAGATCGTCTAAGCATCTAATTAGTTAATGAGTTAATAGTGAGTTGTTCTATTTTAATTTAACTTAACAAGACCAATTAAAATACCCAGCGGGTCACTTTAAAATAACTTTATCCAAGTTATTATTCGATCTCGATTGCTAAATTGGGCTCAATTAAACTAACAAGTTCAATTGACTCTCCGTTTGTTTGTTCATATATATAAATATATACTATTATTAAATACATTTCTCGATTCTGAGTATCTTGTTTATTTAAATACAGAAATATAATTGAATATCCTTTGTATGTGTGTGTGACACTTACAGCCTCGAGATAATAATGGGATTGTATAATAATTAATAATTTGACCAAGTACTATTATTATAACTTGATAATGAGTAAGATCTGTGATACATTTCATACTTAAATTATCATGAGAACCGAACTAGTAATATACAATTACTAAGGTAAACACTAAGTTCCGATGAAAATATAAACCCAACATTTCACGGTAAATGAATTGATCTATGATTGCGCGTTGAAGCGCGATAAAGGGAATCGATATTCATTGATTTCCAGCAATTGCGTAATGAATAACGCCTTTTAGCCATTTTAAATACGTTATTTAATTAATTCTTATAATTAATTATTTAATTTATATGTAATTGGTATTTAATCGAATTTCTTATGTAGTTAATTATTTAATTTATTCTTATGTAATTAGTTATTTAATTCATTCTTATGTAATTAATTATTTATTTTATTTTTATGTAATTAATTATTTAATTCATTCTTATGTAATTAATAATTTAATGCATACTTATATAATTAATTATTTAATTTATTTTTATGTAATTAATTATTTGAATTCATTCTTATATAATTAATTATTTAATTTATTTTTATGTAATTAATTATTTAATTCATTCTTATGTAATTAATTTCTGAAATTCGTTAACTGTAATTAATTTGTATTTTCTTTAAATATAATTGTTAATTCATTTTTATAAGAATGTGTTTATGTAAAAACAAAACATTTATGCGTGCTTAGTATATTAGAATTATGTTGATGTTAGTTCTTATAAAGCATAATCATTAAACATTATCGTAGAAGCGTCTCATTAATTATCTTAGCATTCGCTTTCCCAAAGGAGCAAAACAGTAATTTCGCATAACATTTTGACTGTTTTGGTGCCGTGATTTAGGCAGGCTAACATAGTAGACTCCGGACTTGACGGCATTTGCAACTTGGCAGAATTTATGGCAAGCGGTGGTAGAGAAGTTGAGGGGTCAGAGAAGCTGATTCTCTACTCTTACTGGAGAAGTTCTTGCTCTGCCCGTGTCCGCATAGCTCTTAACTTCAAGGGTCCCTCCTTGTCCTTACCCCCCCCCCCCCCCCCCAGCATATAATTCATCTCTGCTCTTCTCTTTTCAGGATTGGATTATGAGTATAAAGCTGTCAACTTGCTCAAAGGAGAACAATCCAATCCTGGTTAGTGTGGATAACTATTCAATCCTCGTTACCCCATAATAAATCATTCTCTATTTTATTGTGTTTCAATCACTCCTTTAAATCTCTGGATACTAGTTGGTAGTAGTTTAAAATATTAAGTGGGAGATGAAGAAATTGCTCAAAGTCACACTCTTGAACTTGTAACGTTTAGAGAATATGAACACCAAGTTGGCATGAATTAATTTAATCGTTCTAAATATATTACAATAACAATCAAATCTTTGACAAGGTTGTGAGATTTGAGATTATAGAACTGATGAATGAATGGTAGGACTTTGCAATTATAATAACAACTTCCACAGTAGAATTGTAATTTCCATGTCATCAAAGTTACTATGGTCTTTCAATCTTTCCTCTTTCGTAATCTGAATCGGGTCAATTGTAGACTTTTTGAAGCTTAATCCCCTGGGATATGTTCCTGCCCTAGTAGTTGGAGAGGTAGTAGTTGCAGATTCTCTGGCTATCTTAATGGTAAGTAAGCTTCCCTGAAATTTATATGGGTTTCCCAATATTTCGGATGATGCTGTTTTCTGAGTAATATTTGAAATACAGTATTTGGAAGAGAAGTACCCTCAGCATCCTTTGTTGCCTCAAGATCTTCAGAAAAGGACTCTGAATTTTCAGGTGACTGGAATTCCAAATTCAAGTAGAGTTTACCTTTTTATTCTATAATGATTATACCATTGAGAAGTAGCTAATCAGATACAGTTTAGTCATTTCTCGAATCAGCTTGGAGGTAAAAAAATTGATCTTGATAAGTATGCACCCTCCCTAGGACTACAAGTAAATTTTAATTTCTTACACATGAAACATATGTTCCTTTTTTTATGTTTAGTATAAGTAGCTTTACCTCACATTTTTGTTATTTTCTATGAGTAGTTTTATTCCCAATGATTGTTTCGTTATTTATTCAGGTTGCAAATATCGTTGGTTCAAGCATTCAACCTCTCCAGAACATACCTGTTCTTGTGAGTAGAAAATTACATTCCCCAGTTAGCTACTTTTTACGGACTGCGTGATTTATCTTGGCTAATTTTTATCCGCAGAAATTCATTAATGAAAAACTTGGTTCCAGCGAGGTGCAACCTTGGGCTCAAAGCCACATAAGAAGAGGCTTTGGTGGTAAGCCTCGTCATTTCTTGACTTGGCCAAAATAAATGTTCTTTAGACCATTTCCTGCTCAATCTCTGGGCTTATAGCCTTAGACTCAACTTATTGCATCGCTAATTGAGAACTTAAAGTTCACTTCTATGCTTTGCTTTTAGATGATTGATGTCAGACTTCCGTGCGATATGGATTTCCAGTTATCCTATCACAAAAGACATTTAATTACTCAAGCTCATGTTCATCATTTCAGCTCTTGAGAAGCTTTTGAAAGATTTTGCTGGAAAATATGCCACTGGAGATGATGTTTTCCTGGCAGGTTCCTTCTCAGAACCACTTTTTTTCTAGATTTGCATATGATTGCAATCTGCCATAAGTCTTGTAACGCCCGCCACGAAAACCGTCGATGCGTATTAGATTTGATGTACTAGCACATCCTGAAACCACCACGGGTCTTTCGAAATACGTTTTACATATTGACTCGCGCTTCATTTGACTTGCGATGGGTCACTTAAAAATTGTTAAAGTCGAGCAGCAACACTTGAGTTCTTTTGAGTTGGACTTCCGAAAGGAAGATGCATCTTGGTGGTGAGTAGTACCAATCAATCCTTATGAATGCGTAACCTGTCGCCCCTTAGTCGAATATTTGACTATTTCCTTCAATCCGATGCGTAATCCATTCAAGTTTTCCCCGTTGTATAGTTGTTTCATCTATATTGTTGTTGTTTGGGCAAAGAGAATGTAGTTTTGGTAACGGAATGACTGAATTACATTGATGTATCAGCCCCATCAGAAGTAATGTTGATTTATATTGTAGTTAGACAGCAAGTTACCTCAAATTATTGATCTGAAATATTATATTTGATCTTCCTGGCAGATGTGTTTCTTGCACCTCAGATCCATGGAGCAATTAACAGATTTCAAGTTGACTTAATATCTCTGGTAATTAAAACTTTCTCACTGCTGAGGCTTTTATAAGGCTTACATCTGTTTGGAATGTGTCTAAGACAGTAATATTTTGATGATGACACGTCTGTTAGAAATATGTGATCTTTTGCTATAGCAAACGAGAAAAAAATTATCTATGACTGACTGTATAAATTGTTTCGAGAAATGTCAATTAGTATAGCTGAGATAAATTTGTATGTGTAGGATGAATTTCCTACTATCTTGAGGATATTCCATACATGGAGACTACTGCATTTAAAGGATGTATATGCAGACTTTAACTGATACACCTCTGAAAGAAAAACTAAGGTATTTTAATTGCTTCAAATAAAATTTTAGGTATATTTAACTCGGTAAGTTCTATCTACTTGAATCTATGACTTTGCCATGGTGGTACGCCAATTTCAACTGAAGGAGGGTGCTCAGTGTCTTTTGTAGGCTGATGAAACTGTTTTTCAAAGATGTACTTGTTTGTTCATGACTATTGTGTATCTTTATAGTGAGGGATGCTGTCAAATTCCGCTGAATATTATTACAATGAACAATAAATTCATATAATTATATGAAGAACCAAACTTTTTAGAACTTATTGTCTCTAAAGCATCTAATGATACAATTATGCCTCAGGCTTTGTATCCTATTGCCCAGAAATTATTTGTAGCTCTCGTTGCTTGGTGTTGTCATTGGAAATGGTGTCTCTTACTCTTACTCTTCGGACATTGATAACGTTTTTTTTAGACGTCAATGGAGTTCTTTCCTTAATTGGTTGTATGAGTAATAAACATTACAGAAAGAACTGCAAATAAGGTTCATATTGCAGTAACCAAAAGTTGCCACAGGATATATGCACATTCAATGCATTCTACGATTATTCTGCTGCATGACACAGTACTGACTTTTTGTCATTCTACATGATACGCATCTAGGCAAGGAGTATTAGCTCTCGACTTTCCCTTATGTTTTTTCAACAGAAATTATATTTATTTACCAGACCATGTCTTTGTTAAATGTCTATGCATTGATCAACATTTTCTTATTTCTTTAATAAAAACTTAAATTTCACTTTTGAGAAACTGGATATCAAGGAGGCTGATATGATCTGCCAAACCTCCTCTGCAGATGGTTGTAGTCATAGAATAATGCTTGATAGCAGCAGCACTGACAATGTCTTTATAATAAATAAATCGTAATATCCCTGACAACACTATATAGATGTTTCGACTGAATTACATGATTGCATGCATATGTTATGACTTATGATGCCGATCAACTCGAAATTACAAAGAAAAATAACAATGTATTTAATCAATTTGTTTGCTTCTGCTCTATAATTTTGGCTTTATTTTAGTACTATGTGTCTATGTGATGACAAATTTTTGTTAAAGACGATGGAGGTGAATCGTAGGATGTCCTTTGATGATCGAGAGGCGATTGCTTTAAATCGGCAATCTGAGGATTTGACTAAATCATGAAAGATGGTGCTTATAAGTTAACGTTGACCTTAAACTATTTCTAGATTAATTTATCTTTCGAAACATGCAAGAGACATTGCAGGAATATTTATTTGGTAAAGGTATGTATTATATTATAATAATAATATTATGTCTCCTCCTTCTAGAGGTGGCAGCAAATTGGGCAGAACTGTTTATAGACCCCAAAAAGCAATAGTGTAATTAAGTGAATTCTACATTCTATTTACTGTTTTTTTCCATTTAATTTAGCGTATAGATATAGAACGATGATTTCAATATAGTATTATTAAATTTAAGTCTGACGATCAATGATCAAACTTAAGTCAGAGAGTCAACTGCTAAACAAAGTTGAAAATAAAAGATCAGAGGAAGATAATGTATAGTTGGTACTTGTTGCAATAGTGCTAACAGTGGCTAATGATGTTTAATGAGTCGTGTTCTCGTAATAGTCAAGTGCATTTCCTTATCCTCTTCTATTTTGGCATTGCTCTAGCACTAAAATTATTTGAGGGTAGGTTACATAAGACCCCCAAAGAATTATCCATCTCTATTTAAATCATTTACATGAAATGAAAAGAATAAACAAGGGATGAAAAAGAATACGGAGTATATATGGTTTAATTGTCAATTTGGTTTCTAAATAAATCGAAGAGTGCGATTTAATTCCAAAAACGTATAGTTAGAATGTTTAGGTTATTCATGAAAGTGATACAATTCTTTACATGATCTACAAGCTTAATAAACAAAGATGAAATATGATTGGAAAACTTTGACAGGTGAATTTGGAATTAAAATAATAATTTTTCTTTAATTCATGTTTTAATTCTTAATTATGGTTTAATAGGTTTGTTAGTGGGACAATTTAGGGCCAATTATAATTAGATAAATGTTGTATAAAAGTCTAATTTTATACTTGATTGATTTTATATTAAGTGTGAAATATACAGTAATAGCTTTCTTTCTCTCACTGTTTGCCTGATAAAATCGATCTACATCTCACCATATTGAGAACATTCATCTCAGACGATGGATATTTTATAAAATGATGACCAAGTGATAACAACAATTAGTAAAATGTTTATGATATTTCACCGACCTGAATATAAGTTGATAGTACTTTTTAGCATGATTCTGGGGCTCCCAGCCATTAATATTCGATGGATTAATCTAAAACTACCTAAATTAGATCAAATTACTATAAATATTGTAAAGAGTTAGAAAAAATAATGGCGGATCTTAAGTTGGCTTTATCTGATGTACGGGTAATTACACCCAGCTCTATTGAATCAGAGCAAGGACATCTGTCAAAATTTTCTGATGTCCACTACAGATTTTAATGGCACTCAGTGTTTCATAATGTTTTAACTGATTAAATGAAAGAGGTGTAAACAAAAAAAGATTTTGACATTTAAACCATGTAATTTCTATGAATATCTTGAAAAATAATGATAACTGATATATATTTTTATTTTGTTTAATAGTATTATTACAAAATAATTTAAAGAAGAGGAAAAAATGAAATAATAGTTTAGTATAATAAGTGACTTCATCTTTTTTTTGTTGTTTTGAAATTGTGTAAATATATATAAGTGACAATTTATCAAATAAGTTAATGAAAGTAAAATAATAAAGTACTTAGTTTGATGATTTAATGAAGATTCCTATGATCAGATGCTTGACATAACTTATCGTTAAAATATGTCATTGCGTAATCTTTTGCTTATGAGGTGTGTTATATGATATTAGGGAGTTTATGGCAACTCTAGTAGAACCAATTCTGACCAGGAAATACTCCATGGCTGGTGCTTTGACTCTGATAGCAAAATATAACATATAGTGTATATCAAATATTATAACTAACTTTCTATCACTATGAACAATTAAATGGGTCATAGCAACTTTTGTTTTATGATCTTGTTATCTAGTATTGGCCTTTCTTTTAACTAGATCTTCAAATAAACAATATCTTTAATGAAAGATTATATAAATTTCTTTGAATAGTTTGCTCATGAAGATGGTTGTTAACAAATCTTTGGCCAAAACTGATAGCAAAACACACAGATGGTTGCTGTATGATGTTGCAAAAGAACACTAGTGCTTTCGGCGTATAGCATAAATATATTCGACCTATATAAATTAATGGTATGTTTCAAGCACCTGAACATAAGACAATAGCCAAATAAATGAGTTTGAGGCAGCGGGATCGCCTAAAAAAACATACAACCGCTCTGTAATTTTTACTGATATAAGTTCTTTGAGGGGTTGCCATGGGATAACTGTTGTCATCTTGGTTCTAACGGATGGGCGTCACCAGCGTCGATATAGCATATAGTGGACTTTTTTCGGTTGCTCCATGATTCGAGCATGCTACGTGAATCACTCTAAATACAGATTTCTAACTTCTTGCGTGTGGGTGATCGTGGTGAGCAGAGTCATGGTGATTAGAAGGAGACATCTTCTCCCACCCATTTCACGGGCAACTCAGCAGTATGTGGAGAGATAGATGTAGGCAAGGAGATCTACGGATGTATAAGGGTAGACAATGGAAGCTTCCTTTCAAACTTTGGTGGATTTGATCAAAAGCACCTGCCCTATATTAATTGTCAAATGTAGTTAGGCAAAATGAGATATAAGGGAAAAATCGTAATGTATTGAGCAAGAGAAACAGCCACCACTATGGAGATGGTGTCTCTATGATATGTTTTAATCTTAAGCTTGCATTCATTAACATCTTACAGTTAAGGCTGAAGGCTGACTATGGAATTTTCTTTATTCTGCTGCTATAATGTCTTCTTCCAATTTCTGTTTCTGCTTATTCTTTGATTCATTTATAGAATTATGTAGGTGCCATAGCTGTGAGAATGCATCAGAGGTAATAATGCATCTCTTGAGATTTTATGTGACAGTATTAATAATATACAGTATATATAAAAAGAACAAAGATGACTCAAGTATTATTTTAAAATATAATGTAGGAATTTAATCTGTATTAAGTTTTGCCTTTTTGAATAAAAGACAAAACCACCACTGTTTGTCGACTAAAGGGACATTATTATTGCATTGTTTTACGATTCAAGTAAGGCTGATTATTTCAGTGCACTTTACTGTCTACAATACCTATACTTTTAGGAGAGCCTCAGGCAATTATATGATAGTTGATAATTTTTTTAGGGTTATGTTTGGTCCAAATTGAAAAATATTATAATTAAATAATAAAGATTAATTTAAGGAAAATATAATAATGTTATTAAAATAATATTTAAAAGTGGAATATGTATTTTACCTTGTTAGAGTGAATAATGGTCACATCTATATAATGGAAATAATCATTTGTTATTTATTTACTATATACTCATAGTTTTTTATTTTGTCGTTTAGTTTAATTTTCTGTTTGAAATGTTATCTAGTTTTAGAATAATGAAATTACGTTTTTTATATTTTATTATAACGACTATCTTTTTCTTGAGGTATCAACTAATAATTCTATAATTCAAGATTATTTGTCATTATACATTTTTAATGTGGCATAGCTACTTTTTTTTTTGTAATTTATATGCGAATGATTAAAACGCAACAAATAAAAAAAACAGAGAAAGTATATAAGTATGTCTGACAAAGGTGAAGCTACTTGTTATGAACTAACTTAGAATGATCGTAATTTTATTTATTTTCTATAGTTATCGATTTTAGCGACGTGTCTTATCTTAGATATACCATAATTTGGATAATTCATCCAATAATTACTATACCCTTCATTTATTTATATGGATGTTTTTTTATTTTTCATATAAATTTTTGACCATTAATTACTTTTTAATTATATAATAAAAATTTCATTAACCAATATCATAAAAATATTTATAAGTATTATATTTAATGATGACAACATTGTATTATTATAATAATGAGTTAATTATCCGTTTAATCGATAGTATTGGTGTTAGAATTGCAGGGTGTCTGCTAATGAAAATGATGTGCAACTTTAAGTGATAAGTATACGTATGATATTCTGTTGGTCTCCAGACAGAAATAGTGATGTTAAGTTATTATATCTAATGACATGAAGCTATCACAGTAGAGATTGATCCTTTATGTTCAGTTATATACTCTATAATAGGTCTTATTTACACAAGTAATGGAGAACATGCAGTTTTGGAATATTATTTTCAGTACACTAGGCAAAACCCCGTTCTTACTCTGAAACTTTTAATAATATGGTTGTGATGCGTCGTTCGTCATTCTTCCACTATAGAAATAAAAAGAAAGAAGAAAAAAATCAATTTTATAGTAAATCTTAAAAGGCTACTACATATGCGTGCTAAAACAATGATTTTTTTGGTAATTTGTAGCAAAAAAATAAACTTCCTTAGAAATTCAAACTATGAAGAAATTAATATCTAACTACTTATAGATAGAAGGATATGCTCAATTCATTTCCAATTAATTAGCTGATTGCGTATCAAAGAAACTTTTGGCAAATTACTTTTTATTCACTAATGTCAGGAAAAATATGAAAATAATATCTATTGAATTTGGTTTTAAAAATATTTTCATAATATATTTACCTGTCAGCAATTTTTCATAATGTACATAAAAATGAAGTTAAAAGTTATTAATGCCGAAAGTGAAAAGTCGATTAATTTATGAAGAGATAGTAATTGATAGAGGAAGCATAAAGATTAATTAAGGTTTTGTTGATACAATAATAGCTCCTGAAATTTGTTTTGTGACATGAGGGGGATATATACTTATCTCATGATGTGAGATAAAGCGCAGGAATCAACTTATGTAATATAGTTGATCCACTTTAAAGAATCTTAAAAACGGCCGGTGTAGTTAGATCCCCAAAGATAGTAAATCTCATTCTTTTTGTTTTTTTGAAGGAAAGTATTTTTCAAGATTCTATAGAAATTTTTTATATAAACCGAGATAGTTATCTTCGGAAAATTCTAATGAAAGTAGAAATACATATGCTTTATTCTTTGAAGGTGGAAAAAAAAGATAAATATTAAAATTATTAAATAATTTTAGTTTGAAACTCATCAAATTAACCTCTTTTTTGGTTAACTAGATAGCTAGATCCATGAGTAAATCTCGTTCCATAGATATAATAGATTAAAGGGAACACCAAAGGGTAATTACTGAGGCAGTATGAGATAGAAACTCGCAGATGCGATTCACAAAGAGGCAATTATTTTACTTAAACCGGGGAGAGCAGGGCCTTCGGCGGAGATTCTAGGAAACTGGTTTGATCGAGCCGGAGTATTGGGAAGCAGGCTATCACGCACTACAGTAATTATATTAGGCATAATTGATTGAATCCAGGCGTTTTAGTAAAAGAAAGATGCCATTTATTTATTAGATTTTCTGTTATTATCTAAGTTCTAAATATTTTATTTGTTAAATTAATTATTTGTTGGACTAATTCAAACAACAAAATAAATGGATCCATTCCACTTTTCTGAGAGAAAAGCAATCAAAAGAATTTCATTATATCCTTCAAACCTTCTATTTGCGTCCCGTATTTTTGTATTTGAGGATAAAGAAAAAAAGGAGACACAGGAGAATACAAAATTAATTTTTTCTTTTTATTAAAACAGATTTTTTCTTAAATGTCGTAATAGCTAATGGTTGCTCCTTGTGATTGAATAGAGTAATGAATATCTTCTATGTAAAAAGATGAGGTAGTTCCATTTAAAAACTAATAATCGAGAATATATACACTAGGTTGTATAAAAAAGTCCTTTGTCGTGAATTCAAAGCCCACTCCAAACAGATTAAAAAGGTCGTTAAGCGTCTTATGGCTGTGTCATAATAGATCGAACACTTGCCCCAGATAAACTTTCCATATCCATAATTATATTGAATAACTTAAAGAAGAAAATAGATAGATATAAAAATAGAAGAGAAACAAAGCGAATTATAGAAATATCTGCTCAAGGTTAAATACAATTCATTAGACTGTTGGCAGGTACTTTTATATGTGTTGTCGAAAAGGAAGGTGTGTGATTATTACGTTCGCCGGAACATATTCTGGTCTAATGATTCCATACTTTCCATCTATTTAGTAGATACAATTGCAATATATACGTGTATACAATATGATAGTAAATCCATAGAATCACACTAAGTGGAATCAAATCGCAGCTTCGATTATATATTAGAATAATTGGCAGTTAACAGAATAATAATAATAAACAAAAAGTAATATGTAAGAGTGATAGCAAATGAAAACCCCCATTAAAGTGAATGGTAAATGTAATCTGTATATCGTACATTAACTTCCTAGTATAAATAGAGGATAGAGCTGAAGCTAACTCCCTTGAAATATATATATATATGGCAATTGCAGCACCACCAAGCAACAACAACTACTAATAATATGAGCCAAGAAGATGTGAGCATTAACAATAACGATAACAAAAATGAAGATGAAAAGCAAGAAGAAGAAGAAGAAGAAGAAGAAGAAGAAGAAGAAGAGGAAGAAGTTGGTGATGGGGAGATGGTGATGCCAGGGTTTAGGTTTCACCCGACAGAGGAAGAGCTGATAGAGTTCTACCTTCGCCGTAAGGTTGAGGGCAAACGATTCAATGTCGAACTCATCACTTTCCTCGATCTTTATCGCTATGACCCTTGGGAGCTTCCTGGTACGTCTTATTTTATCCCCCTCTCTTTATTACATATACTGTATATTAGATGGACTATGAGTGCAAACCATGTTAATTTATCATCATGTAATAATAATAATAATACAGAATTTTGTCAAATAAAATTACTATTAATAATAAAGTAAGAAGAAGAAAAGTAGGTCATCTAATGCTAAATTGCTAACTATCTATGGATCATCATGAAGGTATTATTTTTTTGTACTTACAGCTTTGGCAGCAACTGGGGAGAAGGAATGGTATTTCTACGTGCCAAGAGATAGGAAGTATAGGAATGGAGATAGGCCTAACAGGGTGACAACTTCAGGATACTGGAAAGCCACCGGAGCTGATCGGATGATCAGAATCGAGACCACTCTTCGGTCGATTGGGTTGAAGAAGACATTAGTTTTCTATTCCGGGAAAGCTCCCAAAGGCATCCGAACAAGCTGGATTATGAATGAATATCGTCTTCCTCACTATGAAACTGAACGTCTTCAAAGGTACATACCTGCACATTGTTTACTTGTTTGTTCATGCCATAGTTTAGTAACCTGATAAAATCTGAGGAATTTAATCATCAAATTAATGATCCCAAAGATTTATCACAGGTTTCGACTTGATATGAAAAGAAAATGCGTCATATTCTTCTTTGCAAAATCGGTATGTACTGAAAATGGGTTATAAAGCACTATACTTCATCTATGTGATTATTTTTTTATCTAAGAAATCTCATTTTCAGCCTCTGAAACAAGCTTTGTTCTTCAACAATAAAGGCTAATATTCTTTAGGATGATTATTTCTCTCTTATAGTATTTGTGTGATAAATAAAACTTCGTACAAGAAGCGTCTATATATTTATAGGCTAAACCAATCCTACCAAAGTTAAGCACTGTGGGCTGAAGTTGGCTGACATCCCAAATCGCCCACCAGCTGAGTGTCAATCGGACCCTCAGGAACAGATCAGGAGCCGAAAAAAGATTCAGAGACTTTCCAATCGGCGACTACGATTGGCTATTCAGAGGACCGATTGCTCCCAATCCCATTTCAGAAAAATCGGCTTATTCGTAATCTCGAGCGAAGATATTTTTTGAATCGCCCATCTTGGCATACAGCCTCGTGAGTTCATCGTCCACGAACTCCCCCAGAACCTTGTAAAACTTTCTCGAAATAGTGTATTACCTTTATCCCGTTGGACTTTTTCTCATTCGGATAATTACCGTACTCACACATTTTGCCTTCTTGATCTTGACGGGTACCTTGGAAAACCTCAAGCTTGATTGGTAAATCAATGAATTTCTATAACTTTTGCCTTCACGTTCCGCATTATCTGACTTCTTGATCTAGTCATTTGACCTAGGTGTTTGGTCGAACACCCTTCAATTAGCAAATAAGCGGAGGTTGAGGCCTGGCTTTTGAAGCTTGAAAGCCCGGCCCAACTCGGATGATTCATGTAACACATAACCGGTTGTATCGCACCAAGCGAAGTGTTCCATTATACATCGATTGGGGTACCTTTCGGCCTTGGCGCATCTTCATTTAGCGTTGGCTCGCCGGGTCTCGAGAATCTCTCGATATCGTCGAGCGAGGGAATTTCACGGCGACAATTACTGTCGCTCTTTATAAAACTCACGTATCGAGATCTCGGCATGTTTTCTACGTACCGGATCCTCTCTTGACCCTCTTTTGAGAGCCATCGGCAAGTATAAAGTGGAAGCAGCGGCTTTTAGCTATAACTATTACCCTCTTGAAAGTAGTTAAAACCCAACATCCCCTCATTGGTGACTTCGCGCGAAATTAAATTCTTCCTAACTTGAACCTGCGTCAAATTTGTCGGTTCGAAAGAACCATCGAGACATCCTCAAATTCACATCTCTATGCATCGGCCCCGGTTAGCGTCAATGAAAATATGTCTTACTATTACAGCCAGGCATAATTTTGTTATATTCTATCATGAGTGGTATGAAAGAAGCTCAGAATCATATTATCGAGAGTGTTATTAAGCATTCCACAGATAAAACCAAAGCATCGAATAAAACTTGTAAGTAGTGGAAGCTAAATAGGCTTGCCAAGTTTTATCTGATTCCGCTTCAGTATGAAAGATCGTCCTCTTCTTTGTTGCAGAATCCACATGTATAGGAAGATGTTACATTTTACTGAAATTTATAATCATGTTGGTATTTTCTTTATATGCAGAAATCTCGACCACCAAGCTTCAAGAACAAAAACTATGTTCTTCAAGAATATTAAAGACCTAATATTCTTCTCGGATGATTATTTCTCTGTTCTAGTATTTGTGTGATAAATAAAACTCATACAAACATCTTATATTTATAGGCTAAATGAATCCTGACAAAACTAGACTTTTATTGGCTTTATAAGTTGTGAAACCACCTCGAAATTGCCACCGTACGTGTCAATCCCCAGCTCTCAGGGCAGAAAAGTGGAGACTTTCCAGTAGGTACTCACGAGGAGGCCAATCTGAGGCCGATTGCTCCCCAATGTTGGCTCGAAAAATCATCTTGACTTCAAACATTCCTACGATCTTCATACTTACACTCTTAACCTCTTATTATATACACACTCAAATTCGATCTTGCGCACATAATAACTTCTATTCTTAGTATCTTACTATAATGTCAAAATATATGGGTTTCTTTCTATTTGTTAGAAATTCCTTGAATTTAGTTATCTTAAAGTCCTTCCAAACTTTAAAGTTTAGTTGCAATAGTTAGTCTATAAAGGGTTTGAACTTTGGATTTTCTTTTGTTTTCAATCTTTGTGGCATAAGACTCTTAGTAACATTACCTCAACTATTTGATCTTGTAATCTACGTTCTTCTATCTTTTATAGTAAAATTTAGAATTGGTTTTTCCGTGTAGGATTAGTCCAAGCAGCGTTTGAAGTTCAGCACGTAAAAACTTCTGGTGTATTTTTTCTTTCAAATCTTTTACTTAATTCCTAGTCTGCATTGCCTATTGTTGAATACATAATAAACACGTGTTCGTTATATGGCGGTATCGGTAAGGTTATCATCCCGGCAGATGGGTGGTAAAAGTTTGAAGGTTGAAAGTTCATAGGAGAATAGTTTCAACTTGTAAATCTGAGTTAGGGCATTGCTTAGCAGAAGGAAACCGATGCTAACCACGAACACGAGAATATAGTATCTACCGAGGAGAGAGCCACATTCAATTGTTGTTATCATTTGGAGGATGACATACATTCTTTGAGTTTAAGACAAGATACAAGCTGTTGGATTGTGGTGTAAGCCAAGAATGCTTTACATGATACAGATCTTAACCAACAAGTTACTCTTGAGCCGATCTATTGGCAGCCGAATGTGGAAGGTACATCTCAGAAGATCATCTCGTCGATTAAATTCAATATTATTAATTGCGTATTTGAGATTAAAATTGATTATGAGCGTTGCATTGATATTATTAGCCTCATTACCTTCATCTATGAGAATTTTAGAGAATCAATGACAATGGAAAAGTTCTTTTATAAAGAGGAGGTTAGAGACTAGAATACTGTGTAGTAGAGAAATCACTACATGCCTTGTAGTGGTCCTGGATAGGATAATCGGGTTGTTTAGATTATAGCCAATAACATTGAGTTATAGTAAGCCCGGAAAAAGCAGTTCTCGAGAAGAAACCATTCAAAAGGGGTTGCGACCCGGGAGATACGTATAACTATTATAAGGAGGAGAAAGTCGGCTAGAAGAGTGATTGTCACGAAAGAGAAGAGGAAGAGCAATTTATTGTCATCGAGGGACCGTCGTTGTTGGCGAGGATGGTTCAAAATCCGGCGAGGACATGCATTAGTTAATTGCGATGGACACATTACCGTGTGTGGGAAGTATGGATTCGAGAACCCCGTATAAATATATGTCGAGGAGAAGATAATTATGAACAAGTGGATGGTGGGAATATTTCCATGGCCAATAGTTACTTGAGTGGTTGGGATTGGTTCAATCAAGCTTAGGACTCATGATGAGAAGTTTTTGCATTGAATGATGTGAGGCACGTGCAGCGTATGACGAAAAAATCTTATATCTCTCGATGCTTCTAGAGCGAAGGGGTTGCTTCAAAGGCGAATGTGAGTCTTGCATGTCTACATGTTCAAAAGTGATTTTGAAAGGGTGGCGGGATACTGTATTTCTTGCAGTGCTACGCCCAGAGATTAGCTGTGATTGCTTCCTCGAGGTTGATAAAAGAAGACATGGTTGTTGTGGCGTATGAGGCTTGGGCGTATAGTGAAAGAGGGGGATGCAAATTTCTAGCCAAGGATAATCTAGGTGGGCATGAGGTTAAGGATCTCGGGTTTTGTGAGCATTAACGTATTTGGAGAAGCTTCATTCGGAAGCAAGTTCACCAAAAGGCGACTCATAGGATAGCGCGCTTGATTCTATCCGCTCAGATTGTTAGGGTCATAGCGTGTTAATTCTTTGGGGGAGTCCACGGATACTATCTATCTTTGATTGATGATTACTCAAGGATGACTTAGGTGTTCATAATGAAGCGAGAAGGTGATGCTTTCAAGCAATTCAAGCGATTAGGAAGATTTTGATGGAAAATCGGACGGGGAAGAATCGAGAGGCGAGGAAGCCGTCAATGGTTTGGAGTGCAACTCGTCCGAGTTTGATGAGTTTTGAAGAATGAGGAATTGCGGACATCATGATGAATTTTGATGGGAATGGTGTTTGGGGCGTATGAATCTGACATACGGGAGATACAGGTGTATGCTCTCGAGATGTTGGACTAGAAAGAAAATTTTGGGTTGGGGCGGTTAGTCTGACATGTTATCGGGTGTCGAGAGGTCCGCACATAGGCATAAATTTGAAAACTGCCTGACTATAGTGCAGAGTCTCTTGATTACTCAAGCTTGAGGCTTTTGGTTGCCTGATTTACTATCCATGTGGAATGAAGGGAAATTTGGAGCCGAGAGCGAAAGAAGAGAGGGTAGTAAAATGAGCTCACGGTAATGGTGTGAAGGCTATAGAGTTTGGTCATTTTGAAGGAGGTTATTACGAGCACGAATGTTGTGTTGATAAAATTCCATGTTTAACCCAATTTTGAAGACTTAAGTTAGTGAAGATGAAGATGGTTTGAGAAGCGGTGGTCTGAAAGGACTAAAGTTAGTTGTGAGATGGAGGTTGGCGTTCTCGGTCACATTGAGCGAAGCATCGATCGTTCCACCACCGGTAGAACATCAGTTTTTGGCTCTAGATCGTCTAGAAGAGCAAACTATTGAGTGCACCACTCCCAGTATGGATATGAGGATATGTTGACATTTAACACGGGTTGCGGGGAGAGTTGATCTCGTGAGCCGACAACATAAGGTCGATTACGGTCTTGAGTTTATCAATGAAACTGGCTGCCATGGGAGATGTGATGGGAGTCACTTCAAAGAATCAAGCAGGAGTTGGCCAAAAACCCCGGCGGAAGAAAGGTTGTGACTTTGCAGTGGTTGTTGAAAGAAGGAAGGGTTGTCGCAAGTGAGGTGATCAAGTATAAGGCTCAGTTGTTGCTAGAGGTTTAGTCAAAGAGAGGGTGTAGTCTATAATGAATGTCTTACGTAGTCGAGGCGTACTTCCGTCGAGAGTTCTTGCTATAGTTGCCGCATTGACGTTGGAGCTGACAACTAGATGTGAAATTGCTTTCATGGAGAGTTGGAAGAAGCGATTTATATTGACGAGATGATTTCCAAGAACCGAAAAAGGAAGACTACATTTGCGGAGTTGAATAAATGCTGTATGGTTTAAAGCCGATCTCGAGGTAGTGGTACCAAGTTTGATAGCTGATGCTTTGAGATTAGGTATTGAGTCCATATGATAGTTGTATGCTATAACGAAGATTAAAAGATGGATCATTCATTTACTTGGTATTATATGTAGATGATATGTTGTTAGTTGTAGTAAAAAAGTCGGACGATCGAGAAGTTGAAGGGACTCCTTGTAGTGCAAAAGTCGATATGAAAGGATTTAGTGCGACCAAAGACTACAGAATTTGAGATCTCGGAGATAGAAGTCGAGGAGGAAGGCTTTCTCTTCCTGAGAAGGGATACATTGAAGATTATATCGAATTTGGTATATGACTTCTACAAAGAATAATGTGTCTCTAGTAATGCACATTTATCGGTGGCATTGCACCTATGTCGTCTGAAGAAAATGAATACATGTCACAGTGTTCCTTATACTAGTGCGTTGGAAGCTTGATGTATGTCTATGATCGCTTTACTAGACGATCTTGCACATAAATGTCGATGTTGTTAGTAGGTTCATGGGAGAGCTGAAAGGCGTTGACAAGGCGTAGAGATGAGAGATATCACAGAAGCACGTCGATATGGAATTACCGATTGTAATTTGGTGAATAGTCGGTGTATTGTTACGGATATTCGATTAAAGGCGCTATCTTTGGAGATGTAGGCGGCGAGAAGATCGATAGCAGCATATGTTCACTCTTGATAGTTACGTTGTGAGTTGGAGGCTAGTTTGCGGTCTGATGACTTTGTCTTATCTTTGAGGCGAGTATAAGCTTTGATAGAAAGCGCTAAGGAATTTGGTTGGAATGATTGATCACCGTTGGGCTATCATGACGATGTCTAATATTAGCCCAAACCATTTGGAGTGCAATATGGTGAGCAGGGATCAATTTAACAATGGCGAGAGGACCAAACACATTGGCGTGAGATACTCGTTTCATGGAGAAGGCGAGAGAAGAGAATCAGGAAGTAAACAAAGTGATCTGAATAACCCAAGCGATATGTTGATGAAGCCGGGTTATAAAGCCAAATTTCAATTTTTGAACTTGTTAAATATTGATTGTTGAGTTACTGATGTGAGCGCAACATCAGTAACCCATCTGCGATTAAAATTGCTGGTATGCATTGTGTGCGTCTGGCATCTGATGCTTTATGGTACATGCAGTCTTTGTGAGCCATTGCTAGTCACGAGGAAGCTGTTTTACGTTTGTTGACATGTCGAAAGAATTCGAGTCAGGGTGAAGATTTGTTAGAATGCCGGATTTGTTATTAACAGGACTCATGAAATCTAGGCTTTTGGGGTTTTTGAACTGATAGTTCAATCTATAATGGGGCTTTAGACTTTCTTATTTTCTTTATAAGAATATATTTATTAATTTTTAACAAAATACAACATGGCGTTCGCCAGCTAAGTTAAATCTTATGTCATTCTCAAATGCATAGTGAATTTTAGGTGAACATGATTAGTCAAACTGACATTTGTTTGGGATGCCAAATGTGCAACGTAAAAACTGGTGTATTTTTTTTAGTCCTTTTGCTTTAATTACATAATCGTCTTTGTTGTTGGATTTATAATAAGCAACATGTTAAATTATAATACTGTATATTCAATTGAATGGCTTACATTTTTGTCACTTGTTTGTTTTTCGATCAGGGAATTTCAATTCTTTATAATGATTTTATTATAGTTTTATATATATGGTGCACCTTTAATGGTATAGATTGTTATTTGAGATCGATTATGTGTATTTCTTACTTAACTAAAATGAAGATCAGAAAGATTGATTTTGATGTAAACTAAATCCTATATACAACTCAGAAGGAGAAATATTTTGTCTTACATGATGGCTTGAAACTTTACTGATAGGATTATCTTGTGATATCAAAAGTAACAAATAAAGTGATTCATCATAATAATCTCATACAAGTTATGGAATAGATTCATAGTTATATATCCTAAATTAGATCAAAACATATATACGGATTGAGTATTTATAATTACTATATAAGATCCCGAGCTAGTTCTCTTATAGTCTAATTTTATAATGATGCCTCTAAGCTATTTAATTAATGTTCTAAAAGATGAGACTGTGATTGATTGTTAGTTGAATTTAATTAGTGTTTGTTGTTTGTTCCCAATATGAACGGAGGCGGAGATTTCCTTGCAAGATTAGCATAAAGGGGTTGGAGTGGAGGTAATCCCATGTTGCCACACATTAATATCGTCCTATCTGAGGCATCTTCTTATTTCTTCTTCAAAGGGAAGCACTACAACACTAACCACGGTGTTCAGAAACTTCAGACTCATCATCATCATCAAACAACAAAGAGCGCCGCCGTCATGGAGATCAGTGGCTTTCTATTCGGATCTGCCAGTCTCAGCTTCAATTGGTTGGAAAGGAAAAAATGAGCACTGAAGCAATTGGAGTAGCAAACTACCGATGTCATCATCTTCAACATCAATATCATGTTGGAACATCTCTTGGCATTTCCAAACAAAGTTCTTTCAACTTTAGTAATCATAACAACAATATATTAAATCCCTGCCATAATCAGCTTCATTCAGCTTCAATTGAAGAAAACCAACCAAGAGGTTTCCTTCAACAACAATCTTATAACAATTCTTCAGTTGATGATCTTCAAAGATTAGTCAACTTCCAACAACAACAAGCTTCTTTGAGTCTTCATCAGCAACAACAAAATGCGTATCATAATCATATGCAATTTTCTAATTTGCAATTATCAGCCGCTTCATCCTCATTATTATCTCATCAGGAGCCTTTATCGCTCAGTATGTTCCCGAGTTCTATTCAACAAGCAACTGGCTTTCCTGAAAGATTATGGGATTGGAAGACTTCATCAACAGATGGAAGCAAAGATTTTTCTGGAGGCCCCTTTAAGTAATTTATAATTGTGGACTGCCTTGATTATGTAGTCTAATTATTACGGAGTATTTTATAGATATTTTATGATGATCTGAAGTGATAGATATATGTTGAATGTTCAATATTGTTTATTATTGTTTCATTAGGGTAGTCTATTGGATCTCATAAGTAGTAGCTTTTGTAGTTTGTACGTGTCCCCCGACTATGTTACTGTAATGTGTTTGTATTTTAGTATTGATTTTCTAATATTAAGGATGATCAATTATCAGAGGATATTCTTAATACAGTGGAAAAATTTAGGAATCAGTCTAAACTGTATTGATAATCTGCGTTAAAATAAATGTTAAGGTCATATATGAATAAATTCTTTAGTTGACCATTTGAACTTATTGTTTGAGCATTTTGTTATGCTGGCCGAGATTGTTATTTGGTATAGTGTGGCTTGATATTTGGCAATTATCTAAATAATCATAATATGTCACTTGATGTTGCAATTTAGTTCTTAAATGAATGGAGTTTTTAATTAACATGAGCATGCTATGACATATCAAACAAGTGGGGGATGGGATGAGGTAATTTGAAATTGAAGTTAATAGATGGAGTCTTTAACAATTAACATAAACATGCATGACATGTAAATCCTCCATAATGGGGGTGAGGGGTGGAAGGATTGTTAGAATTTGGGAAGTAGTAATGAAAGATATAAAATAACTATTTTATTCCTATTTAAAATATTTACAAATACTATTATTAAATAAAAATCGAGGGACATGATAGTATTTTCAAATCTAAAAATCAATATTTGGGTATTTATAAAGCAACTCAAGTTTAGAGGCGAATTGCATTACTATGTATAACTCAATTTTCTAAAATGAAATTAATTCAAAGCCAACCTACTAAATTTGTTAGGGTCAAGTTACAATAGATCACAGTAAATGCTCGGAAGGGACTAAATACCTAAATGAAAATGACCCTTTAGAGTATGGGATCTCATTACAGCAATTATTAACTCGTATTAGTTTAGTTGCTTATGTGATTGACACGGATCTTTTCATTTAATTCATCACTGTGTTTTGACTTCACCTACACAGCCTGCTCTTCTTTCTCGAAATATGCCCAACTGTTTCCATGCCTCTTTCCTTTATTTAACTTCTATTCAGTTTCTCAGTAGTATAATTTATTCTGTTTTCAACATATATCAATTCAAGATTGTTCCATCTGAACTTGACAGTTGGTTGTTACTCCACATATCAGAGTGTCAGTCTTGGACTTCATGCTTAGACCAATTACACTTAATAACAACGTTTGTTGTTCACAATTTTGTGCAGCTCCTCACAAAGACAAGTTTTTTTTGTTGTTGCTATGGCTCTTGATGCAATGTTGAACTATTCTTGTGTGGTTTGCTAGTTTGCTCAAGAGGATCAACAACAGAGGTTTGGTGATAGGATATGGGTTGTAATAAGCTACTGACAATTCTGTCTCCCTTTCTCATTCAGGTACTTTTATATACTTGGCACTACAGAGTGAGACCTATACTAATGATGACCATGTGCTAGGTGGGGTGAAATGCAGTCAAGAACACTGGACCACGGGCATGATTATATAAGTATATCGATCTTATTACTGATGAATGAAAAGAGCAATGATCAATATGAGACTCACAGAATAAACTGCTGCTAATAGCCTGGAATCAAAACCAAGGGCCCATGCACTGATATCCCTCTCCATAATTAGAGCCACCACTCCACTTTCCACCATCCCGGCCATGCAGATTAGTGCTGCAAGTGAGAGCTCGGCAGGGTACTCTTTCAATGTAATTGACTGCGGATCATTTTGTTTTATTAACCAACAAATGATATATTAACCCCGTATGTTCATGGACAATAATGGTAATAACTTACTTGGGCAATAAAGAAAGCAGACCAACTACAAATACAGCAAAGGAGCAAGATAGTGCCAGTAACCCAATGTTGTTGATTATCAGTGGAGGTGGTAGCATTATTATGATGACGTTGGTCTCCACCTGGATGATATGGTAGAATATTAACAATGGGACCTTTGTATAACGTCATCACCATTGCTCCTGAAACTGTTATCGCTGTCCCAATCACTTTAGCTACACTTGCTCCCCTTTTCAGGTTCACTTTCTCCAGCCTGATTATATTTGTTTTAGTTGGAATCAACAAATCAAGATTCTTATTATTATTAGTGTACTCCATTAATGTATTAGAAAAGAATAATCAACTGGAATAATGATGATAAATGAATAATTCACCTAAAGATGACAGCCATGATGAAAGTGATGGCTGGGAGAACATTTACTGTAGCAGAAGCAAAGGTTGCTGACGTGTATGTCATCCCAACATAGTACAGATTCTGATCAACCACTGGTCTGAAATAACAAGCCTACTTATATTCTTCAGACTTGAAAATATATTTTCAATTTTTAGATCGGGACAGAGAGATTTTAATTTAAAGCAAACAAAAGTCCGGTTATTTAATTTGTTTCACATGCATCAAAACAGTCTGAAAAATTTAAGGGTAAGGGAAACTGGGAAAGGGAGTTTTGTGACTCCAACTCTTGAGAGATGATTTTTTGTATGATTGACAATATACATAGTTCATGAACTTATGGCAAATTAAAGACGCAAAGTTATAACTACTTTTTATATATATTCCAAGGCTTTTCATGTAACTAAAGCTTACTAAGTGACTAAACCTATTGCATGAATTATGAATAAAAAGTCGCATCCAATAGAAGTATGTATATCTTTCCAGCTTACACTATATTATGACGTGAAGCAACATATATAATAAAATTAACATGAAGGACGAAATATAATACGGAGTATAATCTTGTTTGAAACTCTCTCCACCAAACAAATGATTCTTTATTAATCCTACTTTCATTTAAAAAAGATTGTTCAGTTTAACTTGTTAGTATATATTCTAAATTACAAACTTTATTTGCATGATTAAATGACATATGTTTATTTAAATTGAATTAAAATTATCATGACAATATAAAATAGGTTGAAAATATTATATTTTAATAATATATTCGTCATCAAATATTATAAAATAGATAAATATTTAAGTTCGAAATTTAAAAAGTCAATTATTAAATATAACATTATAAAGCACGAGTTGTCTTAAAAGTTTCTCTCCTTTTATTGAACGGACTAAAATACCCTTAATGAAGAGTATAATTGTATTTTGATAAATTTTAATTAAACTAAAAGACTATCTCAAAAGGAAAAAATAGAATTCTACAATGAACCACTTTAATTTTACAATACAAAATAGACTTTTAATAATATTAGGAGTTCTAAAAAAACACTTTATGTAATTTATCTATGTTTAAAAAATACTTATGTGAATTTGACCTTAAAATTCGCGTCCAAGATAGATAAATAATATTATTAATTTATCTATTTCATATAATGTTATAATATGAGATCGATCGACTAGCAATAAAGAAAGAGATCTACTTGCAATATCATCAACAATTAAATGGTCTTCAATTCACGTGCTTCTCTAAAAGTAATACCATCATCCTTAAAAATTGTTTTGTTTTATTTTTTATTAATAAATTTTTTTACAAATTTTATATTCTAAATAAACCAAACAAGTTTGATGTGAATACAACACATCATGTCAAGTTAAAAGGAAGCTAAGACATATCAATTTACAAATAATAGTAGTCATCTACTCATCCGAAGGAGATCGAACTCCGGACGAGGAACATCAAATTGGAGAAAAGAGGATTTCTTAGACACAAAAATTAATACATGAGTAAAATTCCGAATTTTGAAGTAATTATCAAAATTCAAAAATTATACGGAGTATAATCTATTAGGAATGAATAAAATATTTTATTGTTACTGTTGAATTCTGATTTTTCTTCTTTCTGTTTGGGCATATACCCGCATCATGCATGTATTTTATTTTATCATATTATTTTCTAGTAGTTATTTTTAATAAATTTATATTATATTATTCAAAATTTCATTTTAAAATTTTCATAATATTACATTTATAATTTTTATTATACAATAAAGAAGTCGGCAATAATAGATTGATTTAATAAAGTGGTGGAGATGAATCATCGACCCATAATAAATAAGATGGTACGTACTTTCTTATTGGCTCTGAATTTATAAATTATTTTATTAAAATTCTTAGTTTGACCAAAAATAATCTTAATAACCAGCATTTCTTTATACAAATAAATCATCTTGAAACTTGGAAGCATTTATTCATCACTCGACTATCAAATTTAGACAAATTTGAAATTTGATCTCGCCGTTAATATGTCCATCAAATTTACTAATTTCGAGACCATGTGACATATACGTTGATATTTGAGTGATAAAGTTAGATATTTTTAAAGTTGAATGCGATAAAAATTGGGTGATGATTGTTGTCATTGCATTAACCCAAAACAAAAAGATAAACAAGGAGAAATTTGATTTTTTGAGAATAGCAATTAAATTTTTAGATAACGAAATTTAAAATAGGTAGATGATGCTTTCAGTTAGTTTTAGAAAAATGCTACTTTTTAGAATTTATTTAAGTTTATTAATTAGATAATTTTATTCTCTATTAATAATTTTTTGTTATATTTTATAATTATAATACACAAATCATGTATAACAAATTTATCACGCATAACGATGCCCTTATCCTAATTAAAATAACTCTCAAATAATTTGATTTGATAATTAATGAAGGATATTTATGTATTTCACAAATTAAATATAACAATTGCTATTATAGTTAAACTTCTTGAACAGAAAACTAGGATATGGTATTTGAATAAATTATGAAAGAGTATTGTTGTATAGTTTGACTAGAACTTCATGTCTTAATAATGCTTATATTATATATATGAACTTGTAATTAATACTACGTAGTTATTAGCCATTATTAGTACTTAGTAGTATATTATTACCGACAATTATAATATTACTACTCCTACATCATATTTCGGATCTAATGCAAGAAATTGAGTTATCCCTGGTATAGCCTCCGCATTTTTTTTTTGTCAAACACCAATAATTGTGCATCACAATGCGCAGTTGATCCCCTTCATCTCAGAAGGCACCGATTATATCGACTAAAATCCCTTTATTTTTATTTTTTTAATATGGACTAATGATACTTTTATTTGAATTGAATTCTCGCAAGTATTCATAAAGCATCTAATTATTTTCCCAACTTATCTAAACAAGGTACATCTAAACCAATGTAGTTATTTTCCTGATTTCCTTTGATCAATATTCCCTCCATTACCCAAAACTGATGAAGTTTAATATATAATTAATACATAATATTTTGATTTAAATTACAATTATCATGTTAAGAATAAATATTGATGTTTATAAATAAATTTCATCAAAATTAAAAATAATTTAGAGATGGAGGTAATATGTATATAGCATATGTGTAGCATTCATAAGTTTTGAATTTTGATGGTTGAGTTTTAAATAATTTTGACTATCGAAAAAATAAATTGAACAAATTTTTAGAAATGAAAATAATATGTAGTAATCATATTTGTTTTTAAGCTTAACATGCATAATATTATTATCAAAATAAGTGCATCATAGAAGGATGTAACACCCCTATCGACGAAGTATGATCTCATTCATCAAAAAATTCCATAGAGATAAATAGGTATCGAAATGGATTGAATCACAATTTTTCAATTATGTTGGTTAAGTTTTAATAATTTTGACTATTTAAAAAAGAACATTATTAAAAGACCTTTCAGAGATGAAGTTAGTATGTAATATAGTCATAAAATTTGAGTTTTGATAGTCGAGTTTTAAATAATTGACTATCGAAAAATAAAATCAAACAACCTTTTAATGATGGAGGTAGTATACTACGCTAATAAAAGAACATGTACAATCCTACTTAAACTCAAATTCTTAGATAATATATAGACTACATACAAGTATACTCTTGTCACCTCAATAGTTTATCCCTATCATTGTTTTCAAACACTGAGATTATTCTCCTTTAAAACTCACTACTACTATCCAACTTTTGATGAACCTCAATGCTATATACGGTCCTCTAAGGACAGTCCCCCAACCATTTTTTCTAAATTTCCCTTCTAATTTTTCACCGACAAACAATTATAGTTCATGATTCACATCTAGCCAGAGGGAAATATGTGATATTATAGTTACAAAGACAAGAAACGTGAGAAATGAAATCATTATTTGTCTTTGATAATATTTTACGAACTCCAGGCAAGCACAGTGTCATTATGGAGGAAAAATAAATAAAAGAAATACAAATAACAGACAAAATGAAGAATGTTGAATAATTCACATTTGAATACATAATTAAGATCGGTATTGTCACCGATGTAATATCATTATGAAGACTCCACATTTAGCTTTAAGAGAGTCCATAATTAACTTTGGATGCAAGAGTACAATGTTATCATTTCATAATATTTATTTTTAACTATGCATAACAATTGTTAATTTAGATAAGCAATTAAAATGGTAGAAAATGTATCAAAGGAATACATATCGACTTCCTTAAGATTTCCTATTGTTGAGAGAAATTATGAAATTGAAACCATCATGAATAAATAACTATGAACAATAAAATGGAATTATGAGCACATATGTAATATTTGATGAGGATGACGATGTAATGAATATAACAACTTTCATAAAACAAACAAACAAAAAAGATGGAGAAGTTTATATTATTTGAGTACTACAATTGAATTTTTATATAATTAAAGTTTAAAATATGTAGATAATATTTTTATTTTTGTATGATTTCATAGTTATAGGAAACTAATACTTTTATAATTTATAAAAGTTTATTTATTAGATAATTTTGTTTCTCCATTACGGAGTGCAATTTTTTGTTTTTTTATAATTATAATAAAAAAACTTCTGAAATAAAGCTATCAACGCACGTCCCTTCTTACTAGTAATATCAAGTCTTGGAGTGGCTCCAAGTCTTGCATGGATTGTTGTTGTAATAAATGTGAAGATGATTTATTAATTACTCCGTATCATTTTGTGATAAATGCATGTGATTTTTGACATAATTGAATTTTTTTTTTTGATATTTAAGCAGTGAAGTGAGATTAGATTCATGACTTTTTGGTTACTAACTAGCAAGAATCTTTTTTAATAGGCCATTCGATTAACTCCGACATATATGTCCATATTTTGAAATCCGAATAATAAGAGTTTAAATATAATACTTAATTAATTTATGTATATATAATATGCATGATCAATAATATACTCCCTCCATCCCATAAAGATTGTCTATTTTTTTTGTAGTTGTAACTTTCAAACTTTTACTTTAAATATATTTGTTTGTATTGTATAATATTTTATAAAAAATATATTAATGGAAAGGTTTGAAATGTATTTTTCATTGAATTAGTTTTCATCAAGTATTATACAATACAAACAAAAATATCTATACCAAAAGCCAAGAAAGAAAAAAAATTCAGTGCCTTTGACAATTTTACAATTATGAATATAGCAGGTACACTACGGAAACAACATAACGAGAAATCCATAAATCAAATAAGAGAGAGATCGATGCTAGTGGTATAACGAAGTGCATGACTCGGGTTGAAAGGCTACGTACTCTAGGAAACCAAGCAGCAAAACCTTGAGAAATATTGAAAGTGTCATTTTAGGCCTTGTTTTCCTGAAAAAATATGGCAGATATATATGAGATATGAATATATATAGCTGAAGACTGAAGAGGATAATGAATCAAAGTGGACATATATATTAATAGTACCTTTCAAGAATAAGAGCAAAGGGAGCAACAGCGAGTATGGCAGCTGCATGGCGATAAACAACAAGAATCCAATGACTCATTCCTCCTTTCAACGAAACCATAGTCACAATGTACATCCCTGCATACCCAAATTGCAATGATATTATTGCTAAGTAGGGTTTTAGCTTATTCAACATTTGGCTCAACTCCATTTGTTTTTGTTTTTCCTAAAGAATTAAGGGAGATAAATGACTTCTGTATTTAATTTATATCTAGTGTGTGATGAGAAGAGACATATTAATGAAGTTGAATTGCAGATGAGCATCCACAGATTGATGTCCTTTTATATGCACAAACGAAGGCAAAAGAAAGAAAGAAAGAAAATGAATTAATGAAATGAAATGTTGAAAGATCGTATCCGTATAGGTATCCACCTTGTTGTATCTTGCTTGCGACATCACCTTTACTTAAGATTCCCTTATCCATAAACAAGAAGCTTCAGAGTAGTTAGGTGTGAGAAATCCTACATCATTATTAGACTAATCAGGTATCTCAAATTAATATAATAACTTTATTCGAATAATAAATTACATTCGGATAAATAATCATATACTAATTCAGATATGACAAACAGAAAGATAAAGCAATAAACGACACAAGATTTACCTCTGCTCAATTCTCACATGAGCTAATCCAAATTATTAAGTGCATTCATTAATAACTTCAGGAAAAATTATTTACAAGACTCAAGAACCCTATTCTATGATCTCTCAATTAGATGTTTTCTTATATGATGAAAACTCTAATTACAAGCCTCACAAATCTCTCAAGACTATTTCTCTATGATTCTAATATTTGAGTACATACAATAATCAAACAAGAGACTCCTATTTATAGCCTACAAGAGATACTAGGTCTAAAACTTAAACCGAATAGGAAACTACGCCTAAAAGCCTCAAAACCACCACCTTAAAGCACTAAGCATCTGGCTTCCAATCGGCCTCTCAATCGGCCTATCCAAAATGAATGGCTTCAAAGAGCTACAGGCGTAATCGGATCCTCCGGGGCCGGCCCCTATAGCCGCCACCAGGGCCGATTAACAGAAGTCCAGGTCGAAAAATGTGCTTCAAACTCAACAATCTCCCACTTGAAGATATTTTTCGCATCTCGTCTTCTCCATTAGTCTTGAATTTGCAGCAGTACCCCGAGTTCATCATCCTCGAACTCCCACTAAAGTCGAACTCAACTTCAGTTGTCTTTCACTCAATCCAAGAACATAATCAATGTCACCTACTTGGCTATCAAGATATAGCCAAACTATTGCCCTATTGACTTCTTTTCTTTCCTACATTCAACTCACAAGAATATGTTCTTTCTTCACCTGTCAAACCTTCTTGATCTTCTTCCAAGTGCCTTGAAAATCCTCGAATGATCCTTGCAACAATCCTCATTGATATTCGATGTTTGGTCAGAACACCTTGATTGGTCATCAATGAATCCCTCTTCTCTTTCTTGGCCTTGTCCTCCAAATTGATTCATTCATTGATATACGGTGTTTGGATCGTATTACCTTTCTTTCAGCTTAGCGTAATATTAAGAGGCCGGTAGACCTCTACAACGCCTTTTCTATGCTCATAATCCTAATAATCCTTGCAACACCCTTTTGGTTGCAACCTTATATGCAGTACTTGATTTCTCGACCCTTTTGTAACTACATACATGTTCCCTTTGTCACCTTCCAAGACTCACCATCAAAAGCAATCCCATAACCCTTAACATCTAATTGACTTACTGAAATAACGTTACCTGTCAGTTTGAAGACATATTTGACCTTCGTAATCTTCCATGTGGAACCATTTGATAACCTCAAATCAACATCATCATTCATACCAAAATATCAAAGACCTCTTCTATCTAAAGATGAACCTTTCCCCAAATCTCCAACAACAACATAATTTTATAATTATACACCAAGTAATATGATATCATGCACCAAATCTAACACCTAAGAGTCAATCAACAAACTCACTTTCAGTCATTAGGAAGAGCATCTTCAATGTTTACCATATCGATCCTTCTCAAATGCTTCTTTAACGTGACATTTTTGCCATAATTCCAAAGATTCAACCGTATGTCCGAATCTACCATTGCCAGTCTTGCTCCCATGATTGTTCTTCCTACTTCCATCCCCTACAAATAAAGTAGGCCCTGAATCCACCAATCTTGTTTCCTTCAATCGAATTTCCTCATCCAAAATCCGAGCAACAACATCCTTAGAGTTCAATTTGTCCTTCTCAGCAGAATAACTCACTGAACCCCTCATGGATTCAAAACTATTTGGCAGCGATGCCAAAATAATTAAGGATTTCCATTCATCATCAATAACAAATCCAACAGTTGCTAATTGATTAATAATGTTGTTCATATTATTCAAGTACGTGTTCATAGAAGTACCTTCAACCATCTTCAAATTAAAGAGATTTTTCATAAGAGATACCTTATTGCAAGTAACGGGTTTCATACGTGCACCGACAACACTTTCATTGCCCCCATTGTTGTAGTCTCTTTTGCCACATTATGAGATACGTTATCAGCAAGCTTCAATCGGATCGCCCCTAGAACTTTTCTATCTAGCTTGTTCCACTTCTCTATACCCATCTCTTTCGGCTTCTCGAATAGTGGTCTCCGCTAAGTCCTTCGTGATACGATAATCTTTCAATTTGCATATTCCACAAAGGGAAAATTAGTTCCATCAAACAGCTTCACACCTTGGCAATATCACAAACTCCTTTGTCTCTAGTATTAATCGCTTCCGAATTACGATTATCACAACCCGCCTCGATACCAATCAGCAGGGAATCCTACATCGTTACTAATTAATTCGCGATCTCAAATTAATATAATAACTTTATTCCGGGCCTGTGATGGTAAACTACTTCAAGATAGATAATCATATACTAATTAAGATATGACAAACATAAAGATAAAGCAATAAACGGCACAAGATTTATCCTGGTTCATCTCACATGAGGTAATCACCGCCGGCAGATCCACTAATAATCTCGTGGAGAATCGTTTAAGGTGACTCAAGAACCATATTCTATGATCTCTCAATTATATGTTTTCTTATAGATTAAAAACTCTGATTATAAGCCTTACAAATCTCTCAAGACTGTTTCTCTGTGATTCTAATATTTGAGTACATACAATAATCAAAAAGTGACTCTTATTTATAGGTTACAAAAGATACTAAGCCAAAACCTAAATCGAATAGGGAAAACTACGCCCCTAAAAGCCTCAAAATCAGCTCTTTAAAGAAATCGCTCAGGCCCCTAATCGCCTCAATCGCCCCTACAGGCTCATCCAGAGGCCGATTGCTTTCCAATACCTATAGGCGTGACCGTTCTCCAGCCGGCCCCTACAAAGAAATTTTATCAAGTAGGGCCGATTAACACAAGTTCTTTATCGAAAATGTGCTCCAAACTCAACAAATAAGTTATTATGCCATACTCCCTTCATCCCCAAAAAATAGTACAATTATAAATATTAACCTCAACTATTTGTATTTGTCATACAATAGTAAGTATTGGTGAAAAATAATACATGCTAGGATATATTTTAACATATTTTACGATTAATATGATCATTTTAATTCAAAAAAAAATTATGTGTGCATATATACAATTAATTATTAAGGTTATATGCAAAGGTTTTTTTAATTTTAATTATTGAAAAATTAAATTGGACAATGTATTTAGGATAATAGAGAGAGTATGCAATTATGTGTTTTGGATGATGTCTAACTAGTAAAGGAGACGTGCGATGCACGACATGCAATCAATTTCTCACATATTTAATACATTTTTTATGTTTAATTCGAAATTATTCTAAACTGCAAAGTTTTTTACCATACTTTGAATTTTTTTCTAATTAATATTTTTATTATTTGAAGGAATACTTTTGATCAGCGCAACTTTAAATATAATATTAAAAAAATTGTAATAAAATGCGATGTCCATAGAGAGAAATTATACGAAACTGAGATGTCCATAGAGATACAAATATTACTTTAATAATTTGATGTCCTTTGACTAAATGTATTGACGAATTGATCATTAATATTGTATCATCGAATTATTTTCTTCTTTCTAGGTTAAATCGGTATGATTTAAAAGTATAATTTAAATTTTTGTGGATCCCAATATATTGAATTAATATCTACATGAAATTAAATAACAATAGTAATAATAATTCTACTCAAATCATATGGTTATTTAACTCATACCTAATAATAATAATAGTTCTACATAATAATAAATAATAATAATAATAATAATTCTACAAAAAATGTATGATTATTTAAATTCAATACTTATTATAATAATAATAATAATAATAGTTCTACATAAAACATATTATTATTTAACTAGCACAACTTATTAAAGATTGAAAATGATATATGACGAGAAACCGCATCACGAAAGCCGAGTAATAAATTAATAATTATAAATACGGTATATATTCTCAAGTAATCAATCATGAAATCTATACATGCAAAATTGAGCAAAAATAATTGTGCTATTCAATGTATACCTTTGAATCATTAAACTTGCACTGAAGATAAATAAATAAAGTTAATTAAACCGTATGTATGTGCTGATGATTCCCTTTTAATAGGTAATCTTAAGTATATGCAAGTATAAAGTATGATGAATACTTAATACTACCTCTGCTTTTTTTTATTTCGATTTTTCATATCGGTATTTAAACTACTCATTAATTATTAGCTACTTATTATTTAATCAAATATAAAGTTTATATCATTAGGATTCGCCTTTGGTAGTTTCATAATATTATTTTCATAATTTTGAACATATAGTTTAAGAATAATTGATAGTCAAAGTTACCCACTCTATATACGAAACGCCAACAAAAAAAATGTATAGTGTCAAGTAATTAATTCATATTAAACTCTTAACTTTTAGATTTTAGATAGAAAGGTAATTCTAATTGAATAAATTACCACCAACTTATTATGTAACTCGAAAGTGTCGTCAAATTTGTCATTAAATTTTTAGTGAATAATAATTAGATTGACTTATATTAAAAGTTACAAGAATGGTTTTAAAAGCATATACATTTTGCATTAGAGATTTGTTAGAAAAAAAATTCTTAACATTTTCTTATTAGCCTGACAAATAATGAACGATTAGTAAATAGAGTAAAAATTACGTAGTATTAATATAGCTAAAGAATCAAGAATAGCATGATTCATTATTATTTTCTTAATTGATGGTTTAAATATACTTTCCATATTTGTGGAATGTGTGAAGACATAATCTTTTTTTCTAAATGATATATATATATAACTCGTTCTGGTCGCTCTCATAAATAATAGAGATCCCGTGCTAAATATAAAATCAAAGCCCCTTCTAAATAAATAAAATAAAATAATCATATAAAATATAAAATCGCTTATATAGACTATTCATTCAAAAGTTTTGTTAGCGAAAGTAAACAATCATTTGAAAATTGAAATTCTCCTCGCTATTCTTGAAGCTAAAATCATCAATCAACTCTCTTCAGATGCATATTCCTAAAACTATTCTCGATCAAGCATCACCGCCTAACCCATTAAGTATTACCAAGAATTAATAAGAGGATGTAGTAATTTAAAACTTGACAAATATTTTTGGTTGTTCGTATGTTTTGGTGTTCATATGAATCTCACAAAACTTGACAAATACTTTTGGTCAGGTATGCACCTTTCTTGGGTGTCCTGCTCAGATACTTTGCATAATTTTTTTCTTTTTAAAAGTAGCACTTTTTAAAATGCACACGGCAATAAAAACCCAATTTAAACTATCCCAAAGTTTCTACATTGTTCGATCTATCTAACTGTCGCATTATACTCACATTATTAGTATTGGTACGTACATTCCATCCTACCATCATATTTGATAAATGATTTATGTACTCATTTATAACAAACTTTAGCAACGTACACGCCGTTGAGCCTTTATATATTATAATAATTATTATTATTATTATCACTGATCTCTTTTTGATATAAAAGTTGCTTCATAAATAGTTTCTTGCTGGGAAAAATATACAACTTTTAATTTGGGGGGATATGTTGTTTTCGTCCTTGACGTGGTGCTTTAATTCATTGACCAAATACATAATGTTCCTTTAAAATGATAGTGATAAATGATGCAAATGGGCTTTAATTCTATAATAATGTTTAATTTTGAAGTGTGGGATGATGAGTGGACACCTCGCTCGAACTCTCTTATTCATGATACGCTTCAACGGCTTACGCCTGCACGCTTAATCCATCATCAACGATCACTCAATCGCAGTGGTGTTATCCGAGGACGCGTTCTACTTGTCCATAGCCACCGTACACAAATACCAAAGATATAGGTAACCCCAAGAACAATCGGTGAGACACGACTCGGATTCAAAGAACAATTACTTACTCACGCTGCGAATCGAATCCCACGCTGATGCCAAGATTTCAAAGAAGCACTGATGTCGCTAGAACTCTCTTATTATTATTAGCTTAAAGGGAATCTATCTTGCTCAAACGAACTATTTGATTGCAAGGAGATACTACCACAAGAGTCTCATCAACGTTTAGTGGTTATATGTATAAAAATTTATATGCATCTAAATCAGATGTTATGAATAATCTTCTACATACTAAATATTATAAATAAATTAATGATTAAAAATTAGTTAACTATTTATTGAAAATGTTCTCAATTAAATAGAAGAGATCCATGGATTATTATATGGAGATTTCACAATGAGTTATCAATTATATTACTCAACTAGCAGATAGTAGAAATACATTATTATCGAGCATATATAAAGTAAAAGGCAATGACGTTATCACAATAATTTGAGTTTATGGAGAACTGTAGGTGTATGTAGGCACTAGCTACGAGTAAAATTAGTTTTAAGTTTTGATTAAGATGACGATGATGTATGGTATAATAATATAGGTACAATTGCTGTGTATGCAATACTAGGAGTGTAAACAACTGATTTTGTCTTTTTGAATTTTACTTGGTTATTTAAATCGACTCAAACATTATTATTCAAAGGTTTATTTGGCATGTTGTGTCTGAACAAGCCGAAAACCGAAGCAATTGGATCTAGTTTCACAGTATATATTACGAGTATATAAGATTGTATATATGTGGTGCGTATTCCAGGAGGAACGGTTGTGGATCCCATTATAAAATATTATATATTATATATATGTGATTATTGATATTAATCAAGCAATTAATTATTAAGACATTTAGTTAAACATGTACATATATATGTATCGGTTAAGAAGTATTAGACTTGTATCAGAGTTAAAAAATTAAGAATTTCTCAAACTAAGAAAGTTTCAAACACAACAATAATCCAAAGATTAACCGACTAATAAGAACTTCAATTTTTAACAATACAAAAATTGGACAAGTACTGCTCTTGATTAATGATGTTTACCATTTTTTATCATCACCATTATATTCGTAGTATTGTGCGTTTAGGTGAAGATTCTATTGTGAGAATTCGGTGGATTTCCACCCACCTTAGCTTCTTACACTTGGTCACCAGTTGCATTATGCTAAGTGAAACGCAGCACCATTTAAATGAAACTACTCTAGTATCTTAACAAAACTACGTACTAATTTCCGAGTCATATAATAAGATGTGGTTGAAAATAAATTCTGTGAAAAAGGAAACACAGAGATTCCATTTTTTTGCATTCTTAGTCACCAATCACCATGCTATTTGAACCCGAATCGTTTATATATGATCTAATCAATGCTTGTAATCACAATGGTGTTGCTACTTTAGTGGACATTGGAAAACGATGCACGTTCAATCAATTTTTTTATTACAATATCTAAACTCCTTAATCATTTTTAAATAATCTCAAATTGGAAGAATATATAAACTGTAAATTTATAAAATTAAAGGTGATTGTTTATGAGTATATATAATTTATAATTTGGTAGATAGAGGTAGCATACTAAGAATTTTGTTCTTTTATACTTTGGTATATATATACTACTCCCCATTCTTTTAGCAGATATCCGTCTAAATTTTTATTCCAAAATACTTGTTATTTATCATAAAAATTCGTAATTTTACATTTACAATATATTTTTTGACTGTTTTTTTAATTAAATTATCAACTAAATGATATATTTTCAATATAGCACCTTTATTTTATTTTCACTTACGCCAGAAACGACAGCATATAACTAAAAAAATATATATTGGTACTAATAATAACAATGAGTAGTTTATATGAAATTTAAACATGGGTCACGCATAATCATTCTTTTATTTCACGCATGATCATTGATGATTTATTGATGCTAACCATTACAATATATTCTTCCTATTAATAATGTCTTAAAACACACAATCATTTTATTGTTAGCTTGCAATCATACAATGACATACATCCATGTTATATTTCAGATAATTAGCTCTGAGAAAGCGTATTTGATAAAACTGAAGAAAAAACAAAGAAGAGGTAAAGATGTCTATGGATTTGGTCTCTTAGTCATCAATCACTATATATAGATAGACATATAGCTTACGTGGTGAGTTTATCAAAAGATATACATTTTCAACAAGTAAGGTCTATTTAGAGTTAATAATTGTACCATACATATTTCAAATGGTAAATTACTAGAATATAGCTGAAATATGATAAATAATTAGAGTACAACTCAATTGGTAAAAAATTAAAGTATTAAGTATCAATATTTTTGCCTCTTTATATAGTGTGGGTTTATCTCTAATAAGAAGCGAACCTTATATTAAAGTGGTTAAAATTTAAAAGGAAAGCTCTAGTCCTCTGATTAATTGTGACACATCCCGTGATTAACTTCTACGTAGTATTCATGACGGGGAGCTCGAGGGGTCATTAGTATGACGGTTTCACACTTTTATTTAGAGTTAAAACTGTTATAACGAAGACGATCGAGACTAGAAATTAAGTAAAGTACTAAAAATAAAAAGACAGAGATTTTTTACGTGGTATCCCAAACAAATCGTTTCAACTAATTCACTCGCACAACCAATTTAAATTTCACTATAACAGATGGGAGGAATAGCAATTACAACTGAAATAGTTGAGGTAATACTAATATAGTAAAACCCAGTAACTATTTGGTGCAAGTAATAACTAAGAAATCTAAGGCCTTTTTTATAGGGTCAAATATTGAAACATTTCTCCTAAAGTTTGGATATGGGAGTTTTGCATAACTCAATTCAAGATATTTTAATAAATCTCCACCTTCACTCAATTCTTCCCGCGTATACCGCATAACCGTAAAACAACCTCTAGAAAAACTAGATAACCAAAAATTACACCAGATGTACCCGAAGTATTAGATGTTGATAATCCCATAATTAAACGGGCGCATCCGTGAGGCGAAGCCCAACCCGATCGGGCTCATCGGAGAAGCGATCGTGACTGCTAACCGAATAAATGACCTCGACCCCACGAGTGGGCCGGAACGCCAAAGCCCATCTCAAGCAGGCTTGACCGGCCCAACTCGTAGGAGGAAGTTAAGACCGCTAAAGGAGTATTAACAGCCTTTGACCCGCCACCATTGGGTGGATAATTAAGGTATTATTACACGAATCTATTAATGAAACGCATAATCATTTATCGGAATTAAATGAGCCATCAAGGCTAGACCAAAAGTAACCGTTCAAACGACTATAAAAGATAAACCTTTAGGCCAAATCAAGTAAGTTCACTCTGATACCCAAAAGACTCTTTCTTTCTGAAACTAAACTCTTTCGATCCGTTACTAACTTGATCGTCGGAGTGTTTTCGGCCGAGCAACCGGTCCTTGTTTTGCAGGACTACACACTTGGAGCAAGGCGTATCAAAACTCGACTTGGAGGATTTGTGATCCGGCCCACTACCGAAAACCGGACCAGATCATCATTACAATTACCACAAATGAGAGATTTGCATCGAAAGTCACCATATATTTCAACTATTATCATGGCTATCATCACCGAAGCAAACGAACATAAAGGTAACAACCCCCAAGGGGTCAATGGGCTAAATTCGATGATCCCCATGATTAGTCAGCACGACGCTCACCGATGTCCCAAAATCACCAACATACGAATCAAAATTTGTGTTCGAGGCGGTAAATTCACACCCTGATAATCCACGAGATGACGGGAACAATCATCTAGAATGCTGATGCAACAATCTGGAGCAGAGATCCCTAGCTTAAGGAGGGAGAATCCCGCGGAAGTGTCATCCGTCCGGGAGGATGGGGAGGAGACCTACACCCATACTCCCCGGTGCGAAGGAACAATGAGCTACTACTGGGCAAAGAAAAGTCGCTACAATGGTTGGGCGGCGGGAGACACGGCAGCCCCGCCCCTCGCCAGACGCTATGGCAGCGCGTGGATGCCCTCTCTACAAAGGTTGCTGGACAAACCCGACGAGGAACCAACACCGAGTTAGCAGGGCTAGCCCCTTTCTCCCTCGACATGGGCCCATCATGCCAACAGGCTGAAACTCCCTACCTTCACCAAGTTCACTGGGAAAATGGATCCGGAGGAGCACATCATGAATCTACCCTAGATATCCTTTCACTCAAATACACAACAGGTGTATCATAGATTCCTGCCAAAATTTAGCTCTGACCAAATAAGAAACGGTTCAACCGGCCGTCAAGGGCGATCACATCCTCAAGGGAGCTCAAGAACTGTCTACCAGATCTATGGAAGAGTCCGGAAAAAAAAAAAAAAAAAAAAAAAAAAGACAAAGATGAACACTTCTTTATGACCATAGATAGAGGAGACCAGCCACCGGTTTCTTTCCAGAGCGATTAAATCTGGAAGTTCAACTCCGATAACAACATTACCAAGGAAGGCTCATGGACGGGCAAGTTCAAAGCAGTCACTCCTCATGCGAGGCGTACTGGGCAGGATATGGAGGAGGTTAACGAATGGGCCTATAAGTATATCAGGATCGAAGAAGCGGAGAAAAGTAAGGTAGGCGGCAAGAGACGCGTCCTAGAATGAGAGCCCGAGCCCTCAAGACGTAAGGTTTCGATGATCCTCGGCGCTCGGTAGGCATACTCCCGAATCCCACCTTCAAGAGGGAGTGCCTTTTATGTTTCCTGTGTCGATCCGAGGAAGAAGCAATGAGGTCATGAGGGGAAGATTGAATACCTCGAATTCTCAAGCACTTCGGCCGGGAACGTATTTCTGTGAGATCGAGGATAGCGGTCATACGCACGACCACCCCGGCGTAAGACATCCTGCATCAAGAGGGATATGAGCAAGTTCTACCAAGCATCACAAGCGATCAGCGAGCACGACACCGACGACCGCCGACACCGTAAGATCGAGATAGGCTCTCATCTAGCTGGGCAATCAAAGATTACATCCACAAGTGAAACCCGTGAGCGTGAATCGAAGGCTGACCGGGAAAGATCGGGGTCCTCGGACGGGCCTCCCAACATCATTGAAGTGGTCATCGCTACTTCGGGGACGTAAACGAGAGGAGATTCCGAGAGCGCTGGGGATGGGCATACGCCAAAACAAGGACATATATGCCAGAATCAGCATGAGCACGCCCAGTTCCGCACTTGTCCTTCTATCTATGGTCATCACTCCGATGATAGCCAACTTCGAAAGTAGACGGACGCCGGTAGATAATAAAGCTCGGTGACATCCTATTCTGACGACATCTCAAGCTAGGAACGTAGCCGGGCGCAACTGCACGCGCCATCTTAATCGTCAGTTCACCGACGCGTGTTCGCCGGGGAGTATCAAACCCATGGTCACGAAGGTAAGCATCCTTTGGCAAAGTTGACTAGACGCGGAGTTCACTATCAGGGATACGGAAGTGGACGGGCCTACAACGATAATAGGCCATCCACTAAGGCAATGGGTATCGCCAATGTTAATTCCTTTCAAGATGAAATTCCCCACACGCATACGGGATCGGTAAGATGCGTGAGCCAAGATTGGGCACGCTGGTGCTTAGCCTCCACGGTCAATGTTCAAACGGAGTGGAAGGTGTTCAGCTGGAATTGTGGGACCTTGCATCTGGATATCCGCTTCCTGGAGGTACAGAGAGCCCCGTGAGTGGCGGCCGCATAAGTGGAGATTCGAGTATCCCGCTCACGGCAGGATTCAAGGTATTTAAGAACGGCACGCTAGACGCCGACCTCGGCTCACCGGGTCGGTACGTTATTAGATTTGATGGACTGGCCTCACAAACCACCACGGGTCTTTCCAAAGCACGTTTTGTCCTCACTCACGCCACCACCGAAACTTCCTAAATGGGTCACCCATCCTAGAATTAATTTCTGTGTCAAGCACGCTTAACAATGGAGTTCTTATAGGACGAAGCCTCCTAAAAGAAGATGATCTTGACGAGCATGAGTAGTACCAATCAAATCTTATCAAACATATCACACACAACACACACACACACATATTTTTGATCGGGTATTACAACTTCCCCTACTTAAATTCTCAACGCCCTTGCTGAAAGTCGAACACATCCAGACTGCATTCATCCGTGGCGAGATTCTGGGGAGGTGGCTCCTACTACAAGAGGTGTCCCCGCACTTCATAACAAGATATCACTTAGTTCTCATTGGGCCCGACGGCTCCGGCCTGATACCATCTGTAATCACTGCCCGGCTCACCGGTCGGGCACGTTATTAGATTTGGATGGACTGGCCTCACAAACCACCATCGGGTCTTTCCAAAGACGCTTTGTCCTCACTCACGTGCTCAATGGTAAAACTTCCTGCTGGGTCACCCATCCTAGAATTACCCTGTGTCAAGCACGCTTAACAACGAGCTCTTTTATGTGACGAGCTCCGAAAAGAAGATGACTAATATACGAGTAGTACCAATCAAGTCTTATCAAACATATCACACACCACCACACACACACACACACACACACACACACACACACCGTTGGAAATCAATGAGAATTGATTCCTTTATTATGCCCAAGCATGCCAATTGTGTATCCATTCATTTACCGGGTTGGTTAAATGTGATTACTGAACTTAGTGTTCACCTTTTTAGTAATTGTATATTACTAGTTCGGTTCTCATGATAATTTAAGGGGTTAGCGAAATTGCTAGATCTTACTATTAATCATATAATAATAGTAATTGGTCAATTATTATTATTATACAACTTATTATTATCTCGAGCCTGGGGCGTCACACACATACAAATGTATTTGCTTGGATTATATTTCATGTATGCAAGTATTTTGGGGTTTTTCTCGGTTTTGTTCATCCTTGTTTGTTGAAGCATAAATTAGTTCTCGATTCAACCCCTCCCGGCTAGGACCAACTAGGAGATATCATACTCCATTTGATATTACAATGTGCGAGTCAAAGAAAAGCTCAAAAAGCTATGAACTTGAAATGAATTTACTCACAGAATGTAAGTACTCGTTTATTCATATATCAAATATATGTTTTGTTTAATAATGTAGTAAGCACTTTAAGATCCTTAATTATGGATTTGTATTTATACTCATATATCCATAGTGTTTTCCATCAGCCGGCATCATTGTTAAAGTGTTTATTTTACATTATTTATTTTGTGACAGCTTGCTTTTGTTTTTACCAATTTTTATTTGATTAATTCTTTGCTCATATTTAATTGATAAATATATGACGAATAAATCACCATGTTCTTGATAATTTATTTACATATATGTGTTACAAATTTATGATGATGCATTATCATATTTTGTTAATATAGATTTTCTTCATAAATTAAAGGACGATTTAATAGGTTTTGTTTCAAACAGTTTTGTAAACGTGTTTGAGAAGTGTAAATTTTTGTAAAATTAAAACCTAATTTTTCTTGAACTCAGATAGCAAATCGAAGATCTCCATTAAATTTAATATTTTTTGGATTTTTCTAAGTGCCTCAAAACAATTTTGAGATTTCGGGACATTTTACTTAATAATTAAATATGAACAATTTATTTTAATGAACAACCAGTGGGATTTGTTCAAGAAATCATGAAGTTTAATGTGTTCGAATTTCATAAATTTTGAAAATTTTTAAAGCCTCCAACACGATTTTACAAACGAATTAAATTAAATCAAAACCGAAAGTTAAATATGGTATTATTAGCATAATCGCCGACCGACTCGCGACTTACGGGGCGTCCGTGTCGGATTCTGGACGATTGGGTACCAAAATGACGGGCCGGATCTATCTATATAGGCGGGGGCCACGCTTGTCGATGGTCTACACAGACCGTCGTCCGAGTCTATTACGAGTCATGTTCTAATTTTGAAAACCCTAATTTCGAATTTATTCCTTATTTTGGTTTCCAAAATTATGGGACTAGTTATATTTCGGTTTTATTGATTATTTGTCATTTTAACTACCTAATTGATTATAATTACCATGTGATTTGACAATTAATTACTCTTTTTATATTATATCTTTTAAATGACATTTAAAGTGATATAACATTTATGGTAACAATTTTACTACTTAATATATTTTAGAATATATTTGTGATGAATATTTTCTATGATATATGTATGGTTAATAATTATTGATAATAATTATTAATCGACATTGCATGATAATTGAAGTTTATATTAATTAATTTTAATGTGTAATTACACGGATTAATTAATTTGATAATTACAAACATGCAATTTCCAATGCCATTTAAAATATTTATTGTTCATTTATGTGATTTAATAGCGCCTATATTTTGTGTAATGGTGATTGGAATGGAGGTATATGATACGGCCCATTTATTTATTTTTCTGTCCGCGAACCGTGAATGTTGTAAAATGACCTTCTCAGTCATATTTTTGTATTTATTTATTTACTGCTTTACCCACAAGCTTCGCAAGTCGCCTTAGATGGGTTAGTATATAAATATCAGAAATGCCGAAGATATCAAGATCATTTCACTACATACTTGTGGACTCGGATGGATCCGTATACAAGATACAAGAATTAGACTTATGTTAGTATTTGATAAATACTTGTAATAGGTTCTAGGGGCTATATCGTATATCTTTGAATGTAAGCAAGCATTTGTTTTATTTTTCATGCTGCATGTATTGCTTGATTATGTGCTAGTATGCATGAGAACGAAACAAAGTAATAATCTCACCAATTAAAATTTAAGCAAAGTATCGTCAATTTTAAAGTTGTGCAATCAATCGGGTGACCACCGGGCACACCGTGACGGGCGGTGTTACAATGTTGCATTTAATATGACAATGGATCATGTTGAAGTAATTTCACTAACGTCAGGGCTTTTCGGGATGATCAATCCTGGGCAACACTTTGGTTTAATTGGTATGCTTAACCGGTTTTCGGAGATACAATAAGCCGGTAGTATCCTCGTAGTTAGGATGCTAGCATTAACAAGAGTTATGTAGTTTTACATAATTGGTTGACAACCTACTATTATAACTGACTAAAATGTAGCAAAGGTTAGCCGCTTTGAATTTAAGTGTAATAGGTCTTCATACTAATATATATTTCGTGAGATTTCTAAGTATTATATTTACTTACAATTTATTTGTAAGTGTTTTAGCATGATAGTTTATCGAAGTCTGTTTATTTTATTTACTTATTCTCTTGTAGAATTAATATGGCTACCAATACTATTGCTACCCCTAGAACTCGCTTCAAACTACATTAACTCGTCAAGGTACGATGGCACAAATTTCGAGACGTAACTGCTGAAATAAGGTTGTCTTCAAGTTGCACGGGATTGAATAATGCCTTGTATAAAGAATTTCTAGTAAGACCTTTCTCGACACCGACGTGTACGCTCGGGAAGAAATATGAGTCGCATAAGAAGTGACTCTCTCTAAACACAAAGTGTCTTATGCTTACTCGATGGAGCCGAAGTTTCAGCTCTCGTATGATGAGTATCACGTGATATGACATTTATCGAAGCTCTCTTGAGCGACCGAAGGAGCGTGCGTATGAAATACGTTCGTGTTTCATTGATCAGTAGTTTTAAACACGGCAAGCCTGGATTACAAGATTGAAAGTATTGGATTCGCCAGCCGCGCAGCATTCTTTCGATTTGTATAAACTCCTGCTAGAGTTCTTATCACCATGAGATTCGCTTAGTCGATATGCTTAAGTACATCAAAGGCTACAAGCAGTGTACAAGTGTCGATCAAGCCTCACGAGATTCATAAACAAATAACCATGGCCGATGCTAATGAATTTTTGGATAATATGAACAGCAGGTCTTCCGCTTCTACTGTCAAGGTTTCTAGCGTGTAAACGTCGCAAGACAGAGAAGGGCAAGGGTGTCTCTGCAGATGACATCGGCCACTATTGCAAACTCCGCGGTCACCGGAAATGCCTCAGAGGAAATTCAATCAAGATAGGAAAATGGTTTAATAAACACCAAGCCTAAAGGTGCGTATGTTATTGAAGTTTGCACAACTTATAATTCTACTGCGGGTGCTAGACACCGCTGTGGTTCTTATGTTTGTCATAATATGCAGAAAAGTCAAGTAGAAGACTGAAAGCAGGGGAAATGGATCTGCGCAAAGGGGAAATGGCGCCGGTCGTGCCCTCGTAGAGATCCATTAGTTTAAATTCTGCTCCACGGGCCTTGTTTTGAACTTATCTCCGGTTTACTATGTACCCTAATTTGCGGGGTGAATATTATTTTTATTTCTCGCTTTTGAAATAACAGATGGATGAATTTAGTAATTCACTGTGAACGGGGTAGTATTTGGTACCGTCTCCCTTCAAAATGGTCTATAATGCTTAGACATGATTAATGCAGCCTATATAACATAAACTTAAACGGAAATACCTAACGCATCATAAAAACCAAACATACCTATGGCATTGCAGACTAGGGTCACATTAACGAGAACCGACCAAGAACTCCACTCCGTGGAATACTTGAAGGTTTCATTATGAATCATACGATAAGCGAAGCGTCAAGTGCATGACTAAAATGCCTTTCATCGGGCTTAAAATGAAAGGGCAAGTGATTTTATTGGGGATCATACTCACTGGATATATGTGGGCCAATGAACACATCCGCAAAGAGGGAGGTTATAACTACTTCATTACATTTATCGATGACTACAAGAGATACCGGCTTTTGTATCCGATGACACAAACACGAGTCCTTTCGAGAAATTCAAGGAGTTCCAAAATGAAGTACAAACCAATCGAATAAGACAATAAAGATTCTGTCCGATAGAGGTGGAGAATATTTGAGTCAATGCAGTTCAATACTCATCTTAGAGAGTGTGGCATTGCTTCACAACTCACTAAAGAACGCCACAACATAACGGCGTGTCCTGAAGGAGAAATCAACCCTTCTTGACACGGTTCCGATCTATGATGAGCTCATTCAATCTACCACTCCTCTCGATATGTAATTCTCTAATCGCGAGACTTACCTTAAATTGCATGTCCAACCAAGTCAGTCACAGATAAAACTCCCTATGAACTGTGGCTCGAAGATTCCTAAGTTGGGTTTCTAAAGATTGGGGATGCGGTTCTTTGCGTTAAGAGATTAACAAAAGATAAACTTGCGCCCAAATCTCATAAATGTTATTTCATATAGGATATCCAAGGAAATAGTTGGTTACTACTTACCCGAAGCAGAGAATAAAATCTCATTGCTAGAACAGAGTATTCCTTTGAAAAGGATTATTTGTCCGTAAGGACTAAGTAATGGTGTTCATCTTGATGAAGCTCAAGCTGATGAAGTCAATGTCGATGAATCTAATGCAGAGGCATCTGACACACCACAAGAATTGGAACCTTCTTTCATAGAAGACCCAGTTCTTGATCCACAGGAAACTGTGGAAGAACCAACCCTTAGGAGATCCAACAGGATCTACCTAACCGTAGAGCTAAATGAATAGCAAAAGTGATGCCGACAAATGGCAAATAGCCATGCAATCTCGAGATGGATTCTATGTACCAAAAACCAGGCTCCGTCCTTGTTGGATTTAGTACTAAAATGGGGCTCTTCCTATTGAACGTAAATGGGTATTTAAGAAGAAACATGATAAAGACGGAACGTTGATGCTTTCAAAGCTAGACTTGTGCGAAAGGTTTCAAACAAGTTCACGGAGGGACTATGACGAAACTTACTCGCTGGCTTTCATTAAACTAACCGGATAATCTTAGCCATTTCTCGCATTTCATGACTATTTAAATATGGCAAATTGACGTGAAAGACCGCTTTCTCCCGAATGGAAATTCTAGAGGAAGATGCATGGTACAACTTCCAGGTTTTCACATGTCCTAAAGGACCTAAGAAGGTATGCAAGTTGCAAAGTCCATTTATGGTCTTAAGCGTACATCCCGTAGCTTGAATCTATGTTTTGATGAATCAATCAAAGAGGTCAGTTTCATCAAGAACGGTTAAGAATCTTTGTGTATACAAGAAGGTGTTGGGAGTTATGTATCATTCATAGTCTTGTATGTCGATGACATAATTTATCATTGGAAACAACCTAGAGTTACTAAACTCAAGGATTATGCAAATGTTTCAACGTATGACTTAGGCGAAGCACACAATATATACTGAATAAGGATCCACTGGATCGAGCCAAGAGGGTCGATTGACTTGTTAGGATACTTATGTGAATAAGGTACTACAAAGGTTCAACATGAGTAATTCCAAGAAGGGCAATCTCCCCCACGAGCATAATGGAGTTCAACTTCAAATAGAAAGCACAAATTGGCCCCACTACTAAATACCGGTATTTAACAAATGTAAGGACATACCTACGCTCGGATATAGGATCCATCACGTATGTGCCATGCCGCCAAGACTAGACCGACGTGTCTTACGCACTAAAGGTAACCAAGCAGATACCAAGTTTCAATCCAAAGCGAAAAGCCAATCGATCGAGAGCTGCCGCATCTCAAGCATTCGGTAAGAACTAAAGATGCTTTCTTGGTATATATGGAGATGAAGAGTTAGCAATGATGTGGTACACCGACGCGCCAAACCGACGTAGACGATTATCGCTCCTGGGCCTCCGGGTATGTATTTTGTCACAACGTGAGCAAGCATTCGAGGAGTTCCAAACAGAGTACCGTCACGATTCTACTACGTAATCCGAGTACATCGCAAATGGCCTCAAGCCGCTAAAGAAGCATGTTGATGTTAAGTTCGTGACCGAACTTGGTGTGGTACTCCAGTATCAGGACCAGCTCGAGTTGCTTTCATGACAATATCGGGGCAATACCAAGCTGCGAACTCCCGAGCACATCACAAATCCAAGCACGTATCTCGTAAAGTATCACCCCATTGTGATACGCTTTGATAGAGGCGATGTCAAAGTATGTAAAGTAAAAACAGAGGCCAATCGCCGACTTCTTTACTAAAACCACTAAAACAAAAGACGATGGAAGACGCAATGAACATAGTCGTGTGATGTATCATTTAAGTTATGTGAACAAATATTTGAATATTATTGCTTCTTATATTTTAATATATTTGTTTGTTATGTCTATATGTTTAAATCTCATATAATATACATGTAGCGTATCCGACGAGTTGAAAGTGTTAAATCCTAAAAGCTACTTATGTTTTCTGCAGAGGTAAATACGAATCATAATTACACCTCTTCAAGCCTAGAAACATAGGATACCTAAAAAGGCCTTGGTCGATGCTGATAGTTAGGCTTGGCTACATCATATGACTACAATACGCTTTGATTAAGGATCGCATCGACCGCCAAGTACCGGCAGACTGTGATCACTGCTGGCCGCCGCCCCGCGACCGGGGAGCCGGTACGACCGAAACGAATTCATAGAAGATATTTATATCTGTCCTATGACATTTGTTTAGAATTTTAGGTCTGCCAATTCCTTAAACCTACGATATATAACCATTCAAGCAAGTATACAACCTCTCAGATTTTTGACTATGACCAAACGCTCCGCCTTAAGCGGGATTATAACGGAGATGGGTCACATTAAATGAAAGTGTAGCGATAGATGTTGATATATTGGGAGGGATTGTCCGCCCCGAGCATACAAGGAAGATCTCGTGCCTCTCACACACAGTAATCGATTGCTTGGCTGGACGCCATAAATGCTTATTCGGGCTCATACTGAGTAAAGAAAGTCTCATGCTTTCATGACACACTTCTTATGGTTAGCCTAATTTACTCAGAGACGCGTGGATAAAGGAATTGTAAGATAATCTGCCCGCGGCAAGTTGAGTTGTAGAACAACGGCACTGATTCCATTTATTATGCCCGCTGCGACAATTGGCAGATCAATTCATTTACCAAATTGGGTTAAATGCATTATCGTAACTTAGTGTTCAACTTAGTAATTGTATATTACTAGTGTGGGTTCTCGCGATAATTTGGCGTTGCGAGCTATCAAGCAGATCTTTTACCATTAATCGTTATAATAATAGTAATTGGTCAATTATTATTATTATACAACTTACTATTATCTCGGAGCCTAAGGTCACACATCATGACGTTGAGTTATATTTCATGTATGAAATTAAAGAGAACTATATAATTGAGAAATGTATTTCTAATTAGCGTGGTTCTACATTTTACGAGAATATCGACGAATAGAATCAATTAAATAGTTATTTAATTGATTCGAGTAATTTTAGTATTTATCGATAACTCGAAAGATTATTGATATTGGAATCATTACTATTTAATTAGCTTAATTAAATAGTTCAACTTTATTAGCAACTTATTAGTGTCTTAACGAACTAATGTAGTTAATCTAGTCAAGCTAATACTTAACGGGTTGTTTATCGGGCTTGTTTTAACCTAGCCCTATATAAGCAAACTTTAGGGTTTTTTTCATCATAAGTTTTTTTGAGAAAATTTTTAACAAAACCCTAAAGTAGCCGGGCTCGGCCGAAATTCTCCTTCTAAGAATTTTGGGGTTTTTCCGGTTTTACCATCCTCATACTAGCATAAATTAGTTCTCGATTCAACCCCTCCCGCGCTGACCAATTGTATATCATACGATTGATATTACACCAAGGAGTCGGTGGAAGCCAAATTCACGCCGTGAATTGGCTGTGGAACTTTAGTGGAATTTTACTCCTCACGCAATTTAAAGTTATCATTATTCATATATCAGAAATATATGTTTTGTTTAATAACGTAGTGTAAGCACTTTAAGATCTCCGAATTATGGATTTGTATTTATACCATATATCCATAGTATTTTCTACTACAAAGAACCGTATCAAAACCGTAACTAGTGTATACCAAAGGATGTCTACTTTATCCCACTAGCATAAGAAACGCAAGTCACGATCCTCTTCCCTGCACGACGCATGAGTCCCTTCCATGATCTCTAGACCATGACGGTAAATTCTCTCTAACGAGGCCATTGAATAGTCTCGATGCCAACAACATATGTCACATGAGAACCGAAGTTCATCTACAACCTAGATCTCATTCTGTGGGCGCACCCGCATTCGCAGTTTTTCTGACATCCTCGAAGCAATTCTGGCGATGTGCGAGTGAAACCCTCAAGCCACCGAATATTTTGTCATTGAAAATGACGAGAAGTTGCCCCTCTCCTGACTCACTACTGACTCCAAAATCTAATTGATCCACGTGTTTCCCAACACCACAACAATCCGACTCTAGAAATGCCATACGTCAGAACATACAGTTCCATGTTTCCACATCTTCTAATCACATTGAACCCTCAGACAATCAATCATCCACTTTTTCATAAGAAACCGAACCCTTCTTTTCTAACAGACTTGGAGATAACAAATTCATTATCATGGGAGACACATCTTTAACCTTGTTTAATGTGCAGAATCTACCATCATGCATCCTAATCCTAACTAAGTCAATCCTAACCTGCCCCATGTGATCAACCATTTTCCATCGAAACAAGGCTACCCATCCAATCGCTTATACGTTGAGAACGACTCCCTCCTAGGACACATATGATATGCTACTCCGAAATCCAGAACTCACACATCGGTGTAAAATATATGGGCATCAGCAACTAAGGTCATGTCCTCTTCGAAATGCATACCGACACAATGAGACGAAGCAAGATCACCGGCATCTTTTCCTTTGGTATCCCCCTTCGGGACAATCTAATTTTACCTCCCAAATCACCACAAGAATTGCACTTATCAACGCCTTTTGAACCCTTCCATGGCCTTTTGGAGAACTTCACCATCGGAGTATCACAAACTTGACTACAAAGGTCACGATCAGCCGCATCACGGTGACCAACTAGAACTAACCACCCACTACAAATGCACACGCACTCCCTCATATGACCTAACTTCTTCTGTAGACAACGATCTACTATCTGGCCATAGACTCCCTAAAAATCTCATATGAAATAGGTAACGAGGCTAATAAGCAAGAAAACATTTTTATCCTCAATCTTAATATCTATATTACGTAAATCAAGTAGTATAGTATTAAGACGATCTATGTAGTTCTTAAGAGATGTACATTCATGCATTTTTAGCCCAAACAGACGTTGCTTCAAAAGAAAACTCATTGGTTAAACTTGGTCACGTAGAGGCCTTCTAGCTTACACCACACAATCGAAAGGGCTGGTCTTGTTTAGAAAACCTCAACACGATGTCATCCTCTAGTGATAACAACAACGTTGAATGTGTCTTCTCCTCCAGTGATGCCATATTTTCAGGTTGAGGGTTTGGCGTTGGCTTAAACAGAGGTATTCAAAGCCCTTCTCGTTTAAGCAACGCCCTAACCTTAATTTGCCGCAAGCTAAAGCTATTCCTCCCCGTGAACTTCTCAACCTTCAAACTTTTACCACTCATCTCTTCGTCTGATAACATTTTCTCTCGATACTGGGGCCATATAACAAAGCATTTAGCTAGAGTCTAGGAATTAAGTAAAAGACTTAAAAGAAATAACACAAAGATTTTTTACGTAGTATCCCAAACAAATTGTTTGGACTAATCCATAGGGAGAGCCACTAGAAATTTCACTATAACAGATGAGTGGAATACAAATTACAATTGAAATAGTTGATGTAATATTAATATAGCAAAACCCAGTAACTATTTGGTGCAAGTAATAACTAAAAAAGCTAAAGCCTTTTTATAGGTCCAAGTATTGAAACTTTTTTCCTAAAATGTAAATGTGAGAGTTTTGTATAACTCAATTTAAGATATTTCAACAAAAATTGAGAAATTCGAAAAAGCAAAACTCTATTTTTAATTTTAACGCCTATGTATTTGTATCAGAATTTAATATATAGAAATGATAGAGATGAATAAGATGATTTGACACCATACGTAATATCTTGTTTTGAATTTATGAAGCTAGGAAATTAGTTAAAAATGAAGAATAATATAACAAAAAATTTAATAAACCGTAACTTTCCACGGTGATGGCCATAGGGGTGAGGAAGAAGATGAAAAAGAATGGTATGTTTTAAGGGGTAATTTAATCATTTTACGAGGGATGATATTTGAGCAAATAATTAAAATTGAGTGTTAGAAATTAAAAGTGATGTGGTATTTAAAAATTAAAAGTGAAGTGAATAGTGATGGTCCAATCCATATTCCATAGTGAATGGACTAGTGTATAAGAGTAAATGAGTAGTAAGCCCAAAGAGGAGGCCCATAAAGAAGGAATAATAATAGCGGTGGGCGGTGGTGGTGGTTTTGGTAAGAAATGGCGGAGCAGCAGCAGGACAAGAGGGTTCGAAGTGATTCGGCTCTCTCGCAACGAATCGTTGGCTCTTTTCTACACTTTCTTAACTCCGGTCTGCTCTCTCGCTCTCTCTCTCTCTCTCTCGAATATTGATGATGATTTTGACTGTTACTATTAATAGTTGAGGCAGCTCCCGGTGTCGATGTTGAAGGGCTGGAGGTTGTTAAGGAATGCTTGGCAGAGGTATTCGACCTCCATACGATACCCCCCGATGCCGATTCCTTGATCGATATCTTCCAACAATCTCACAGAGCAATATCAGGCACCGATGCCGATTCCGTGTTCGGGCAATTCATTGGTGCACTAGAAGGAATTCAATATTTTAAGACTACTCCTGATGGAAATGATGACCCTGTCCAGATGGATAGAGCATCAACTGTGTTCTATACTGCTGTCCAGGATCTGCAAAGCTCTGCTTCTCAGCTACTTGATTCAAAAAATATTGCCGACTCCTTCAAATCCCAAGGTATTCTTTTCTGCTGCAAGGTGTTCTATACAAGGAACTAAGTAACTAATTTGGGTTCTCTTATCCAGGTAATAAGGCTGTGCAGTCAAACCATTTCTCTGAAGCCATCGAATTTTATACATTTGCTATTGCACTCGATCTAAACAATGCTGTCTACTATTGTAACAGGTATTCAACTTTCAAATGTTTATTAAGTAAATGGCCCCAAGGGTGCGGTATAGTAGCTTATTGGGACTATGAATTGAAATATAACATAGGTGGCATGTTGAACATTCATCTCAAAGTTACATCTTTTTAACAAGTTACCCAAGCTGCGTGAAGTGGATACATTTGTATGTGTAGAATTGTTAACAGTGATATGCACTGATGTGAACATTCTTATTCCACTTCTATTTACCTCCTATATTGCCATCCATGTTTAGGGAGGTGTTTGATATATTTTTGTTGTCTGTCCATTTTCCTTACTCCAGCAGCCTGGCATTATTTCATCCCATTGGGAGACTTCTTTTTCTCTCAAATTTTAAGAGAATATTTCCCTCTTAACCTGCCCCTCGATTTCAGAAAGAGTCTTTTCTCTCTTTTTCTTTTGCCCTTGGGTTTGTTCCTTTTGCATTCGTTATTACTAGTTACAAGTGCTTCGGGGTTGAGGCTTCGAGCTTTGGCTCACTATGTGATAGATGCATCTGCTCTTATTCCACGTATTATGTTCTCATCGGTGATGGATTACAGGGCAGCTGCTTATACCCAGATCCACCAATATGCTGAAGCAATTGAGGATTGTCTAAAAGCAGTAAAAATTGACCCAAATTACAGTAAAGCTTACAGTCGGTTGGGATTTGCTTACTATGCTCAGGGGAAGTATGCTGATGCTATCGAGAAGGGATTTAGCAAAGGTAATTCCTAAACTTTCCTAATATGGCTACTGATTTTGTTACCAGTTGAACTATTCCAATATGTTAAGATCTTCCTCATCTAGGTTCAAACCTGGTTGTGTGAGTGTTGACTTCTGACGAACATCATATTCACTAACATTCATGCGTAATCATGGCCGTTTTATTAAAATTGAATGATGTCAGACAACTTTTTTGAACCACTTGTTAACATTATGATTATTAGTGATTGTGACAACCTTGAATTTGAGATAAATGCAATTACACCTGCAGCACTACGGTTGGATCCCGACAATGAATATGTCAAAGAAAATATACGGGTTAGTTTGTTTATTTATTCCTAACAAGAAGCCTCTTCAATAATCCTGCATAAATTCTTTAGAATTATTCATATAACCATTACAATTGAAATACCAGGTGGCAGAGCAAAAATTGAGAGAGGAGAATCAGAGGGCTCAACATAATCAGGTAATTTGAAAATTTTGGTCTTGTTAAACATTTCTCTTGAAATAGAATGAGGTGCAAAAATAATACACAATAGTACATCTAAAACTTCTATGAGGAGATAAGGTCAAGGTAATAGAATGCCTGTGGCTTATTGGTCAATCTCATTTCAAAGAACTATACTATCTGCATTCTTCTTTATCTCATTCTTGTTTCTTTGTTTCCGTTTCTCATTATGGGAAGGGGCTTGGAAGGAACTCGTAGCATTAACTGTTTGTTCTGCTGCAAACCTCTGATACACTTGTTAGCCTTTCATTTGAATACTACATGTAAACTTTTCTTTTTCATTTCCATATACAGAATTTTGCTTCTTCAAGCCATCATGAACAACCAAATCATCAATCAGCAAGGGGACCAAGAACTTCCATGCCATTTAACTTAAATCATGTTCCACCTGAACTTGCTAGCTATTTTATGAACATGACACAAAGGATGAATTCCCATGGTGGCCCTGCGGATGGTATCCATGTCGATGAAGGAACGGGAGTAAGTGGTAACATTGACATTAATTTTGGAGGACAAATGCCTGCAGAGGTAATTGGAGTGTTATACGTGTTTGAATGTAATGTTAATAACGGTACTTCATATGGGCCATTGTATTGTAATATACTTTCCATTCAGAATAGGATAGTTACATATGTGTACCTCTTTTTTAGTTGACTTGTACTTCCTGGAGGGTTAGAAGCGATTCCTTGGAAGGAATTGGGAGTATCTGCTTCTCTTACAACCTATTATTGTACAGGACTCGAGTGCTGCAAACCGCAATGGACAACCGAATCAACAATCTGCAGGAGGACCAAGAACAGCAATGCCATTTAACCTAAATGACCTTACACCTGAAGTTGCAAGCATTTTCTCAAATATGAGGCAGGGGTGGCATTCACATGGTGGTCCTGAGGATGCTGATAATCCAGGAATAGAAGGTAACATTAACATTAATATAGGAGAACAGATGCCGGCAGAGGTAGGAGTGGCGTTGAGGTCGGTGATGGAGATGTTCTCGGGAGCTACACCGGGTGGAGGGGAGGACAATGCTAACAGAAGATCATCTAGTTGACGTGGTTGTGATCTGGTGTATAAAGGATGTTGGTAAAAAGTTATAGCAATACTAGTTGAGCTATATATATGTATGTAGCTGAAGGTGGATTATTTTATTGGGTTGTAAACGAAGTGTATTTATAATGCTTTGTACTTCCAGGAATGTGTGTGCATTTTGTGTCCCTCGCAAATAAAAGCCTAAAATAAACACAAATTCGATGTCATAATAAATGAATAAGTGGAAATTAAAGAGAAAATACAATGAGGACACGAAAGTTGTGATGAGATTGAGTAGGTGGAAGAAGAAGACGAAGAAGTGAGTGTCTTCGATCTCTCCGCAACCACATAGACAAACCACATCACAAAGTTTTTAACTTTTTCTTCTTTTAATGCTGCACCTATTCATTTCAGTTCCAATCTTCCAAAACTATCTACAAAGGTTTCTTCTTTTTCCACCCACTCATGCTCTGTTTGTTTCGCATTGTTGTATATGTTACTCCCTCCTTTCCTATTTCCTTCCAAGATTCCTCAAAGTTTGTTCATTTTCATCTCTTAGGGATGGAGTTACTACTTCCTAGTGATAAATTACTCTTTTTCATTATCTTTAACTAGTGTTGTTGTTTACTTGTTTTCAGGGATATTTAACCAAGAGAGATGAGTCCTTACATGGTTGGCATTCTGGTTCCACTTGTGTTCACACTGGTGATGAGAAATTCCAAGAAGGAGAAACAGCGTGGCGTCCCAGTTGACGTTGCTGGAGATGCAGGCTATGTAATTCGAAATCATAGGTTCGAATTCCCAGTGGATTCATGGTGGGAAGGCATTACCACTCTTTCCGAGCTTTTCGAGCAATCATGCACACAGCATCATCACAATAGCCTTTTGGGGACTCGGAAATTAGTTTCAAGAGAGGTTGAGTCTTCTGCAGATGGGAAATCCTTTGAGAAGCTTCATCTGGGTGAATATGAGTGGTTGAGTTACGGCCAAGTGTTTCAACTAGTGTCCAACTTTGCTTCTGGTCTCTCCCAACTTGGGCATGAGAGGGTAGAGCGTGTAGCCATTTTTGCTGATACTTGTGATAAATGGTTCATTTCTCTTCAGGGTTGCTTCAGGCGCAATCTTACTGTGGTCACCATTTATGCTTCTCTCGGAGAGGAAGCTCTTTGCTACTCTTTAAATGAGGTATCACTCTCACATTTTTCTCTCAATATCTTCCTCTAACTATATATATTTTTCCAATGGATTCTTAAACCCTGCACAAACATGCACATTCAATTTTGAAGATTCTGCCTCATAAAACTTTCAGTTCCATTGGCTTTGGAGAATATAATGAAGAAATAATTATTGATTTAATGTCCCACCACTATGTTCAATCTACATCTCCCGTTACCTGCTAATTATAACACCTGTGAGAAAAATGTCAACTTATGCATCTTCCTTCTGAGGTTCTTTACCTTTGCTATGCTTCCTATGTTTCACAATGAGGAAAATTTTAGCCACTTCCTTGTCCCACGGGTAGTTGGTGGTCTATTCTATTATCTTGTACCCTATTTACTTCCTAAATAGGGTTACTTGTGCATTCATGAGTTCTATATATGGTATGATTTCTTCCCATTGTCATCCCACACATACCTCTGTAATGTCTATTTGTTCTTCAGACTGAGGTTACAACTGTGATTTGTGGGGGAAAAGAACTAAAGAAACTTGAAGCTATAGGCGGACAACTTGATACTGTCAAACGCATAATATGTATAGATGACGAATTTCCTTCTGAAACCTCACTGGTAACAGGAAGCAATAGCTGGATGATAACCTCCTTTTCTGATGTAGAAAGACTTGGCCGTGAGAATCCTATAGATCCAGAGCTTCCCCTTGCAGCTGACATTGCTGTGATAATGTATACCAGTGGGAGCACAGGCTTGCCTAAGGTAGGCAGAACATATGTGTAAAAACTGTTCTATATATGCAACTATCTAAGGAAGTTAATTTGTATGCATGCTCTGTCTAAGTGGCATCGGTAACTGAAAAGAAAGTTTACAAAATCACTACTTGATGTAGGAAACCTCTTGGAGTCGTTTATGGGCTGCATAATTGTGGTATTTAAATAAATCGGTGAACAGTTGTTGGATTGATCGTGTTGCCTAATTGTTTAAGTGTCTTCTACATTGGGACTTATTGGATAATCTTAGGATCAACATATAATTTCTATCAATCGAAACATGAATAGAATTAGTTATTTAAGTTCAAAGTTCAAACAGTTGTAATTGCGAGGATAAAGCTTTTAATTTTTGCTTGAATTCTTCAGGGTGTGATGATGACGCATGGCAATGTTTTAGCTACAGTGTCTGCCGTTATGACTATTGTCCCTGGCCTTGGAAGCAAAGATGTTTACTTAGCATATCTGCCCCTTGCTCATATTCTTGAACTGGCTGCTGAGGTATGGTATATTCTTTTATTAGTTTATTGAGATTGTTATTTTTTCCTCGAATTTGGTTGCCAGTGATTGTAGAATTTATGAAGATCCACTTTGAAAACAGAACGTAATAGCAGCCATTGGAAGTTCAATAGGATATGGAACTCCCCTGACTCTTACTGATGCTTCAAATAAAATAAAAAGGGGGACAAAAGGAGATGCTTCCATGTTAAGGCCAACACTGATGACTGCTGTCCCAGCAATTCTTGATCGTGTTCGAGGAGGTGTACGCAAGAAGGTTTGTGAATAATCTTCTACTGGTATTACATTTTTCCCATATGGCCTTAAATTATCAATGTCAAACTCATTTATTTGGAGGGAAATTTGTATTTCTTCCAGGTAGAAGATACGGGTGGATTTTCAAAGAGATTGTTTGATTTGGCGTATTCTCGAAGATTATCTGCTATGAATGGTAGTTGGTTTGGAGCATGGGGCTTGGAGAGGCTTCTTTGGAACTTTCTAGTTTTTAGGAAGGTTCGAGCAATTCTTGGGGGGCATATTCGTTTTATACTGTCTGGAGGAGCTCCGCTTTTTCCTGATACTCAAAGATTCATCAATATATGTCTTGGGTAATCATGATATACTGGCGTGATTTTTTTTACAGTAACTATACTATATACCAAAAGATGCAAACAACATAGTTATCTAAATTTGTGGATAAAAAATGTGTTTGTGGTAATATACTAGTAAAGAACATATAAAGGCATATGAAGCTTTATTGGCTATATGATAGTTACTTGAAGACTTGAAAAAACAATTTAAGCAGAAAATAGGTGGTGCATTTACTTACCTGAAATTACCAAGGCTTTGTTCATGGGTATGTTTTTTTGCAGTGCTCCTATTGGCCAAGGTTATGGTCTTACTGAGACTTGTGCTGGAGGAACATTTAGCGAGTATGATGATACTTCTGTTGGACGTGTTGGAGCTCCCTTGCCTTGCTCTTTTATTAAGGTAATATAGAGCAGGACCATACTGAAGTTCGGTAGTAGTACATGGTTCAATGTTATTTTTCAGTCTAGTAGAAGAAAGGCCATATCAAATTACGCTTCAGCACAATGGAAAGCTTGCACTGCCTTAATTGCGCATGTAGATAACTCATGTACACCAATAAGTTGTCGCTCCTGACCATAGTTAGATTGTTCAAGTCATGTAATTTGAAGTCTAGAACTTTATGTAAAGTGGAACGCCTCATGTTATACTTCATTGCAGAATTCAATTTATTTCCTTCACCTTGTTATGAGTTTTGACTTGACATATTTCATCCATTACATAATTTCAACTGTTAATCTATTATTTATTTTACTTACTGCACATGATTATGTTTGTGCTAATATTGAATTTGCTTCTTAGTTGATAGATTGGCCTGAGGGTGGATATTTAACAAGTGACTCTCCAAAGCCTCGAGGAGAGATAGTCGTTGGTGGACCAAATGTCACTGTCGGATATTTCAAAAATGAGGAGAAGACCAAAGAAGTTTATAAGGTAGGACTTAGGAGATAGGCTTTCAGCCTAAGCCTCACAACTCTCCTTTGTCTTCTTCTTTTCGGTTGTTTCAAATATATGAAAGCATCTTCTGCAACTCTTTTGATATGTTTCTGGTGTCATTACATGAAGGTTGATGAGAGTGGTATTCGGTGGTTCTTCACAGGAGACATCGGTCAGTTCCACTCTGATGGTTGCCTTGAGATCATCGACCGTAAAAAGGATATTGTAAAGCTACAACATGGAGAATATGTTTCACTAGGAAAGGTATAATTCATAGAAGTATTGAGCACCAAAAAGTTGCACATTTATTTGACTTATGCTTTATTCTCAGGTTGAAGCTACCTGGATCTAGATTCACGTAGGACAATACATTAGTTGCATATGATCCTTTCCATAGCTACTGTGTGGCTTTAGTTGTGGCTACTCAGGCCAGCTTGGAAGAGTGGGCTTCAAGAAATGAAATCAAACATGACACTTTTTCAGAATTGTGTGAGAAGGAACAAACTTTGAAAGAAGTTTATGGTTCACTTATAAAGGTATGATCTGCATTTTACTTTTGCAATTGGTAACTTATGATTGTAATGCAAGTCCCGGACTTCCCCACTTTAAGCTTATTTAATCTCCAATTAGTTCAAGGTAATATGCATTGACCTTGGCAAGCCCTATATGATGTCTGGGTGACTTGAGCTTTTTTATTTACCTTGAATATCAAAAAAGAAAAAGAGCTCCAAGGGAAAAGCATCCACTTCATTCGGAAACTCCTTGTGGGGTGTAAGAAATCGTTTCCAAGTATTATAACATGAGGTTCGGGGTCTTTTTTCCATTTCTCCACCCCCTCCTCCACTCTAGCAAATTCTTGTCTCTGCCACTACCTGTCTACTTGATTGGCAATGATTCATTTAAGATCTAATGAGTGGTTGTTCATATGGTTTGTTGTGAGTACGGAGTGAGTTATAAGATTTATGATGGTTGTCTATCTTTTATAAGGCAGCAAAAGAAGCAAGTCTGGAGAAATTTGAGATCCCTACAAAGATCAAATTGGTTTCTGAAGCATGGACCCCAGAATCTGGTCTTGTTACTGCTGCTTTAAAGATCAAGAGAGAAGTGATCAAGAAGGCATTTTCTCAGGATCTTGATAAGTTGTATTCCTCATGATTTATTAAAACACATCATTTTGCAAAAGAATCAATCTAATTATTAGATTTATTTTCTCTGTCCTCGATTCGAAATTTGTTTGTAGGATATGTTGAAAACTAATTGAAGTGGTATGGTAGAAAATCGGAGTTGCAAGTATTTAGAATGGATTGATACAAACTTCAGAGATGGAGTTTAGTCAGATTATGTGTTAATAACGGTGGAAGTTGCTTATTATAACACGCATTAAGTAATCTAAGACAAGGAATTGTAAAGTACTTAAAATAAAAGAGACGAGATTTAACGCTATCCTTAATAATACTAGACTAATTCATTTAGTAGCCTACGTATCGTATTTTACTATAAATTTTATGAACATATTACGCATCAGAATAATGTGATTTACCTCGTAACTCGTGTTAATAAAGACAAATGCATCTAATACAACTTGTAATTACACTATTCTATTAGAATAGAATAACAAGGCTTAATCTATTTATGTAACTCTAACTCTCTATTCAATAAATTTACACAATTAGATTTTTAGAATTGAGACTCAAACCAAGCTGGGATTGCAGATTTGTGCTCAAAGAATCCTAAATTGCCTCAAACCGCCCACGCCGGGGACCGTGCCTGATCAGCATGTCCCCGACCTACCCCCCAACTCCACCGGACTTGAAATGTGACCGACGGCCGACTCTGGCCGACCAGGCATGTCCCGATCTCCTTCGGACCTCTTTCTTCAAGTCACTATTGTGACAAATCTCCACCTTGACTTGAATCCTCCCAGATATCATAAAAACATAACCTCCCAAAAGTGCACCAAATGTACTTGGAGAATCAGACTTGCACAATAGTGAACAGATTGCATTCAAATGCGCCTAAACGTGACAAGATGCATTCTAGGCACTGCACGTACCCTGGACAAAGGCCAAACAAGACACCCAAAAGAGATAAACAATGTGCCAGATGTACAAGATGTACTAACGTATTCATAATGTACTGGGATGCACCAATAGTACCTCGATGTAATGTAGATGTGTCATCAAGACAATCTTAAGAGATAGACAATGCTAAACAAGACCTCCATTCACGCATCGCTCGTCACCGGCAAGCAGCTAAAATGCACCAAATGTGCCATATACACCTATTATGTCATATGCACCAAATGTGTCAAGTGTACCTGTGACAGATGTGTCCAACCGACACCTAGAAGAGATAGACGATTCCTAGAATCTCTCATCTAACGTGGTGCCTTGTCACCGAGCAAGTGTACCAAATGTGCCATATACACCTATTGTGTCATATGCACCAAATGTGACAAGTGTACTGTGATGTATGTGTCTAACCGACACCTGTAATAGACGCATTCCCTGCAATCTCTCTTATTCACGTCAGGCCCTCTCACCGGGCAAGTTGTAGAACAGACGCTTGGCGTGTCCAAACACCATCGACCACCCACCGTAGAAGAATCTCTATTAATCAAGGTATTCCTCTCATAATAAACATCAACTCTCAGATGAAGAACTGCATCGAAACAAAACTAGTGCATAAAGAAAATATGCCTACTTCCTATCCTACTTGTATGAGAAATGCACCATACACCCTCTTCCCCGGACGTCAGACCGAGCCTTTCCTTTGATCATCGACTTCTAAGTGTCAAAATTTGCTCTCCAATGACAAATGCTTATCGAATAATCTCAAAGACTAAAGAATGACATGACACATGAATCGAAGTCTTCCTCAAGAACCGTAAAAGCAATTTAGCTAACTCCTTCTCATTGTCGCATTCTCTCAAGGTACCCAAACGATAGTTCTCTCAATGACATCTCAGCTACCCTATGATGTTCAACTAAACCCTGAAGCCACCGGAGTATTTGCCACTGAAGTGATCGGTAGTTGCTCTTCTTCGACTCACCACCGACTCCACAATTTGACTACTCTACCTGCTTCCCATCAAAGACAGTAAACAACTGACCCATAAAACATCCTACCTGGTAAAACATACAAAGTTCCACGCTTTACACCCTTCTCTCGAATCATCATATTCAACCCTTGTAGACAATCAACCCTCCACCTTCCCTAAGAAATCGAAATTCCTTTGCCTAACCCACTGTAGATAACAAATTGTGAGTCATGGCATTAATCGGTCTAACCTTGTTCAATGTGCAAAATACTCCGGAATCCAGAACCCACACATCGGTGTAAAATGTATGAGCATCAGCAACTAAGGCCATGTCCCCTTCGAAATGCATATCACCGATAATAACGTATAATACCACTGAAATATTTTTCCGTTGCAATCAGCTTCTCCCTCGGGACATACCCGACCCAACTCCATACAATAGTAGCGCACATCAGTAACCCTCGGACCCACCATCTGCCTACTGAAGAACTTATTCTCCTATGTATCACGAACCTGACTAGTATTAACAACTAGTGCATCATGAACGCCCGAACTAAAACTATGTGGCAATTTTCTACTATGGAAGGCAGAACTAACCTATCCGGACTCACATAGTCCATAACTATTTCTCCCAATGAACTTCTCTAAACTTCATACTTTCACCACCCATCTCTTCTTTGCAGATCTGAAATCCAAAGCTCGGAGTACTATTTTTTATAACGGCGAAGCTTGTTTGCTATAATGCATAATCATGACCCAAGCATGTGCTTAATTACGTGAAATATTTTAAAATAAAGAGACAGAGATTTAATGTGGTATCCCTAACAATATGTTAGGACTAATCCACGGGCAGAGCCACATAACAGATTTCACTATAACGCAGTTAACATATTATTGCACTCAAGTGTAGCCTAATGTATCTACTGTAACTCCTAAGTTAAGAGGCATAAATGCATTTAATATAACTTAGCCTACACTATTCCTAGAAGAATAGAATAACAAGGTCTAAGCTATTCAGGAACTCTAACTCTCTATTCAATAGCCCACAATCGATTTTTTAGAAATGTGAGACCAAAACCAAGAAAACTGACATTTATACTCAAAAAGAACTCTAAACCGCCTTTAGAAACCACTCCACGCTGGGACTTAGGCATAAACCTGACCCGCTTCCGAACTCCACCGACTCGAAATGTGACCAACGTCGAGACTTAGTCGACCAGATGTCCCCGCTTCTCCTCTCTCGAACTCTTCTTTCAAGTCACTATTCTGACATTATGCATATTACAATTCCCAGTGCAATTCTAGTAGAGTCAATTAATCAATTAAGTTAAAAGAGTGAAAGCTACTTGTTCAAGTGTTTACTTACATATATAAAGTAAATAGTAAATAGGCGTAGTCGATTATTTGGCTTCGACAAGTTTTTTTTTTCATTTAATGTTCTTACTAACTATAGATTATTACATTTAATTTAAGAATATAATAGTAATTTATATAATAAATTCCATAACTGAATAACTTTCATGTAAGACAATAATTTTTCACTATCTAGCATATTAATTGTTTTTAATTACATCATATATCTATATATATAAATACCCGATGTCATAAAATTGATAGAAAATATACTAAACAAAAGAAATCATTGAAGATTAAGTATGACATCCATGTATCGTTATGTTAAAAATATTATAAATAAATATTTATTAATTTATACGCATTGTGTGTACCAAATGCTAGTATAATATATATTTATTAGCATTTCTTGCTTATATGTATTATGTATATCCTTTGGCGCACACACATCACAATTCCAGTAATTCATGTGAAAGATTGATAGAAAAAAACGAAAATGATAATTAAAATGAATTTGATGTCGTATCTAGTTATCTTCGCTCTTGAATCTTATTACTGTCTGCCATGTGTAAAAGCTAGACTAATAAAATTAAAGAAGGTTCACAACTGGTGATTGTGACTGAGAAGGAATATATGCATTTACAACAGGTTGGTGGACCATATATGAATTAATATTATTATTATTATTATCTCAAACTCATTTCTCTATCTCTCTCTCTTAAACGTGTATATGTACTCCTGTGATAGACATATATTCCACAGAGAATAAATCGAACAAGTGTTCCAATATCCAATCAACCACCACTCTTTTCGTTCTAAGTTTTATCATCTTGTGTTACCAAATTCATTCTTAAAATTAGATATTGCTTGCAAATAATGATAAAGTAATATTATTAGAGAATAAAATGGAAAGAGAACATAGAGATGGTAAAACATGGTGTTATTTGCATCCAGAGGAATTGGTGATAGGGGTATGTGCCATGTGCTTGCATCAAAGGCTTCTTATTTTAGCAAAAAAACAGCAGCAGCAGCAGCAGCGACGACAACATGATAATCACAACTCCTCCTCCTCCTCTTGTATTTCTCTGCATAAAGTCTTTGCTTTTGGTTCTTTGCTGGATCCCCTTCATATTGTCCGCAGGAGAAAGTCGTCGGATGATACGACTACTGCATCCATCAGTCAACAAGGTAACTGCAATCTTTATTATTTATGCTTCGTCTTCATCATATTCATAGGGATATGCGTATATGTTAGTATGTATAGGTAGCTAGCGTCGATGAAGTTTTCGATTTGATTATTATTGTCGATAAATCAAAGCATGCATTGGTCAATACCATTATGCTTCCTTCAACCACTCTAATGAACTTGATGATGTTGGTTTAAGAGCTAATTTATTTGCAGAGTCATTTATATCAATTAATTTGGAAGACAATAGCATAAAATCATCATCATGGGAGAAAAAGGCAATTGTTCCAAAGGTATTAGTACCATCCTCCGACCACCAAAATGATAGTCAAAGAAGCATCACCAAAAGTTGTCTGGCGGAACATACAAAGCCACGCTCTTCTAATCTGAGGTGGCATAACCAGATTTGGCCATTGGTTTCAGCTTATTGTATAAAGAAGAGGCAGGAGTAACTAGGGATGGCTGGGAATAACAGTTTCCTCACTTAATTTTCGAAAAGAATAATTTTATTAAAATATTTTTTCAAAAATTATAGTTATTCTTTTAAAAATTATGTTATTTGCTCTTCCTAAATTTTTAATTTTTTATAAGATGACATATCAAGAATCACCTTATATAAAAATCTCCTTTGCTATTGACTGAAGAGGCCAACAACTAGTAGTGCTAAAGTAGTGAATGCCAATTCTCATGTGGGCTCCAAAGCTTCAAAAGTTGAAGGTGATCAAACATGCATACATACATACCTAAAGACCCTACAAACTCACAGAAGATGTTCATCTATGAAGACCAAACATAGCCGGATCCAGGACTCAAAATTTGATGGTGCAAAATGCAAAAAAAAAAAAAATTTACATAGTCAATAAAAATTTACATTAATGCGAAAGATTCACATGTTAAAAATCTCTATTAAATTTTCGAAATGCGTTAAAATTACATCATTACTTAATAGTACTAAGTACATCTCGTTTCTAGTAGTTACTAGACTCTGCCATTTAACCATCGATCGCCCATCGTAATATTTGTCACTTTTCACACGATTCACTGCAAGACATCGCTCAACACTCAAGGCCATACCGCAGCAAAAGCTAACTTCACAAGCTTATACACTCAAACTAAAGCCGTTACACTTATTTGTTACCAGACAAGATCCGAAAGCACTCAGAACTTTCAACTTGATCACAACGAACAACTTTGGCCGATAATAAAATATTGGGTCAGTGGTCAGGTCAAGTTGGCCCAACCGCCCAAATCAATTTGTCCCCTAAATCAATTTTTCCCCAAATCAATCAAAACGACGTCGTTTTGCTCCAAAATTAATTTTTTTACCTAAAATCAAAAAATCGATTTTTTTTTCAAAATTTTTCAAAAAAAATTCTGGTGGTGCAATGAGACCAAATAATGAAATTCATATCATTTAGGGCGACGGAAGTGATGAGTGATCTCCAAGTTTTGGTAAAGAAAGGCTTCTTATCTTAGGCTTCTTCGATTCAATTGGCTTTCCATAATCTCCACTTTAAGCCCCTTTTGTAACTAGCTATCTAGGGCGCGCTGGGTTGCCTTCCAAATTCAGACTCATATCTATCCACATGGAAACTTATTGTGACACTACCTACCACCATACATACACATATATAAAATCATGACTTTTTATTTTCAATTCCCTACTTGTATTTCATAAATTAATTGGAATGGGATAATCTATTATTTTACCTCCAACCCAATTTGACTATCAGATTTGAATAATAATTTAAAATTATTCAATTTCAATTCAGTTCATTTTATTTGATTAATTTATTCATGTGCAACACTTTGATATAGATAAGTATATATGTGATATAATTCATGCAGTGTACTTATCTAACTGAATGAATATCTTATATCACTAACATAGTGCCACAAGCACAGATTTTTTCCCCTTTTCACATTATTACCTCTACTACATTACTCTTCTATCTAAAAATTTAAAAGCTTGTGAGTTCTAATAGGAATTAATCCACTACCTCTCTCCATTTTTATTCGACATTTTCGTATATCGGTTAACTTCACTATCAATTTTTCTTAAACTATATGTTCAAAAATTATAAGAAAATAATATTATAAAATTATTTTCAAAGACAAATCTAATGATATAACTTTTATACTTATTAAAATAATAAGTAATTAGTAATTAATGGTCAAAGTTTCACCTCCATATACAAATAAAAACGGAGGATTATTATTTATCATACTTTATACTTGCATATACATAAGATTATCAATTGAACAATCAAGACATACGTAGGGTTTCGTATCAATACCTCTTATATATTTGGAAAATATATACTTTATAATTGTCGTGCATCCTTTTTTTAATTAATTTTATTTATTTATCTTCAGTGCATGTTTAATGATTCAAAAGGTATGCATTGAATAACATAATTATTTTTAAGCCACTTTTGTAATGTGATGACTTTGTGATTCAATTCATAAAGAATACGCCTCATATATTATATATTATCAATTTATTACACCTTTCATCAATATGGTTTTTCTCATCATATGTCATTTTCAATCTTTAATATTTTATATTAGTTAAACAATAATATGTTTTATGTACAACTATTATTATTAGGTGTTAGTTAAATAATCATATATTTTGTAAAATTATTATTATTATTTATTATTATGTAGAACTACTGCTATTATTATAATAGGTATTAGTTAAATAACCATATATTTTGAGTTAAATTATTATTATTTTTATTGTTATTTAATTTCATGCATATATGAATTTTATATATTGGGATCCACAAAATTTATATTATATATTTTAAATCATACCAATTTAACCTACATAAATAATTCACGATACAATACTGATGATAATTCGCTAATACATTTGGTCGTAGGACATCAAATTGTTAAAATAATATGTATCTCTATACGACATCTCAGCTTTGTATAATATTCTCTATGGACATCGTATTTCATTGTAAATTTTCATATTATATTCAAGAAATTGTTCAAAGTATCTTCAAAAAATATTAATTAGAAAAAAATTCAAAGTTTGGAAATATGAGATGTTATATCTCATAAATATATGCTCGTTGAACAATTAGTTTGTACAATCGATTATTACATTTATCATTATTAATTCGACATATATTAATCATGGACAATTAATATATTAGGATTAACTCTCGACGGGACATTGGGGTTTTGGATGACTTACTAGAGTCTCATTAATCATATATTAATATGTTCGTTAAACATAAATTAATATATTGCTAATTTTGATCGAGCCTAAGAGGTCACACATAACAACTAAAACGAACTATAATACGATTATAACTTTCTTGCTTAGAAATATAATCACATTTAGACATTTAAATTCCAATCAAGGAAATTTCACCTAGTTCCACTATAATGAAGTATTGATAAAGGTTCCAGAATTTTCTATTTGTAAAATCATTATTGAATATTCTACCGAACCATTTTTGTGCCTTTATTTTAGTGATAAGAAGTGAGACGATTTTAGAACAATTCTACCTTATTTTGGTCGAACATATGGAGAAAAATAGTATAAGTTTTTTGGCCTAAAACTCTAATATTTGTAATATTCTTAAAGTTGTTTTTTAAGAGTTTCACTACAACTCTCAAAATGACTACTTTTTAGGGATTTTGCGCTATAAATGTTTCACCATTTTCAGTTTTAAATCACTTGCTTCTTCCAACTTTTAAGTGTTCTAATTCTCTTTCTTCCCCTAATTTTTCGTTCTAAGTTTTATCATCATCTTGTGTTCTACCATTCTTAAAATTAGATATTGCTTGCAAATAATGATAAAGTAATATTATTAGAGAATAAAATGGAAAGAGAACATAGAGATGGTAAAACATGGTGTTATTTGCATCCAGAGGAATTGGTGATAGGGGTATGTGCCATGTGCTTGCATCAAAGGCTTCTTATTTTAGCAAAAAAACAGCAGCAGCAGCAGCAGCGACGACAACATGATAATCACAACTCCTCCTCCTCCTCCTCCTCTTGTATTTCTCTGCATAAAGTCTTTTGCTTTTTGGTTCCTTTGCTGATCCCTTCATTGTCCGCAGGAGAAAGTTTGTCGGATGATACTTTAATTACTGCATCCATCAGTCAACAAGGTAACTGCAATCTTTATTATTTATGCTTCGTCTTCATCATATTCATAGGGATATGCGTATATGTTAGTATGTATAGGTAACTAGCGTCGATGAAGTTTTCGATTTGATTATTATTGTCGATAAATCAAAGCATGCATTGGTCAATACTATTATAAGCCTTCAACCACTCTAATGAACTTGATGATGTTGGTTAAGAGCTAATTTATTTGCAGAGCCATTTATATCAATTAATTTAAAGACAATAAGAAAAATCATCATCATGGGAGAAAAAGGCAATTGTTCCAAAGGTATTAGTACCATCCTCCGACCACCAAAATGATAGTCAAAGAAGCATCACCAAAAGTTGTCTGGCGGAACATACAAAGCCACGCTCTTCTAATCTGAGGTGGCATAACCAGATTGGCCATTGGTTTCAGCTTATTGCATGGAAGAAGAGGCAGTGGAGTAACTAGGATGCATGGGAATAACAGTTTCCTCAATTAATTTTCGAAAAGAATAATTTTATTAAATATTTTTTCAAAAATTGTAGTTATTTTTTAAAAAATTATGTTATTTGCTCTTCTTAAATTTTTAATTTTTTTTATAAGTATGATATCAAGTAATCACCTTATATAAAAATCTTCCTTTTGCTATTGACTGAAGAGGCCAACAACTAGTAGTGCTAAAGTAGTGAATGCCAATTCTCATGTGGGCTCCAAAGCTTCAAAAGGTGAAGGTGATCAAACATGCATACATACATACCTAAAGACCCTACAAACTCACAGAAGATGTTCATCTATGAAGGTTCAAATAATGAAATTCATATCATTTAGGCGACAGAAGTTATTGATGAAGGTTCCGGAATTTTCTATTTGTAAAATCATTATCAATATTCTATCTAACCATTTTCACAGCTTTATTTTAGCTTATATAGTTGGTAAGATTTTAATAATTCTAATTTTATTTGGTAAACTCTAATATTCTTAATATTATTTAAGCGAATAAGAGTTTCACTACAACATTCAAAAAATGCCTACTTTTTAGGGGATTTTTGTGCCTATAACAGCTACGCATTTTCATTTAAATCAATCAGACTAATTCTTCCAACTTTCAAGCCGGGTGCACTTCTTTTCTTCCCCATAGTCGAGCCGTAGAGTGTCATGAAACTCTAATGCATTTTTCTCGCCTTAACCTCCACTACGCTAATATTTTGCAGCAGCCTCTAAGAAAGCCTCATGGAGGTCTGCCCATACGCTGTGCCGATTTATTCATAGATAATCTACGCTGATTGCTCGCAGTCTCATCGATATATTCCACCGCAGTTCCCAAAAGAGTGTACACACTTGTATCGCTATTGTTTTTATTTTATTCGTAGAACTCGTTATGGTTTTTGTAATTGTTATTTAATCCGTAAAACTCCAACACAAAGGAGTATAAGGCTTTACGCTTAACGATTTCGAATTAAACATAAATAATGTATCAAAGTACGTGAACACATTATTAATTGGCTTAATTTCATATGCCCCTGTAGTATGTACATCATTTCAATTTGTCTCCTCAACTTTTTATCTTTTCAATGTGTCCCTTATTGTCTATTTTTGGCTAAAATTGACAGAAACATAAGGATAAATTCGTAATTGAATAAATATTTGAGTTTCAGGCAACATTTTAAATAAAGAAAGATTTGTGTCATTTTAATTATAACTTAAAGATAATTAAACAATTAAGAAATTCTTCCCAAACTCTTCTTCGAATAGGACTAAATCTACACTGAAACAGTATTAAGAATCTTGAAAATTACAATTGTGCCTCTAAATGAAACTTACTCAAATACTACACTAACAAATAGGGGGGAATAGTAATTTTACCCTTTTTTTTTTTACTATTTCGGTGTGACTTTAGCTTCAGCGGTGGATTAGGTGGGGCAAGGAAGAAGAGCGCTGAAACTAAAGCTAAAGTCACATCGAAGTAGTAAAAAAAAGGAGGGTGAAATTACTATTTTGCCCCCATATTTGTTAGTGTAGCACTCTTCACCATCTTCACTGTAGCAAAGATGTTTTCTGCACTACCCTTTTCATCTGAATGCAATCACTCTTAATAAACAACATATAAATGCTTTCTTCTTAATTTATTGTGCACTTTTGGATTGCAGTTCTTAAAATCAAGAAACTAGAGTCCATTAGCACCCAGCAACACCAACTTTAACAAATTAATGTTCACTTGTAATTAATGTTTTACCAATTTGCTCCTCCAAACATGTCTTCAAGCAGCTGTCTGAACGAAGAATGTCACTTTTGGGTTGTTACTTGTTTCGTACAAAACTAACATGTATTATTGTGAAATAAGTGTAACTTTTTTGCTATTCGGTATTATTTGTCCCCCTTTTCATTTTCCACATTACTACTAGTATTTGTTGCAACCTAAAATCCAGATGTCTTCACATGGCTGGGTTTCCCCGATGGGTGTCATGTGAAACGTAGATATCAGATTTGACGAATAATAAGGTAATAATTCATGCGGAGAAATCTTCAGCATTTTGCTTGTCCTCCATATTCTATTATGTTGGATAGGGGAAATTTAATTGGTTATTACTTGCTGCATATATAAATTGATAGCTAATTGATGTAAAACGTACTCTATGTCCAAATTGATATATAAGATTATAATAATGTATTTGCACTAGGATGGACTAACCTTCATGTTGAAGGGTGAATCATGTGTCACATGATTTATAATAAAACAGTTGTACTGTGACTATTTTACTTAATTAATTCTTGAGTTAATGGTACATTGATACATTTGATTATATAAGGTTCATTTCATTCATTATTATTAGATTATATACATGTTGTAAAATATTTTATTTGAAGACACTTCTTTAAAATTTTATCTTTTTCTTTATTAGCCTTAATTTTTTTATTAGTCCACTAATCCTCATGAGGAAGTGTGCATATCATGTGACATTTTAAAGGGTTACTTTAATAATTTCACCCTTTAAAAATAAAGATAAACTCCAGCATATGTGTAATCCTATCAAATATTAAGTGACATTTAGAGGGAATAGACAATATTGTTGGATGCTATAAGTAATCTTATGCATACTGCATATATCATGTGACATTTTAGAGGATTCTTTTGTGACAAGTCAATATATCTATATCTATATCACTAATATATATAAAATAAAAGTATGAATAAGAGTTATGTTTCTTTCGTTTTTTTCCTTTTCACATTATTATTAATGACTAAATTACTTTTCTCTCTAAAAATCTAAAAATTAGGCAAAAATATTACTCCATATCTTTTTAATTAATAATTCCACATCTTAATTGATAACTTATGAGTTATAATAGAAATTAATTACTACTCCCTTCGTTTCTATATAGTTGTCTTTCTAGGCTTAAATTTTTGTAAGAAATTACATGTCTTTCTGGAAATTAAGAGAAATGGAGGCGCGACCTCGCGAGGCACTTTCTGCATGGGCCCGTGGCCAAACGGGACTTGCTCACTATCGTTGACGCGCCTGGACGGAGCTCTAAGAGGCCGGTACATGTTACCGTGGATGGCTTCGGAGGGCCGTCCGCTATGTTCTTTCACGGGTCAGGTTGTTACAAAACCCTAATCCATTTTTTTTAATTTTAATTTTTGTTTTTGGTGAATTATTATCATTTTTTATTATTATGATAATTGTAATTATCAATTTTGGTGATAATATTTTAATTCAATAATTCCTTTCATTATTTATCTTTTTATATATTTATTTATTGAAAGGATAAAATCATGGCGAATTATATCTAAGCATCAATATAAATATAAAGATACCATTTGTAAGTTTTATCTTTTATTATATATGTGAAATAATTGTCAGAATAATTATTTGACACACAATATATATTAATTAATTCATTTTAATTATATATATTTCATGGTTTTAATTATCAAATTCAAATTGAATTTAATTTCAATCACATTTAATTGTATATTTATGTGATCTCCGACGGAATTGCAAAATCAAAAATGAAAAACTATTTATACGACAGCCAATCATATATTTGTGAAATGTGCTTCGACGTAGTTGATAGTCATATCGCGAAGACAAAATCAAGGTATCAAGACAATGAATAAATGTCAGCGGGCGAAGAATTGATAAGATACGTGGCAAAGAATTGTGTTTAATGAAGTTAAAACACAAAGGATGAAATCTTTCACTTTTGTATACCAAAGTAATTTTCATTCTATCTTATATGTGTCACTAGTTGAGTGATACAAGTAAGAATTGTGTTCAATATAATTGAAACATAATGAATTAAATAAATTCACATATTAAAAGTTTTTGCACCTATCTTTAAATTCATACTAATCACAGACAACTCAAGAAAGTTATGTTTGATAAATAAACTTTGAAACTTCAAATAGATAAGTTAATTTTGTGTCACTAAAGTGTACATAATTTAACACTCTGTCTAATGTCGTAGATTACGCTATCATGTACATAATCAGAAGGAAATTGATATTTATTTCCATCTACTATAGAATTACAATTTATTATATGTATAGTATCTTCATTATGAAGTATAAAAGGGTGGAAGTAAATATATGACTTGAATGTATTCAAGTTGGCTCAGAGATACTAACTAAAGGTTAGAATCCTCAAGTTATATCGTAAATATTACGTGAGTAATTCCTTTATCGCTAACGCCTAATGCAAAAAGACACGACGATAAGGAATAAATCATACTCCAATAGATAACTTAAAGTCATCCGAGTGAAATAGACTGAGTACAATTTGTGCCTAGTATATAACTTACTCTATTTTACCTTCTAGATGGCGACCATCAAAAAAAAAGTAAGAACGATTTCCATTAAATGAACATATGGGCCATAACAAACATTTGGTTTCGACTGCTGAAATCTAATTCATTAATGATTTATGCTCATGTCTATTTCAAACTCATTCCTTATCGATTACCCACGTGTCAGAACATGTATGTTTGGCCGGAAATGATCCAAATAATGCGTTCCTAAGTAACGACAAGAATGGATGATACTGCATCATATTAGAAGTTCACATCTCAACCCAGAATAAGAAGCGAAGACACTATACTATCGCATCCAAGTTGCGCACTCGAGATACAAGATAATTTGAAAGTTAGAATCTTCATCTCGATATTTTGATTGAAATTAAAATGATCAAGAGCCACATTTAACCTTGAGTTTCTCAAAGGCTCGTGGGAGCACAACTGCACATAAATGTTTTATACGTTTGAGTACTAAAGGAATTCTCATACAACCTTGAAAGGTATGGCAATCGACCGATTCTTTTTGCAAGATCAGAGCCCACTACATATATGTGACATATGCTATATTAGTCACGAAATATAAGCTTAGATGACATTTGCTTGTTAAGCTATAATGCGTCATGAAGCTTGAGGTGAATAAAATCTATGATAGATTAGATTCTATGATAGACATATTCTCTTATTGACAAGACAACTCTCTATTAGAGGTCCGTTCCCACAAGTGACCTCACTGATCGGTGTTTCGGTTGGAATCTATTACATGGTAGTATGATTCATCGTATTCCAAGTCAGGATCATGTATTGTACATCACGACCATGACAAGCACAATTTCCATAATAGGAATTGTGGGTTTTACTAAATGTATTCACGCAGATTCGCAATACGCTTTGTAGTAACTTTAAGAGAATAGAGGTAACTATAGTTACAGAAAATGGATCAGTTGTTGGTCTTCACCTAAAACTGAAGTTGAGAATAGTGTCATGGACAGTTGTCCCATATGGAACACTATTAGCCAAGGAAATCATTAATGGGGTTGAGTCTAGTATACTCGGAAAGTGAACTAAAGAAGCTGAACTCAGTATTGCAACATTGACAGTCAAGTTGTATTGTTAGTAATGTTATTGAATAATATGCATTAAATAAGATAGATTTGTTTAAACATACTTTAATTGTGTTGTAAACCTTACTCCAATGATAACCCCGTAAATGGCTTAGACCATAAAATCAAATAGTCTCTCTCTTTATATATATCAAAACGGGATTTTATCTCCGTTACACCCTTAACTAATGTTCGACCACTATGTAAGTGGGTATTGCTTAAACCCGACACATATAAGTGTCCACAGCCAAGGCAAAGCTTATGGCAAAAATGTTTAACCTATTTCGCCTATAGCTGTATATGAACTATATCAGGATAATCTTAGCCATTGCTAATTCCATGGTTGAGAGACCGAGCAGATGGATGTAAGACAGTTGAAATCAATGAGAATCGATTCCATTTATTATGTCCGCTAAGTGACACTGTGTATGACTATGTGAGAATGGTATACATGCGTGAAACATGTCATTGCGGGTATGATTATGTGAGAATAGTATACATGTCATTGTTGTATGATTATGTGTGATTCATTTTAAAGCAGCCATGATATGATTATGATTGTTTTTTCTCAGGGCTTTGAAGATTTGCTTCAGGTAAGCAATAGCTTTCTTGAACTCTCAACTTACGCTTCTTGTGTTACGGGCCTTGTCGGGCATTTGTTCCGTGGCCTTATCGGCACTTCCTCGTATTTCCGTATTCTCGCCAAGTGTTCCATTGATTTTTGATTGCGGAAACGCTTAGTTTGCAAGCTGATATTGTTTTTGGGAATAGAGTAGCAGTTGCCGGGAGGTGTCGCTTGAGCATATGTGACTTTGAGGTGACTTGAGTATTAGATACGGCCCTATAGTCAGTGGATGATTAGGGGTTAGCGACTCCTTCGCGTGATATATGACACTATCGCCTTATACTACCAAGACAAGCGTTTGGCCTTATACTACGGTATAAGTGCGGCTTGGCCCTACTCGAGCATATAAGAGCTGCATGATTATCTATGACCCTTCTGGCCGCGTGCATTGTTGGCGCCAGCCTTATACTACGGTATAAGAAATGTGTTTATTAGCGACACACCCTCGCAGTGCATTTGATCGAAAGATACGCGCACAAGGGCCAAAATAGTTGTGAGCATATGAGAGATAGATGGTTTGATGACTAGAGTTATAGTCATGAGTCTCTCGTGGATTTTATTCCTGGGTGATTGTGTGCCTTTATTGAGACTTTGTATTATATCTCGACACGTTATGCCCAGACCTTCTTTGGAATTTTATGATATGGCCTTATTGTGTAGTCCTGGTATATAAGCATATTTATATTCATATTTGACTACTATATCTATTGACCTGCTCCTGCTTCGTATGGCTTAAGTTGTTGGAAATCAATGAGAATTGATTCCATTTATTATGTCTGCTAAGTAATAATTGTATCAATTCATTTACTAGTCAAGTTAAATGTGATTATCGAATCCTCTAGTGTTCAACTTAGTAATTGTATAATAATAGTGGCTAATTCCCTTGTGATAATTTAACGGGTTATGAGCGATTGCTAGATTCTTACTTATTAATCGTTATAATAATAGTAATTGGTCAATTATTATTATTATACAACTTACTATTATCCTGAGCCTAGAAGGTCACACACATACAAAATGACATCGAAAGTTATATTTCATGTATGAAATTAAAGAGAACTATATAATTGATAAATGTATTTCTCAATTACAAGGGTTCTACATTTTATGTAGAATATCGACAATATATATAATCAATTAAATAGTTATTTAATTGTTCGAGTAATTTTAGTATTTATCAATAACTTGAAAGATTATTGATATCGACTCATTACTATTTAATTGCTTAATTAAATAGTTCAACTTCATTAGCAACTCATTAGTGTCTTAACGAAACTAATAGAGTTAAGAGTCAAGCTAATACTCTTAACGGGTTGCTTATCGAGGCTTGTTTTAACTCAGCCCTATATAAGAAAATTTAGGTTTTTATGACATAACATTTTGAAAAATCTTTTCATCAAAAACCCTAAGTAGCCGCTCCCTTTTGGCCGAACAAATTCTCCAAGAATTTTCTTGGGTTTTTGGTTTTGTTCAACCTTGTTTACTAGCATAAATCGGTTCTTGATTCAACCTCTCCTAGTATGGACCAACTAGAGATATCATAATGCATTGATATCAACAGCGAGTCGAGGAAAGTCACCCACGCTAGAATTTGAAGCGCTGGTTTTGCAGGTGGAATTTACTCCGCCGCACCGTAAGTACTGCTCATATATTGCAATTATATGTTTTTGTATAATAAATGCGCACTTAAAGATCCCTAATTGGCTGACCAGATTTATACTCATATCCATAGTATTTTCTGTATCAAAAAGACTACTCTAGTAGCTTTCAATAGACGCGATTATAATCATTGCCTTCCGGCTTTACATGTCCTAAAGGACCTAATAGATTCATGCAAGCTTAAGGATCCACGTGCGGACTTGAGTGAACATCTCGGAGTTGATATATTCTTCTGTGATTAAATCAAAGTTTGATTTCACGACATCGAAGAAGAAATGAATGATGCAAAGTTCAGTGTGAGCTAGTTCACTTACTTTCTGAAATAAGTTAAGTAATTGATTGAACAATGTAATTGTTGTTTTACAATATGATTTTTAACTGCATCATATGGATACGTAATTCATTCATATAGTAATTTATTTTTCACAGTTGGTTGAAATAATAAATCTCAAGGCAAGTCTATACTTTCTAAACAAGCAACCTGTAAGTGTTGACAAGAGAACCTCTTCAAGTCTAGAAACGTAAGATAGCCATTTTTCCTGGTCAGATGCTGATGGTTTTGGGGCAACTAGCATTTGATGACCAGTATAGTGATTGACCGATGATCGATTTTCTTAGATCATGAGAGTCAGAAGCCTAATCAATCTTACGGGTCAGTCACTTGTATAACTGAGAGCCGGTTTGACCACTACAAAATAATAGAAGATAATGTATGATTCAAGTGAATTTTGCTTAAAACTGTCAAGTTTAGCGATTCTTAGACCAAAGATATATAACTATCTATGTTATATGATTTGTGTGTTTTGACTATGTCAAACGCCCCGCCTTAAGCGGGATCATAACGGCATATGTTAAAGACACAAGAAGTATGCTAGCATGTCATATATTATGACTTGTACATCCTTGATATAAGGTGTATATCGTGCCCCCTTGGTAATCATGGTCGATTATGCTAATCTCGACGCCGGTTTATTTTATGGTTTCATAGTTCGAGTAAAGAAAGTCGCGTGGTGTTTCAAGACACACTTTATGTATAGCCTATGACTTTAGATCTAGACAAAGGAATTGTAAAGTAATCGCCCAATAGTAAACGGGAGTGTCGGAAATCAATAGTTATTGGTTTCATTTATTATGTCCATTGCGACAATTGTTGTAACAATTCATTTACTATTTAGTGAATGATTAAGATAAACGAACGCTCAACCATAGTAATTGTAATTATTAGCCTGGTTCTCGCGATAATATCGGAATTATGTCATATCGCTATCTCTGAACCACAACGTTATAATAATAATAATGGTCAATTATATTATTATACGGTCGCTATTATCTGAAATTAGAAGGTCACACACATACAAAGGACAAGTAAATTATATTTCATGTGGAATGTAAATTAAACAATGCTTTCCTAAATTGAGAGTTAATTTGTAATCATTTAATAGTCTCAACAAAATTTTACATCGATAATAAAAATACTAATTGATGAAATTGAATTAATTAACTTGTTAATTTAATTAATTAAATAGTTTGTTGAGTTTATTAATAACTCAAGTAGTAGTATTTTACTAATGAAGTTAGTCTGGAGTATAAACGAGTTGGCTCATTAGCTACCTCACGCACAGAAGTTCTAATTCTAAATATATATGTATATATATTTTGTAGTTCTAATCTATCCAATTTAAATGATCCTGCATGCTTACGAGCTATGACATTCTTAACTCTATTCTCGACTCTTTGGTTTTTAATTCCTCCAACTCCACATACCGGTTTACTCTCGCTGTCACTGATCCTTAGACAATGGTGTTTCCAACACAAGAAACTTTTTCAATTTTTCATACCTTAGCCTTCTATAAAAGGCCATGTATGCTATTTTATTATTGACCTCAGAAATGGTCAATAGGATATCATTGTAGCACTTTTGGTAACTTCTAAGGGATTCTTTTGGCCCTTGTTCAATATCCATAAGCGCCTCATCTCGACGCTGACGCTGGGATCCGAACTTCTACAAAGGCATCCACCGCTTTGTCGTACGTGTCTATGGATTTGAGAGGTAATGTCATGTACCAATCGAGAGCCTTATCCGTGAGGCTGTTGGAAAATGCATATGCATATATTGTTGGACTACGAGTCCGTACAACTTATTTTAATGATGACTTAAAAACTGATTTACTATCTAATATGTGCTCAAGTATTTTATTCTGTAGACGTGTTAGAAAGGTGCTTCTTGGACGTAAAGTTAATAGTCATATCGAGTAAGCACAAAATCAAGGCATTGAAGACAATGAATAAATGTCATGGGTTTAAAGATGCTTTGTCATTGAATGAGCTTAAAGGTCAAGTGTGGTGATGATGATGTAGGATCAACCACACACTAGTCATTGAGGACTTGAAGAAGTTTAAAGAAAAGAATGACGTTGAAGATGAAGAGTCGATCATTCACCGGTCATGAAAGGACCAAGAAGTAATGAACAAGAGACAAACGAAGAATCAAGATCGGAAGAGATGAGCCTTGAAAGAAAACCGAAACATAGGTAAAAGTCATGGCTTGAACCTTTACTTCGCTTTTCTTCTTTGATTTGATTGAAGCTTTTAAATGAGAGTATTTTTGACAAAACGTTTATCAAAATATTTATATCTTAAAATGATATTTGTCAAAATATGAAATTCTCAAGTTTGATTTCATTTTCTTAGGGTTTCAAAAAAGATTTCCAATGCTTTTTGAATCGTCAAAATCGGAGTTATAACGAAGCGGAAAATGAATTTTTAAGTTTGACCATCGTGACCATATGCTCTCGATAGGGGGTCTCGATCTTGTCTCCATAAGGTCTCGATGGATCAGTTTTTTGACCATTCTGTAAGTACCCCATCGAGACCTTGAAGGGTCTCGATGGAGGTCTCGATGGGGGTCAGAAAATAGCCATTTTTTGACCGTTTGAACTCCATTTTAACACCTATTTAAACCCCAAACTTCCCCAACTCTTCCCAAACGTTTTTGAGCTAAAAATACATCATTCAAAAGTTTAATTTCTCATCTTTAAATACCAAATCTCTCAAACGTGTGAGCTTTAATCTTGATTATCAAAGAGAGTAAGTTTCGTTTGTGCCTACACTTTGAAATGAGAAATGGGAAACAAAGAGCATTCAAGGTGTTTGACGAACGCCAAACGGGGAGTTCAAGATCTTCAAAGTCATATCTACTCAACAAGGAGTTCAACAAGCTTCAATTTCATATCTACTCAATGTAAGGAGTTATAAATGTTCTTAAATTGTAATCCTATTGTAGCTCATTGAGGAGCATTTAAATTGGGATAAAATAACAATCTCTATTCTATAAAGAGATGTCCCATTAAGTTAGGATTTGTTCTTCATACTGTAGGTCAAGGTCTGAGGTGTCATGAGGCTTACTTCAAGCTTAGAATCGAGGAGATTTTCTGTGAGTGTTGAGGCTAGTGCCTGCCATTGTTGACATAGAGTGCTCGAGGTAATGAGTTTCATCTCCGGCTAATGACAGAGCGAAATCCCGCGATTCCTGGTTTTACCGGTGTACTCAAGAGTCAAAATCCTAAGTTGCGGCTCGGGTTCTTAGCAAGGAGCTAAGGGTTGTAAGGTTTAAGCCACTCAACATTTGAAGTTAAGCACCATCGGATTTTATAGAAAGCCTAAGGGCGAAGAGCTCGGTCGGTGATAGATTAAATGAACTCGATTCGCGCTGGCCGAAAGGCTCAGATCGCCTATCCCTACTTTATTTCTAGTCTATATTGATATATTGCTAGAATTACTAGGTTTCGATTATATGGTATGATGCGCTAATTGAATATTGCCGGGCATATAATTGAATCAACTTCAGAGTATTAATAGAACAAGTTTAATCGTAGTTAAAATTGAATATCCTATATCATCAATTTAATATTCATTATTAGTATAGTTTGATTTGATCTTCAATGAACCGATCAAATCATAATTAAACTTTCTATCAAGAATGTCTTAAAATCACCTAGTATATCTATGTTTTGAATCAGGATATGTTTATATAGATTGCCAGATTGACCAATAGGCATAAACGGACTTTAATCGTACGGGCGCTTATCGGTATACAACGACAAGTGATCGCTTTAATTATTTCATCTTTAATCTAGCAATATTCGAGGAGTTTAAATTTTGGTATATGGTTAATCAGGTTATTTGACTAAAGTTTCCATTTCGGTGAAATCGACAAGAAGTTTGTTTAAAATTGGTTAACAACCGTTAAGTTTTATTCACCCCCTCTAAGGACGCCATAAAGCAACGCACAACGCTTAAAAGGAAGAAATAGCTCTTGGGATGAAGTGTTTCTAAACCTTATCTTTTTTTATGGTTTAACTTCATCATTCTTGTTGTATGACATATAATTTATGTTCATTCATGCTATTTCATGCACTATCATGACGTCTTGCATAATATGTCAACTATCTTTGAACCATGTTATGTTTTGTGTTTAATTTGAACATCTTTGATTGACATGGTTACTTGATTTAAAAGTGACTTATGCTAAAAATTGAATATCATGTCAGTTGCGGAACCAAAATGCTTAATATGATTATATGCCTTTGTTGGTTTCATAACTTGACTCGGGATGCTTTCATGGTTAAAAATGTGTTCATAATTCTAAATCGATCCCTTGTTATTATCCCTTACTTAAATGTTATAATACTTTCGAAAAAGGGATTTCAAATTGATTATGGATACCATGGTCTTCTTGTTTCATGCTTTAGTATCCTACATGATATATGACATGTGGGTTTGTATTTTACTCTTAAACTATATCATGCAATATGAAAATATGTTTATTTTATATTTTGATATTCTATATTGAACAAACTTTTGTTTGGGAACTCTAAAATCTACAAAATGTTATTCTTCATTACTATGTGTTCTTTTGAGTAATTGATTACATGTTGTATATGCTCATACGCTCTCATGTGCATTATCATGGATATCCTCATTCGAGCCACGAGTGTTTTGGGGTTCCTTTCTCTCAACATGCATGCTTACAATGTTTTTGCTAAATACTTTGCTGAGAGTGTTTCATGTTTCGAGGCTTCTTAATTGTCTTACTCGCCCGGATTTAAGGGTACGTATTCCTAAAATATGATTTAAATGCTTATATATCATGCTGTTTATGTGATAGGAGTCGTGGCTCTAAAGACTCCATATGCGAGGGAACTCATGCCTAAGACTCGTATGTATTTATTTGCTTTGAATGTTCTAATCTCATGAAAGTTCAAATCGCTTAATTTTTCAAGAAGATATTGTCTGTATGGTCACAAGATATTAAATATGCGAACTTGATATTTACCGTGACACCATGAGATTATGACCGAAAGTTCAAACTTGTATTTCAAAACTCATTCATTTTTAGAGATGTTCTTGTTGTTCGTTTTTGTTTTGAAGATTTTTTTATTATTCTTAAAAACTCTTGACTTTGTTTTAAGGCCAAAAACTCTTGTTTAATAAATTTCTTCTTAACTTTATTTCAAGGCCAAACCAATATTATTTTCTCATGTTTTGATGTTTTCATTGGCTTGTCAAGAAAAGTGGATAATTCTTCTTATTTTTGAAAATCTTATGCCACTTCAACTTTGTCTTTTGATTGGTATTTTTGTTTCAATCACGTGTTTAAAATTGGTTTTCAAATTCAAGTGGTTTGAAAAATGTCTTATACTCAATTGTGCTTTGAAATCTATTCTTACATGAGTATTTGACTTACTTATTATTTGAGATGTATTATACCAAAATATTTATACTAAATACATCTCTTATGACTTATCACAAATCACTATGCTTCATGTGTCCCTATGACTCTTTTTGAAGAGGGATTCGCTAGATTGATTTGTAACTTTCCGCTCAAGATATGATTTAAATTTTTTGTTTAAACTTAAGTGTTTGAAAGTTATTGTGATTGCTCTTAGACATGTCCTTTTAATGGTATATGCAAACCTTCTATTGAGAAAGAGGGGGAGTCTTACCTATCTTTGATAGGGGAAATAATCCAATAAAGTTGGCTCAATGTGTCCTGATCGTTTTATCCTTGAGACATTGATTCTTAGCCTAACTTGTTTTAATAAAACCGTATGCTTATTTTCACTTTTCTTCAAGTTTTGTTAAAATTATTTATATGTATGCATGTCATATGATTTCAAATATTTTCTTTCATAAACAATGGTATACTACACAATGTACATATCATCTTTGTTCTTAAATGGTTGCCCAAAGAAATCCATACTTCGAGAGACTCTTCTTGCTCAAAGTGATATTGTACTTGAGCCTTGCAGTCCCTAAGAGAACTTTTGTTCGAGAGACGAATTGACAAACCTATGATCTTCTTTTTTCCCGATGATAACTTGTTTGAGGGACGATCCTATTACTTATTCTCTTTTGAGTTTTTTAAATTTTTTAAAAGAGAGAATTGAAGTAATATCTTATCATATGTCAAGGTTCTAAATTTGATCTTTTGATAACATATGTTTGACATCACTTGTTCTTATTCTTGCACTTTTTTCGGTTAGACCTTGAATGGTTTTTTGTGTGATGTCGTATGCACTCGCATTATATTTCATTATATATCTTTTTTGCTTGTGTATGAAACATGTCAATGTGCTTAAATTACTATCATTGATTGACATGTTTGTGGTATCTAATAATACTTAATTTGTACCTTTTTTTATGTAACAAAAAGGGGGAGAATGTATGTGATTCCATGAAATTTACATGCTTATATGCTTCATATTGATCTTCTTATATAGCATGTAAATTTAAGAAAACTGTGTCTTTGTACTTAATCCTTATATTTGGTTTATGGCACGTGTTTTGCATCAATGTTTTATCATCATCAAAAAGGGAGAGTTTGTTGGACTACGAGTCTGTACACCTTGTTTTAATGATGACTTAAACATTGATTTACTATCTGACATGTGTGCTCAAGTATTTTATTCTAATGACATAATAGAAAGGTGCTTTCGACTCAGAAATGATAAATATATCAACTAAGCACAAAGATCAAGGCATCACACAAATCTAATAAACGCTACGGGCTTAAAACATGTTTTGTCATCGAATAGCTTAAAGGTCGCTGCGGGCGATGATGACGCAGATCAACCACCACTAGTCATCAGGAGTCAAAGGCTTAATGAAAAGAAAGACGCGAAGACGAAGAGTCAATCATTCATCGGTCATGAGCGACTCAAGAAGTAATGAAGAAGAGACAAATGAAGAATCAAGATCGTAAGAGACGAAATTAAAGCAAGTTTAACTTAGGTAAAAGTCATGGCTCAACCTTTACTTCGCTTTTCTTCTTTGATTTGATTGAAGCTTTTAAATGAGAGTATTTTTTGATAAAACATTTATCAAAATATTTATATCTTAAAATGATATTTGTCAAAATATGAAATTCCCAAGTTTGATCTCATTTTCTTAAAGGGTTTGAAAAAAGCTTTCCAACGCTTTTTGAATCATCAAAATCAGAGTTATAACGAAGCGGGAAATGCGCTTTTAAGTTTCTCAAAATTATTGTTGGGACCATCGAGACCACATTGAATCTGACAATAGTGAGTTTGAGCTCAAACGGTCAAGAAACGGCTCTTTTTCTACCTTCATCGAGAGTTTTAATGTTTCAAAAATGAGAGACCTCCATCGATGACTCAAAAACGGGCTTTCAAAAAACTCACATCCTATCGGCTCCAGCCTCTCTCATTTGTGTCTCACGAGGTCAATCAAGAGTCGCTTTCTGACTGCTTGGTGCTCAAACTTCACACATTTTTAACCCCATTCAAACCCATTCTTTCTCAAGCCTTTGCACAACATTTTTACATCAATCTAAGACCAAAATCACTCATTTTTTAAACATTAAAAATTTCACACATTATGGTTTAATTAGATTATTGAAAAGAGTTTTAGTTGGGTTTGATTCATAATTATTAAAGAGATAAATGATAAAGAAGGAGCACACAAACTATTTGACAAATTGCTCAAGAGGAAAATTCATTATCTCCAATATGCTAAACATTTGTAATCATATTGTAGCTCATTAAGGAGCATTATAGATTGGGATAAAATAACCATCTCTACTTCTATAAAGAGATATCCCATTTGCTGTGGCTCGATCTTTATATTGGGAGGCTCGAGGTCTCGAGGTGTCATGGTGCTTACTCAAGCTAGAATTTGGGGAGATTACCATATGTTAAGGCTAATGCTCAAGCAATAGACATAGAGTGCTCTGAGGAAGCGGAGTCAAGATTCCACTGATTGGGTCAAAACCCCAGTGGCATTCACCGGTTCTTAACGGGTATACCAAAAAGTTGAAATCCTAGGAGATTCCTCGGGTTCTTAGAAGCGGTATACTAAGAATAAATCCTAGGTCAGCCTGGGTTCTTAACAAGGAGTTAAGATTTGTACGTTGGGTTCGACTTCACCAACTTTGAAGAAGTAATCGCCCAGCCGGATTTCTGCATAGTGCCCTGCGCGGGTGCCCTCGGGTCGGACGTATTAGCGAACCTCAGAAAATATCGGTGGTCGATTTGCATCTTCTTTCCCAACTCTTTACTTTATTTGTTCATATTATTTATATGCTAGGATTCTATTATATGCTTAAATGTGATATTAATTGTGTATGCTTGCATATAATTTGTTAAAACGTAAAAGAGTAATTAAATTTGTGTTGTCTATATCTATTTTGATCAATTGAACTTAATTGTTTAATTTGTGATATTTATTTTATTTCCGCATTGAATTGTGGTTCATATATCAAATGAAACCTTATTCATCCATCCCCCTCCTTTCTCTAAGGTTGTCATATAGGCTATCATATACGTCTGAATTATTTGATGTTATTGTCATTTTGGCAAGGAACCCTTGCAACTATTTTTTAGGGTCGCCACTTCCGCCAAATTGAGTGAACTGAGGCAATACAAACCCTTTTGGTAGGGGTACAATATTCAATTTATCTGTAAATGGTATTTTTACTTTACATTCCTTTTGTGATCCAGTAACGGGCATAAATGCCTTCATCATCTTTTTGATATCCTGAAGTTCTTTTTGGAGCTTTTGTGTATAGGTCATTGAGCCGAATGTACCTACCATGGCACCGCCTCCTCTTGATTACGATGGGAATTTGGTGCCTCGCTACTCTCAGATGTAGCTTTGCCTCTTGAATGGTGGGTGTAGCGGAAAGATTGTGTTGTTTTGTCCCTTTCACGTTCCAAAGCCTCATTTACCCTCCGTTGTATTTTTGCTTCGATATCCGCTAGGTTTTGAGGTCTTGTCAGTTGGTTTAATGCAGTTATTTTAAGGAATGAGTATCATTTGCAGTATGTAAATTATTTCCAGACATATTTGTTTTTGTATTTGTTTTTTCAATCCTGTCAGACAGCACCACTTGATAAATATGATCATTTACAATGTCAAGGTTACAAATCTCAATAAGATTCTTTGGTATAGGACTTGATGCTCTAATTGACTTCCATTATCCGGTCAGCGGGTCGAGACGGTCCTTTGGGGGTTGACGCGTAACCGCTCTCACCTACTCTTATTAGCGCATGCCAGATTGCCGGGTCGATCAAGTCCTCGAGACTTCAAACCTCGATCCGTCGCATCGAAAGTCAGATAGCATGGCGATCACGCATTACACTCCGACAATCGTTTAAGATTTTAATTTGTTTAATGTACCAAGAGTAGTAAAATAGTAAGTTGGGTGGAGGACTGCATTCATGTACGATATTTATAAAAGAAGATGCCCAGAGCTTTTACGCACTATCATTCTCCTCGATTGCGATAATACTTGTCATCATCTTTAAATTATTGCCTCATGTTAATCTTTATCCCACTTTACAAGCCCAATGTCTTGAGCCACAACTCAAAATCTATATATATATCGGATCGACCGGCTCAACACTTGCATAGTTGCATGCTAATGGTGTTTTCTAAATTTCAAAGACTAATCACTCCTTCCATCTTCATTCATGCTCAAATTGGCTGACATCTTGCAATTTCCACCAATTTGCTTGACACCCAAGCTTTTATTTCGATCACTATAATTTTTCTTTCCTTTTCTCCTTCCATATTAGGTCAAAATTAAACTTCTCATTAAGTCAATTATTCTCATTATGTTTTGCAAAACACTCCGATCCATTAAATATCTAAGGTCAAAATTAAACTTCTCATTAAGTCAATTATTCTCATTATGTTTTGCAAAACACTCCGATCCATTAAATATCTAAACTGAGTCCAACTTATGATACTAAATAATTATTTAGTATCCTGGTATTAAAGGGTAATTACGTAATTTGCCATAATTATGCTATTATGGGCAAATATTATAAACCATGCTTACAGATATCGCGGACAAATAACTACAAACCAAAGTTATGGTATATCAGGGCAAATAGCTACAAAACCATACAGATTCTATTACGACATAAAAACTTCATCAAATTACAATATGCATCACATCGTTTCAAGACTACCACACACATAAAAAACAAACTAACATTTGCAAGACGTAAAAGCACAAATACATCGCTATATATTATAAATATCATGTATATCATAAGAAATTTCTCATTTAATACATCATCAAGCACTCAAGGCATTTAATTACCAACTTCAAAATCAACTAAAAATCAAAACTTTAACCATAATTCATCACAAAAAATACAAAAAAATCACCTAGTCTTATGTTGCACAATCTATTAATCTCCATTAATTACCAACTTTAAACTCAACAAAAAATCAAAACTTTAACCAAAATTTACCACAAAACCCCCCAAAATTACACTGAAATTACGATACAAATCATGAACACTCATCTTACACACAACAAATCGAATCATCATTTAATTCCACAGATACTGAGAGTAATTTTAGATGTTTAGAAAAAGAGATTTGTAATTTTTAAACCCTATTATTATTTTGAAATTGAAAGCACCAAAGGAAATAACACATGTATATTTTCGATCAGAAACATACATATCTAAACCGACAAAATTACCTTGTACAATAATATTAACCATTAGATGATCAAAAGCTTAAGAATTAATTACGTATGACCGAATTTATTTAAGAATATAATACAAGAAAACAGCTTAAGACTCAACGCCGCCACATCTAAACTAATGCACAATTAAATAGGTTAATGAAGGAAGAAAAAAATTATAAAAAAAAAAAGTGTTTGCGTCTATTGATAACTCACAAGTAAAGTCGTCAAGGCAAACTCTTTACGAATCATCAAGGCAAATGATACGTAACCATGAATATCAGTGTTTTGGGATTCACTCCCAATTAAGTACCTATCAAACTGTTCTGGAGGACTATACATTACTCTGAGAACTTATCAATGAATTAGGAAAACTTACACTCATTTGTCATCCTTCATTATTTTCAACATGAATACCGTTCCTACTTCTGGAAAACAACTTTCCAAACCCATTTCGGATTTTAGATGTATTATTGTTGCTCGATGAAGCCCATGATGAGGAATATGGTGCCTCTTCTTCATCATTTCCATTCAACCGATGGCTTGGAATCTCTTCTGGAACGTCTGAAGGATCTAAATCGGTTCTTGATGATACACGCGTGTCAGTCGAGCGTAGTTTCCATGGTTCTCCACGAGCTCTAGAAACAACTGAAGCTCCTGCTGAGAAGCCTGGCAGATTTGCAGTGTCTATCAAGAAATCTTCTAAGGTTGCTAATGACTCAAGCTGCCTGCCAAGAGACGCTATTGTTTTCTGACATTCTGAAAGTTTATCAGCAGCAACATCTAGGTCCTCCTGCAACAAGTAATACTCTTAGCAAGATCCTATTATCTTATGCATTAGTAACTGCTGAAAGACACTATGGATGTATTTATGTAATATAAAGTTCAAGAATAGTAAACCTGTTTTAGTTTGACTTCGTTATGAGAATTTGCTGTTTGTTGAATCTCAACTACTTGAGATTTTAAGTTTAGTTCATTCTGTAAATCGAGGCACTTTGCAGCCAACTGGGCCGATGAACTCTTTTCTTTTTCAATTTTAGCCTTCAAAGAATCTATCTGCTCTGCAGTGGTCCGTGCTTCTGCTTCCATATGAATGAGTTGAAACTCTCTCATCTCCTTAGTCTCATTCACTAAGGCTAGTTCCACCTGAAACTCCTGCAACCTAGTCTCAGTTTCTTCCAACTGGGCCTTGGATTGCTCAAGGGATTTTTGGCTCTGATCCAAAGCCTTTTCTAGCTTGGCCTTCTCTGCTTCCATGTTCACTAACTTTCCTTTCAATTCAGTCAAGCCACACCTCATGCTTCCCAACTCAGCATTATCCACTTCCATCTTCTCCAACTTTTCTTCCAATTTAGCCACGTGAGTACAAATATTTTGCAATTCAGTATTTTCCTCCTCTGTCTTGCTTAGCTTCTCCCTCAAATCAGACATATCACGAGTCAAGTTTTTAAGCTGCGTATTCTCTGTTTCTATCTTCTGAAGTTTCTCTCTCAAATCACTCAAATGACCGGTCCTTTTCTCTAGCTCATCCTTTTCTGCTTCCATCTTCTCTAATTTCTCTTCCAATTCAGCTAGACATTTCCTCGTATTTTCCAGCTCAGTTTTCATTGCTTTCTCTAAACTACTTGGAGTATCCACCATATCACAAGATTCAGTATAAGAAATTTTACTCTCAGACTCGGGCATGGCAGCCAGTCGCTCCATTTCCAAGAAATCATCCATATCAATTTCAACAGGGCAAGCATTCAGATTTCTTGTTGTAGCCTTCTCATTTTTAAATTGATCCAGTTCAGCAATAAGGGCCGATGCCCAAGAATCTGAACAATGAGGTGCTATATCATATTGAACAGATTTACTCTTCTTGCAGACATCAAGATCTATTGAACTTAATAACTCCCCACTGTCAGACTGACTATCAGTTAGTGATTCGACATATGTAGAAGAAGCAGTTGACTTCTGATCATTGAAATTAGATGATTTGCGAGCAAGGGATTGTACCCTCCGGCACTCGGCTTCAATCTTTGCCAGTTTCCTCATGCTCTCAAGCTGTTGCTTACTTGAAGTTTCAGCAACTTGTGTACTTAAATCCCTTTCAATCGTTCTGATTTCTAACTCCTCTGAGCAAGAAAGGAGTTCAGCCTTGAGCATGGAGTTCTCCTTCTCAAGAGAGTCAAGCTTAAGACAAATACTAGGATCAAAACATGAAGGATACTCAGCTTTGCCAGCTTGTTTATTGACCTTTTCAACAACCGGAGCTAAATACTCGGACATAGAAGGATCTTTATGAACCTGTAGATCAAGAATCTTGACCTCGAGCTCAGCCTTAATCGATTCCCATTTGCTGGTTTTGTTCACCAAATCACCACTAATTCTTTGTTCCTGCTCTTCTTTAGATTGTCTTAGCTGCCTTACACATTCCTTTAAAGCACCATCAAGATGAGTTGCCCGAACTTCCAGGGAAACATTCTGCTGAACTGCTGCCTCAAGCTGCTGCTTTAAAGCTGCCACTTCATTTTCTGCCTTTTCCCATCCTAAAAGTAAAATATATATATCCTAAAACGGGGAATGAATGCTGGAATTGAAAGATAATTTATTGAATTCGATAGAAATCTGTCGGATGTTTGAATGCAATACTTTCTTGTGGAGATTAGTAGATCACATAGTGAATCACACAACAAAACAGTTGTCAGTGAAATGCTTCAACTTGGTAATTAATGAAAGGTACCTGCAACTGCTTCTTCGGCAACTTTTACATGTTGCTTCACCAAATCTTCCTTGGCACTGACATTAACAAGAGCAGCAGATAATTTATCTGTGAGGCTTTTTATACTATCCTTGAATTCATCATCTACAACAGATCTAGATGTGTATTCTGGTGACTGGGAGCTGTTATTTGGAGATTCTTTTAAGGGATCCTGTAAGAAAGAATAACACGTTCGAACAGAGTCGAAGTTATGCTGTCTATTTGAACGAATAACACGTTGATTTCAGTTCTACAGTATTAGTTAAATAGTAGTGTCGTCCTAATTTGACACTGCGTTGAAAAATGATAAGAATGTAAATGAAATGGATGTTGAAGTACCTGTTCATCAGAAGGCGAGGATAACGAGCCTGAACTATCAGTAGATTTTCTCTTCCACAACCATTTCCTTTTTTCCATCTCTAAGATTATACACAAATCCAAAAAGACTAGTAAGTAACAAAAAAGAAAGCGTAGAATTAAATATGAAGTAGTCCGTATTAAAAAAGATGACAGGAAATCATCTGGACATGGTAAACTTACATAAGAATAAGAAACAAACAATGACTGACTCAAGAAAGAGTTTCAGTTTAAAAATACCTTTGAGCAACAAGGCACAGGATTTGTAAATTTAGGCTTACTAGGTTTCAGACAGCATATCTCATAGAGCGGAGCGTCTATTGTTACTCACACTAGATAATATAACAACCTTTCTTTTCTTCATTTATTATATTACTCCATTCAATATAAAAGTGGTCAAAGAATGAATACTGCATGTGACTCAGATTTTCCATATGCACTTTCCAGCTTTTCAGTGAACTATTTTTGTTTTAAATGCTAATTCCCGCCCATCAATTCATTCTTTTTTTCAATTTTTTTAGGAATAGAATATCAATATCTATTTTTCACTACTTTGTGTTGTTCTTTTTGGTTTTAATAACTGGCCTGTAGTGTATAAAGGGACCACTAAGCCACGAGCGACTCCAGGTCCGTTGGCAGAGTGAGGCAGAGCGAGTAGAAATGATTGGGCGCTTGGCGTTAACGCGATATTCGATTGAGTATTTGGCTGGGTCATTACTTTAGACCTACTATTAACATGAATGCTACATTCGTATGCTTGATGCAGCGATAAATTAATGGCATAATCGATATAGCGTGAATGCCGGATTCGATATAACGGTACCGTTTATGGCAGCTGCGAGGGAATACAACTTCGTAGATAATACTCTAACACATTAGCTAGTCAACTGACGCTCGAGGCCTGACTTAAACTAACACTAAAACTTGCCCAAAACATTCACGACATAAAAAACTACCGTATTAAAGCGTCACGACAAACATGGTTAAAAATATACTTATTAATATAGCGTTGTTGAATGTACGACGATAAGCTTAAAACTAACAAATTCAAACGCATAAAATGAAATGTAAATCATACAAACATCAAAGTACATAAATAAAAATATTGTTTAATAACCATAACGTCATCGTGAGAAAACGTAAACACGTTGTTCATGTCCCATTTCTTCACGTTCTTAACTTGATAGTCGAGGTTGGGGTATCGTGAGGGCCGGTGGAGGAGGTGAGGCATCTGAGAGTCGATTGATGGAAGTGGGCTAAATATGAAGCGAGCACTGCGTAGATTTGCGTCCCTTTGTGGATCTTCATTAGATGGTCGTCTGGATTCGGCAAATCCTACTCTCGCGTCTTGATGTCGGCGTCCATCTTGACTTGTCCGCTTTCGTTCTTGATAATATGTTCTCTTTCCGGCGAAACTTCTTTTTGCAAGTATCAGCGGAACTCCGTGGATTTCCCGGCAATCGGCGGGCCTACGGTTGTTGCGAGGTGGATGCCTCAATTTGAGGGAATTGATGAATCTCACTCCCCATTGGTACCATTAATGGCCGAGCACTACGTGTTGTAAGCCAAATTCGTTTCCTTGGGCTAAAAGTATTGCTCGTAAATCTACCGGCTTGGGCCGTAATGCCTATCCACTTAAATACGCTTCAAATTTAGCCATTGAGGGCTTTGATATCATCGGGAGTGCGCTACAACCTCAAAATTATGACATTCTAAAACATGGACTCTGTTTGACATTCGCTTTGTAAATCACGATAAGATCATGTCATATTATGGTGCCTTGTTACATGATCGAAAATGTGTTCTAAGGATTATGAGGATAGTTAAGCATTTCTCCTCGTTCAAAGAGGCTGAAGTAGCCGAACATTTGTGTGCGCTAAATTTTGTGGCGTGACTAGTTGTAGGAGATAAATTTCTTGAACAGCTTTACCGACCGCAAAACTTACTGCATTTAAGTGGCATAAAACTAACTTGGGATTGGCGGCTCTAGGATTGTGTTTAGAACATTCTTCTTGTCCAAGGTAGGCCTATTCGAACATAGCCCCGCAGCCGGGATAATCCTCGACACAGCTTTACCGTCTTACCGTTACTGAGTCATTTCAAATAAAGATTTATCAAATGTTTCCTCGGTTATTATCGCTTTACACACTATTGACATTAAAACTAGAATACATCATGGGGTCACCATTATCTATATTTACGATCCCATTCTAAATGGACTTATTGAATTGGACTTAACTATATCACGGATACCATTCTTGAAGTAAGCGTGTTGAAAAATTTACTATGTTTGCTAAATAGAATATTGGAACCGAGAGATTACCGAATGAATTATTTGATACTCGGCTTCATCGATGTGCGTGTCTTGTCTTGCACTTGTGCCGCCGCTTTTACAACAACGAGCCCCTCATTTGACCTCCTAGATTTCTTGTTGTGGTTGTACTTATTTTGTAGCCTTTACTTGACTTGCTTGAGAGTGTAGGCCTCTTTGTTGCGTCTCCGTTGAGCTTTATTTTTCTACTGACGCGGCCTTGAATGATTGCCCCCCTTTTTTTGTGATTTTTTTTTGTTGCCATTTGAAAATTGATGTTTAATCAGCAAATAGGTTAGTAAGTAAAAGTAGGATATTAATGAGATAGAAATTGAATTTGGCAGTTTGGAAGTTGAATTTGTGAGATAGAAGTTGAATTTGGATTTGGAAGTTTAATTTGGCGAAATAAGTTCAAAAATCGCCTCTTAAACCACATCTAATATACTTGAATACGGTTTTGCGTCAGCGGTACGCGTTATTATAAGCAACGGTGGGACGTTTAACTTCCAGAGAGCAAAAGTTAAAATGTTTAATTTTATTGTCTTAGGCGTGGTACTGTTTACTAATAACGGTACCACATTTTCATCAAACATGTGGACGTTAAGGATGAGGTGGTTGGACGTTTTAATGGCATTTTGAGGTATTAAAAATATATACACTTGTAATTGAAATAAATTAGACATTTTTAGTATTAAGCGTTCCGCGGTTTATACTCGTGCGGGCGAGGTTACATGGGTTCCGCTTTGGACTCTTGCACAGAATCTGAAACTAAAAGAGGGAAATCTAATCATACTAAATCACTTAAAAATTTAATTCATTTTGATTTCTTCTTTCTTAGGAGTCGATTTAAATGCTAATGTGTTTCTCTTTCTTCCTCGATTTCTTTTGATGTCCATACAGCACATCATCGAGGAACATATCTTTTTGTTTTTGTTTTTATGAGTGAGTTTGATCTTTAAATCCCCATGCTCGGCGTGCGTCCGACAGCGCACATACTTGATTAATAGAGCTTGTAAGTCTTGAGCGTCTTTGAGTGTATTGTGGTTTCGCCATTGCTAAATCTTGACGGATTCACTAGCTATTGTAGACATAGGTATAGAAAATATTTCTTTTGCCAAAGTGTAGACGATACCGAAAAAATATGGCTTCACTAGCTGGCAGCCATTTTAATATATCAAGAAATTACTATCATTATATTGACTCGATTGAACTTAGTAGTTAAAATATTGGAGTTAACTTCGTCGTGTCTTGTGGAGGGTGGATTATTTTCCATTCGGCAATTGCCCAGCCAAAAAGCATTTTTTTTAAGGTAATTATGTTGACTTTGTATTTTAACTCTGGCAGGCACATTAAAACTTTGTACACCGTGTGAAGGTGCGGCTTTTTACACTGTGCGTAATACACTTGATTAGTATTTGTTATACATGTTATACAAATAAGTTTCAATTCCATCTTTATATTTCTTCCTATCATAATTCTTTAGTTCGGGATTAAAGGGTTCTAAAACATCATAATATTGCACCAATTGAATATGCATCTAGTATAGGATGAAAATATTTTAAAAACTTTTCTTCCACGTATTCGGGAACCATATCTCTAAACAACATCTTCGTCTATGTTACTCATATGAATGGCAAGATTATTCTAAAGAAAGATGAATGTTTGGATGATATTGAGTTGAAAAAATTTTAGTGTAATCTTTAATTGGCTCTAAAAACTTAAGTAATTCATAACAATATTTTCAATTATTATATGTGAGTGGAACATAATATCTAATCATCGGAGAAAAATTACTTCTCGCCAAAAGTTTATGATTTCTTCCTTACACATATATGCACGTACTAGTAGATTGTAAGTGGAGTTCATCTAGTTTTCTTATCAAATTAATTTCTTAAACTTCTTCTAGGAAGCACTTGCTCCCAGTTTTCATATTCATGCTTTTTCTTTTTGTCATTAACAACTAAATTAACGGCCTTGGTGGTAAAAATAAACTCATCCCCAACAATTTGTATTAAAATGCTTTTATTAGTGGGCGTGGCATAAACATCTAACATAAAGAAAAAAAAAAAAAAAAAAAATACTAAAAATCCGGTTTAATTGACATACTGATGAATTGATTGAAACGTTATTAGCGGACGCATTATCAAATGAAGTGAAGCAATTTTATTCAAAACATTTATAATATTAAATACATACGAGAATAGTGTAACGACCACGCCCAGTGGGCCCCGAGTTGGGCGTCGTCAACAGTGATCGAGAGTCACAGCGATGGATAACGTTAAACATGACTTCATTTAACATGATAAATAAAAAACAATACAACTTGTCCGTCGGGTGAACTAACTTGACAGCTAACCAGCGAAAAGTAATAATATAACTACAAAATCAAACAACGGGTTTTTTACAACTTCGAGGCAGCCGATGGTATTAAGTACAATAAAAACTCGAAAGAGAAGATAAAAAGTATGACATTTGAGGTCTTGACCGTTGCCACGTCAGCGAAGACGCGGTTACTCGGCAATCGCATCACGGGTGGTCATGACTTGGCTGCAAGCGTAAAGCATGGCCAGCCAGGAAATAGAGTCGGCTAAAAAGCTAAGTGAATACAAATCACGAGAAGTTAACCCGCTTATCGTACAAACAAGGATAATTCAAGTCCGTTAACTGTTACTTGTACATATACCTCGAGAGTTATAATTTGTAATAACTCTACTTCATAAGACAAATCTTTTTCGTAATGAACTTTCAATCCTTACAGCTAGATAAACCAGCACCATGTCAACAACTTACTCGCGGTACACGGAATCACAAAGAGATATCTTTTATTTGTTATGTCTTTTCGGAAGTATAGCTAATTTCCGTATAATATACAACTCGGAACATACCACAACTCGACATTTCCTGACTTCGACGATTATCTTTAGTTCGCTTTGAAAGTCTTGCTCGATTATAGTCATACGCACTCACATGACATCGAATGTTTATCATAAGAACCTCCAAAATCGTTTCATTATCTTATCTGTTGAGTATATCTTAAATCAAGATAACTTAAGTGCGAATTATCTCACCAAATTCTTCATTTTAGTCTACGGAACTTATTCACCTCGATAGTATCGGCATTAAAATTAGTTGGAAATCGTAACTTATATACTATGCGTTTGAATCAACTTTCCACTATATATAAAATAATCATCAGCATCATCATAGATTAGCGTGAGCGTCGGTTTATAATTTTTGAACTAGTGTTCTCGTTCAAAGTTATCTCAACCATTAACCAACTCAACTTTTAACCTTAAAAGGATGTATAGCGATTACATGCAGAAGCTGGAATCACGAGAAAATGGAATTGCATCAGCCAAATAAGCATTTGGTAGGCATAATTTCATCATAGCGACATCTAGTATAATCATGTGATATCCATAACCAATAAATAAGTCATAAAACTTGAATCATACAACAACATACTTGAAATTTAAACAACATGTCGAGAATATAATACAAAGTCACCAGAAGGCACACCCCGTCGCTAGAATAAAAATCAGGAGACTTCAGCAAAGTATAGCTTCCCAGTCATCCCGAAACCATATATCTCTATCTCGCTTAAGCCCATGCCAATCTCTGTCTTGCGTATGCTCGATACGTCTACACGAGGAATGGTAATCGCTAATAAACACATTTCTTATACCAGTATAAAGGCCAACCGCTTAACTTATACAAATAGTATAAGGCCACGCACCGACTCACACACAACAAAGTGATCGCCAGGGAGTCATACCGCTCTTATGCGAGTGAGCCAAGCCGCACTTATACACTAAGTATAAGACCACGCCGACAATACCTGTGACAAAGTGATCATAAAGGCTTCATCACAAGCTCTTATCTTAGAAGTATAAGGCCAAACGGCAACATACACTAAGTAGCAAGGCCATACCGACAATGCACCGCGGCAAAGTGATCATAATAAAGAATCATACGCTTCTTGCCTCTTAGTAGTATATAAAGGCCAATAGCGTCACATATCTGCAAGGGGGAGGAGTCACTGACTTTAATCATCGACTATAAGGGTCGTATCACGATACTCGAGAGAATCGCGCGAAGTCACGCGCATAACTCCAACGGCGCCTACCGATAACCAACTACTCTACTCCCCAACCGTATCAAAGCAGCGGCTAAAGCGTCTACGCGATCATAATTAATCACTTTTGCCGGCCGGTACGAGGAAATACATAAGTGCCCGGCAAGGCCGCGAGAGGTGCCCGAGCAAGGCCCGCAATCGAGAAATTCGACGAGGCCCGCGAGGGAACACAAACGTAAGTTGGGAGTTCAAGCTATTCTTTTACCTCGAGCAAATCTTGACGCCCGCAATACAATAATCATAACATGGCTCGCCTGGAAATGAATCACGCATATTCATACCACCTGATGACATGTATGTCATTCTCGCATAATCATACCACAATGACATGTTCACCACCGATTTAAAGAATGATGCGTAATGCTTGAGTGAGATAAGTACTCGCTTGGTTATGACCAAGGAAAGCGTCCCTTTAATCGACCCAGGGGTGCCTTTCCAGCGTTCAGCGTCTAATCAAAAGCGCCCGAAAATACAATTACTCTTTCACCCAACAATTTGTAACCACTTATCTTAATTAAATTCGACTTTCAGCCCATTTTGGTTAAGTAACAACTTAAGTATAGATTGTACTTATGTTTAAAAAACTATTAAAATGGCCAATTTCAACTATCCCGACTAAATCATAATCGATTCGACACCCAACAAAATACTAACATTTTTAACGATTTAGAGTCAACCCAAAATAGCCAACTTTCAACTAACTAAACCCGATTTCTATGACCTCGAATCCCAAAGCCGTTTACTACAAAAGAAAATCTAATAAACTAATTTCAACATATATCCTCGACACTTATAAATCATAATTTCCACCTCAAACAATCACAATAAAGGTCGATAACATATTTATACTCTCAGCGACATTTTTAGAAAAAGTCAACCCAAAATCAGCTTCGAGAAGTCAACTCGGCTATAACAACACTTTCTCTGCGAATGTCGATTATTTATTAAATTATCTTACAATCCCCAAGCTTTAGATAATAATTATATTCAATAATATCTCGCAAAAACCGAAGTCAACTGCAAAGTCCCAAAAAGTCAACGACCACAAAAGCATTGAAATTCACACATCAAACACGCAATTTCAACTTAAGAATAACTAATTTAGAACGAATCGATTGTAGCAATAAAATTCGAGAAATACAAAAATCAACAAAAGTCAGCTTCGACCGAACTCACGAAATATTCAGCAAGATCGGACCTTTTTACGCCAGAATCGAAGAGAGGATGATGAGGAGAAACTCTCAAATTTGAGGTCAAAAGGCACCGCCAGATGGAAGAGATCGGAGAAAGAAATTTCAAAGAGAGGGAGAGTATCGTCATTTGTTCTATTTGGAGGAAGAAGATGATGGAGCTCTCTTTTTTGGGCCTTGGTTGATTGTGTGGTTAATGGGTTGGCCCATTAGCATATGGTGAAATCCGATCGTTTTTAATTAAATGAGTACTTTTCGTTTTAAGCATCTCGACAAGCCCAACTGAACATCAACATTTTGTACCCTCAATTATATTACCACTTAACTAATATAATTAAGTCAGATTCACAGCTTTAAAATTAATCTGAAAATGTTCTGACCAGGCCGATTAGTTGTATTTCAACTATTCAACTTGAAATTTTGATTTCTCCTCGAAATACTCCACCGAGCAACTAGTATACTTATGTTTTTATGATTGATCTAAAATACAATTCTCACCTTTGTAAGACAATGCTTTATCAATCTAATGACATGTTACCGCAATTATATCAAAATCAAAGGTAAAGACACACAATATCAACTGATTGAAACGCACATTTTGCCAAGGCCCAAAGTCAAAAGAGTTGCGCAAAGAGACTCTTTCATTTTTTTAAAATATTTAAAAGCATAGGTTACATAGTAGTGCGGGGGGGATATGTTTAGCTAGGATTAGCATTTGTTTAATTCAATTGGTGAAAACGCCCATGATGATTAAAGGCAAGGAGCACACATTACAAATTTCATGCCATCCTATAAAAATTCAAACATTAAAAAAAGTTTCCGCTTGGGTTTGGGTATTAATTGTTCTTGTGTACCCCCCGCTTCCGGCCATCCTTAGTGATCTTATGAGCTAATAAGTGTCTAACAAGATGATCGGTTCCTCTTTTTACCCCGCCCGGTTTCCATGATAGACATTTCTTACAGAAATCTAAACAAGTTGTTTTTTGATTTTGCAGGCGGCCTCAAAATGTTGCCAAATCCATGAGGGTTTTTTTTCCTTTCATTAGTAGTATCAGTTGCACTAGATTGAGAGTTAATACCGAGGTAGTTGCATCAGTATGATTATAAATCCTTTTAAAATTAACATAATCATTTAGACATACTTAGCACTAGCAATATTTTTACCAAGACTACGTTTTGATGCCATTAATTTAGAAAGAACAAATATCCTGATTAAAAGAGGATTGCCAGAATACCGAAGACCGGAGATAGAGCAAAGATAGATTGTAAGATTACAACAAACAAGCCGCGACTTGAGAAAGAATCTTTAGACTTCAATACAAGTCTTAGACTTCAAAAAACAAACAAGTAATGAGTATTGTAATTGCTTAGAAAGTGATTGTTATTCATTTGAGATTGCTTAGGAATGATTCTGAGTTGTAAGAAATAAAGGAATGTGTTTTCCCCTTTTATAGAGTTCTTCATGATGTGGTACCATTTGGATTGAAGGAAGAAATAAAGGAAGATTGCTTAGAATCATATTTTTGCAGGGATCTAACGTGGTACCGTTTGGATTAAATGGTACCCGTTTGAGTATTCTAAGCTATAGCGATCTGGCCGTTTGGACTAAGCGTGTGGTGCCGTTCATGCAAACGGTACCACGTCATGTCTAAGTTCATAAAAAGTAGTTGTTGGAAACTAACGGGGTAACGTTTCCTCCAAACGGTACCACGTTTAAGCATTCTGATAACCGTTATCACCAACCGTTATGAATTACCGTGAAGTTTAGCTAAAGCGATTGTGCGTTTATAGTAGAAAATGTGTAAGCTTTTTTCTTGATCTATAAATAAAGTATTTTTTTCATGTTTATTAATCTGAGGATTTGTATCAACTTAATACTTGATTACAATTGTTTCTTAGTATTGTTATTTATGCCTCGAGAAGGAATTCGGAGGAGTCTTAGTGTAAGAAGTTTTTCAAGGTTATCGTGAATCCGTCTCAGAAAATTCGGAGCTCAGCGCTTTTGTTGAGCGTGTCAACTTTTTGCTTGGCAGAGTGAGTGTAGGCAGCTATGGATGATGAGCTTCGTGATGTCAAAATTGAAAATGGAAGGCTCGAGGATAGTGACAAAACAAATCATGTTTTCTTGTGGGTGGGTGGCGTGTGAATTTATTGGGCGATCTGACATAACTTTGTGGTGACTTTGTAACTTTAGGTTTCATGGCGTGGGAAATGGCCGACGTAATCGTTGTATAAATGATAGGTCGTCGGATTTGTGCGGTATTAATTGTTGCGAAAAGGTCTATTGTATCTTAAACTACTATTTGGTATTAATAAAAGTTATTTCGTTAGAGCGTTATTTGTTCAATTAGGTCATCGTGTTCAAGGAGGTATAAGCGTGGTACCGTTGGTATAAACATGAGGGCGTTTACCAAAAAAAAATGTAAATCTTATAACCGTGGTGCGGGTTAATTTAAGCGGTATCGCGTCATTGATACGGGTCTCGAACCGAATATGAGCTCAGTAATCCTTTTAACGGGATGGCCCGGCCCGATCCATTAAGTGACGCCCCTCGGAATATGTTCGCCGAGCCGACTGGGTTAGATTAGACACCACTAACTCGTCCTTCATGGAAGAGCCCACTTTAGCAAAGTCCAAGGTCGCAGCATACCATGAGAAAGAAAAGGGCCATAGGAGGAATACTAATGTTCTGTTTAGAAAGCTGCCTTATAGGCATAGCGAGTTGCAATGTTGAATATCAAAAGTGTATATCAAAATAAACATTCTAAAGAAGCTTATAGGTTAAATGGATATCCCGCATTGAAATGATACATAAAAAAACAACACTTTATAAGTAGAGTATATTCATTAACTTGAGTAATCAAATACTCATGAAATGTTGAAGATTTTGAGTAATCAAACACTTTATAAGTAGAATATATTCATTAACGCGTTTATCAAAATTATTTATCCGAATTTTGAAGTTGTATAAATAAAAAGAAAGAAATTGGACAAACATGAAGTTGCGTAAATAAGATCTGCTTGGTGGGTGTTTTAAATGGCTCGATTACGTTCTTTCTTTGAGTGCAGGTTTATTTAATCAATGCAAGGAGTACTTTATCTTGACAAAAGTGCAGTAATTACTTGATGAAGTAGTAATTGGTATTAAAAAGTGCTCGAAATAGGTAATAAACTTTTTCACTTTCTTGTTCCTCGATTATTTTCTTAACTTTCGTTGAATTTCTAGAATAATCCGTTGCTTCTCTAATGTGAAAATTAGTCTTCATGTAATAATCTGATAGGAATGGAGAAATATGAAAAATTAAAAGCTCGAGATTTAGAGTCAATAAATATGAATAATCTCGAATTACCAAATTATGTTTTTTTCACGTAATTTTACTCACAACTATTCGAATTATACATACATGCGTGCTGGCGTTGTTTTCCGTCCGTGTTTCTTATGAAAGAACACCTCCGGCTAAAGCGGGTATTGGTTATTTAAAGCGTGAAGCAAAAATTAAAAAGTGTACAATGCAAAAACTCATTGATTGTATATCTCGAATTGAATTGTGTTGAAGAAATAAATACGAATTCAAAGAATAATCCAATAAATTTCCACATTGACTCGAATCATTTGCATAACTTGAGGCTGTTATCTGTGGCGAGAATAATAGTGTTGAGGTTGGGTGTGAAATAGTATTTTGCCTTATTGCCAGGTGTAATAGTTAGAAAGTTTTTATTAAGGGGTAAAATTGTTATTTCAGCGTATTATAACCAATGTCCCAGATCACCGAGTGTGACCATGCCTTGAATTTTGATGACACAAAAAATCATCCCAATGACTTTTAAACCAAGGTAAAATCGAAAATGAGCAGAAAAAATAATTGATGGCGGCAAAAAATGTGTGGTCGGTTTTGTGGTTAGGATGCGAAAATGGTGTTCCATTCTAATTTCCATTTTTGTTCATACTAATAACCCGATTAGATTCTTTCCGGGAACCCTAAATTTAGTTAAATCTGAATGGCATCAGGTAAGCTTATCTTCACTTTGTAATTCCTTGTATTGTTATTGTTATATTATTATAAACCCGATCCTTGTTTTGTTTGCCTATACACAGATTATGCTGCAGTGAAATCGGCTGAACAAGTTTCACGTTACAAGTCAGCTCAATTCATTTTTACTCATAGACCATGGCTTGGTATATTCTTCAATCATATATCATATGGTGTATTTCTGAAATGATTTAGTAATGAGAGTATTTGTGAATCAGATTTATACGGAGTTCATGTGAGACCAGTGGCTCCTTTCGGGAGTGCTAGTAGTAAGCCCGTCGTCGATAATGCTTTGATTCACCTCTCTTTGCCTGACGAGCTTCTTTTTGAGGTAAGCAATATCTTAATTTGTACATCCTTTATTCCCCTTAATCTACATTTCTTGCAGATATTCTCAAGAATGACTCCATATACCTTGGGTAAAGCAGCTTGTGTCTGTCGTAAATGGAGATATACTATCCGAAATCCAGTTTTCTGGCGCACCGCTTGCTTAAAGTCTTGGCAGGTAGGACTGGACTGGTAACGAATTTAATCAAATGTACAAGACTTTGGCTAATCTACTTTTCTGTTCCTTACCAAGGTATCTATGATTGCTGAAAATTACAAGATCCTCCAGTCAAAATATGATGGATCTTGGAGAAAAATGTGGCTCTTGCGGCCACGAGTCCGTACTGATGGTAAAGTGTTACTGAATAAAATATTGCATTTTATCTCAAGACCCTTTACAACATCTTAACACTTAAATATACTTTACTCAAGTATCAGTCGTACCAACTCCTCAATTTGTGCCCTTCCATTGAGAAGTTCATTGAGCTGGCTATGTTTGCCGACTTGCCTGTTTTGATGTTAGACTCTGTATGCTTCTGTATTTTCTTCAGCGGGATTTAATGTCACTGGATCTAAATTTCTCCTTAAAATGGAGATGATCTTTCAACTGTTGAAAACATGGTTTCTTTTACACAGGGATTTATGTAAGCCGAAACACTTACATTCGTGCTGGAGTAGCAGAATGGAAAATTACCAATCCAGTACATATTGTAAGCATATTTTCTTGAAATTATACGGACAAGAATGTTACTAAATTTCAACTGTGTGTTTATAATATGATATGAGTTCAACAAACAAGTTGATGCAAGTTCACTTGGTTGAGGAAACAGATTTAGATTAAAAAAACAGGAATCTTGGCTTTGATTAAAGATACTATTTTTTTTTTCGTGCTTCAACTCACATCAAGTGATGCTGTTTTATAATTCTGGCTCTCCATTTCAGTACTTTATATTTATTGTATTTGTATTTGTTCTGTTAGTATACATGTGTTATTACAGATACTTGAGGTTTTATCCTTCTGGCAGATTTCTATATAAGGTTCTAACTTTGAGAAACCTGACATAATATATGGACTTTTTTTTCATCCCCTTCATCTGACTGTTATTTTCATGTTCATTTTCAATTGTCAGAACTCTTCCCAGAAGGTAAAAGATGTGGCCAAGTACATGAATTATCGCTCGTCAAAGGCCGACTGTGTTTTTCGTGGGCAGTACACGTTGTCCGAAGACAAAGTTAGCGTTCTATACTTTCTGTTGCTCTAGATTTACTAGACGTATGGCTCTATTTGATTCGTAATTAATGGTTTCTGGCATTTAGTTTTTTATTGAACTCTTGTTTTAATTGTTGATTATTCATCCATCTGGCAGGTGGAGGCTGCTCTTTTGTACCCTGGAATGCGGCCAACTGTGTTAAGAATCCGTTTGAGGTATTTCAGGCACTGCACTTGGTTTCTATTAGTACGGTGTATGTACATGGAATTGACATTTGGCAAGGATTTGTTTCTTAGGATTTACTCGTTGGGCAATATATATGTATGCTAGAAGTACCTTTCCAAACAAAAAATGCTTTAGAAGAGTCTAATATTGTATTGCATTGCTTTGTTGTCTTTCCAAAAGGTTAAGGGGAACAACTGTAGGCGCTAACAATAGAATGGATTTGCTTGCCCTCGTTACTAGTGGCGTGAATGATAATGAGGTTAGAGGGCAAGATGAGGACATTCTTGGCGTTGTTGAAGGATGGCAAGAGGATGAGACGCACAACCCTGATGTTCCTGCAGTATCTCACAAGAGAGGTTTGACACCTTTTGTCTTTATTCCATTTGAGGAGGTAAGCTTTATTTCTTCATGAACCTGACATACCGTGAGTTATGTACTTTTTGAATACATTGAGAATGTTAAAAAAATCCTGAAATATATATATCAAAATGCAGTTTAAGATATTGATTGGGAGTGTCCGAGTAACATAATCTTGAGAAGTTGCAGACATATAATGATTTGATCCTCTACAATTGTTTCTGTTGTTCGGTCTATTCTAAAGTCATTCTGTCTACAGAAGTCCATGTTTGATCACTTAATCATTTTTACTTTATAAACTTTGCCTCCTTGTTGAGAATTGAAACCAAAGATGCTAAGGTCTGAAGAGACTCCTCGCATTGGAGCATCTCCTAAATAAACATAATTTAGATGGGACATGATTTTGTGCTTGCCTAACTCATGCCACTCCAGTCTGGATATATTATTAACTAGTTAAGTACTTCTTTCTACTTGAGAAGCCTTTTGGAAGAAAAAAAAGCAACTACTTTGTTTTACATTCAGGTGGAGACATCAGTGTTGAATCTACCCGTTGAAAGAATGGATTACTTTGTACCTGGTTAATAGAGAGTTGGACTGTTGTCTCATAAATATTTGAGAGGAGAGAAACGTGTGTATATATTGTTGTTATTTCTTCTATTATACTGTAATAGTAATACAAAGTAGATGTTAATGAAATCTGTTGTATTTTCCCAACTATGGAACGACAACTTGTTGTAGCTTACTGCTGATGTAAGTGCACAGTGAGTGAGATTTTCAGAAGTGTTGCTAATAATAAATTGGTATTGTATACTATTGTAATTACTTTAAATTTGCATTGGTCGCTATAATATCTCTGGGAATAATTTGCTCCTAATGGGTTTATTTCCATTTTCACAAGCATATTAGTTGTGTAGGTAGAGAAACTATTTTATGATAACACAAATTGAAGTAGACCTGGACTACCCTGTAAGATGTTTATTATCAGTGTTTTCCTCCAGGGATAGACAGATTTACTGTTAAGCAACTGAAATGCACACAAAAGTTTTATGAGTTTGACGACGATTCATACAAACTTGTGGAGATTGAAATGCAACAGCACCAAAGAGGCAAAGAGTAGTGTAAAATGCTAAAATTGAAAGAGATTGACTATTCTTTGGAGAATTGAATCACATTTGAGATCTTGGATCTTCCTTGAACAAGATGGAGTTCCAGGATGCGTTCCGGGGAAGAAAGGTGTCCTGCCAAGTTATAAGAAACTGTGATATGCATGGAGCTCTAATGAGCTGAGCTTCGAGCTGGCGTTCAGGCTCGTTGGCTCGGCGAGCCTGCTCTATAACTCGGTTGAGGACCTTGGTGTTTTTATGATGGTCTTTTTTGTTATAATTTTGTGATGATCTGAAATTATTGTGAAGAAACAATGTTTATTATGATTACCTTTTTTGTTATAATTTAGTTAATGTCGGGTCTAATATATCTATTGGCAATTAATGTTCATCTCTATTACTTTTTTCACTCTTTCCCTATAAAATTTGATAAAATTTGAAATTTGCATCAAGTGAGCGATCAACGAGCTGACTGAGCCGATCCGATCCGATCCTTAGCGATCAAACGAGCCGAGCCAAAAAAATTCCAGCTCGGGCTCGGGTCGATAACAGCTCTTTCATATGCACAACATAATAGTGGAAGGAATCGAAGAGAGGATACTCAGTAGTCAATATGGATAGAGAGAATTGAAAAAGAAAAAAATCATTTTACTTACAGAGACGTAAGAGCAGGTGGGAATAACAGAGAATTGGTTTGATTGAGCGTGAGAAAAGGCAGCAACGCAGAGGCGAGAAGCGAGGCCGAGGCCTCTTTTGGTGGGGGGGACGAAGGTGTGGACTATTTCCATCACTTTCCCAGCTTTCTGTTTCCTGAGTAGTCTGTATTCCAAGTAGGCATCTTTCTCTTCTGTTGAGAATCTTTTCTCTGCCTCATTCCATACTATCCTTGCTTGCTCCCTTTCACTATTCATCCCGATCCTGCGTTTATGCTTTACTCGATCAACAATAGATTTGGGGATATTTGCCAAACTAGCCCCTTTTATAGATAGCACCATCCAAATTTTCTTGACCAAAATACCCCACCCAAAAATTCTTTTCCCTTTCACCCCTTCAGGGAAATTTACAAATGGTACCTTTATCATTTTTTGGCCAAATACACTCCATATGTATCTACTATCTAGTCGTCGGACATGGGCTGGTAAAAATGGGTTAATTATTAAGACTACAATGCTACTCTACGGTGTGGACTCCTTTTTAAAAGCAATCTCGTGAGTTGATTTATGAAAAATATCGATCTGTTACTTGATTGAAGTATTTGTGATTTAAGCTCTTACGTGTAGTTGACGGATATCGTAAAATCTTTTAAACTATCTAGTGTATATCTACCTCCCTCTGAGATATTTGTCATAACAAATATGAAGTTTGTTAGTATTTTTTTGCACATTTTGATAATTTGAGCTAAAATTACAAACATAATGGTAAAAGTTTCTATTATTTTTGTAAATTTTTCCTTCACCTTTTTCTCATTTCTTTTTATTCATCTCTTTCCCCTCTCATTCAATGAAAATTAGGCACTCCCGAATTTGTTACTGGAGAGAGGAAGGGGAGGAGGAGGTGATAGTGGTAGTGAGTTAATGGGGAAGAAAATAGAGGGTCTACAAAATTGAATCCTATAATTTCAAACAAAACTTTGACCACCAATCCATACCATACTACACCTACAAAATTACACCCTCAATAAAATGCGCAGTATATAGTATAAACTCATCGAAATATAGAGGAGGGCAGGAGGCCATCAGATTTCAAAGCGACGATGTTGGCCGAATTAAACACATAATCATAAGTATTAGCATGAATGAAGTGCGGGACACTAATGTTGAATGCATAAGAAAAATTGGTGAAGGTTGTGTTTCAACTTTCATGGGTGAAGGTTGTACAAAATAAATAGATAGTATCAATCAAAGCAACATTTCATCTTAAAAGGCTAGTCCAAACAATTTTCAGACTTTTGGGATGTAAAAGTGGGGTAAACTCTAATGCTCATCCTATGTGGTATATAACACTAATTTTGAAGTGAACAAAAGTTAGCATTCCAAGATGAAGTAATTTAAAAATTGGCTTTTTGGCCGAGATCCCCCTAAACTATCGTATAATTTTCTATGTGATTCCTGAACTTTCCATCTTGTCTAGGCACTCTACTGTACTTTTCCTAGACAGCCCCATATACTTTACTTCTTGTCTAGACACCCTCCTAGAAAGTTCAGGTACCAAATAGAAAATTACCCAATAGTTTAAGGGGGTCTCGGCCAAAAAGCCTTAAAAATTCTCATGTATATGGAAGCTCGATTACACGAATGAAGCAATTCTCTATTATCAAAGCTCGTCGTGACCCCCATGATGAGGTTGAGGGGGGGCTTTGTTGAGGTTGTTCTGAATGAAAGCAATAATAGCTTCCTTGCTTTGAACTCCCTCTTCTTCCAACATTGATGTCACTTCTCCACTTGCAGACACGAAGTACAATGCTGGATCGCTAACAACCTCGAATGTTTCAGTTGGATAGTCGTTTTTCATAGTATCCTGCGAAAGTAAAAACCCACCATAATTAGTGCACAATTATTACGGAGATTACTTCTTCAATAAGTACTATTCACTTAAGATTCATCTGCTGTTTGCTTTGAAACCTAACCCAAGTTACTGGATGCAGGCATGCAGCTACCTACTACATCGCATTTTAACAACAATCACACAACAACTATCATTTTATTGCTACATTATCATCCTTATGATTGTTATTTTTTATAACACAAGAATTCATTAACTAATTTTACATGAAATTGGAATTCAATCTTACAATTTTGGCAATCATGACACTGTTATCATTTTGAAATGCAACAGCAACTTCATCCAATATTGGAGCAAACATCTTTGTGTGTGGAGACCACGATCCATAAAACGTTAACACAACTGCACAAAAAAGTATGTTGGCAATTACTTAAATATCATACATCAATATCCACAACACAATATTACTTACTTTGTATGTCAGTATGTATGTATGCATGAACGATGAAGTAATAAACACAGACCGACGGTTAAAGAAATCGACACAACTAATATAATTGATACACACCATTTTTTCCAGAGTTGAAAACCATATCTTCAAAGCTGTCATGAACTACTACCTTAACAGGTTCATCATTCACTTCAGGAATGGGTTCCGATTTCTTGTAGAGTTGCAATTTTCCATCCTGCAAATTTTGTATATCCACCTAAGTGATTTATGCAACTTTGTATGTCTAACGCATGCATCGTATTAATACATCTGAACACATGGAGTAGGCCAGTAGCGAAGCTAATCAATGAGAAATGTTGATTTCTTGAAGCAATGGAAGACAAAGTGACTAGATAGAACGTAATTACTTACTTTAAATTCTTTGACGAATGAGAAAATCTGACCAGGCAATAAATTTTGTTTGAGGTACTTCGATCCATCATTGGTTTGAATGACAACAAGAGGCATCTGGTCCTCTTTAAGCCCAAGAAACTTATTTGCAGTAGGCAATTTAGTAGTCATTAAGTTCATGTATCCACTTATAATATGCTTGAGTGAAAAAAAAACTACGTCCATATATATAGTCTAACCTCAAGGGTCCCTTGCCGAGCTGCTTCAATATCCCCCATGAGGAAACCTACACCATTTCCCTTAAATTCTTCAGCAACTTCTCGATATTTTGATTTGAACGCTCCAAAATTAGCACTGGTGAAGTTTAGGAACATCATGACCTGCCATAACAAAATAAAAGAGTAATTAAAATGTCTTGTCGAGTTTAACTAAATATATTGCATTCGAAAATTGGAAGATGTGAATGAAAAAATTACTACACTTGAACACAAGATGATATAATTTGAAGCATACAAAGGAAATAAAACCCTGTTCACCTTTGCAGACGGGGTCTGGAAGAACTTTGTAAGATAAGGACGGTTGACGGGGTCCATATTGAAGAGTGTCACAAGAGGCATACTTGATTCTTCGATAAGCTTCTCCAGAACATCAACATCGAACTCCTGCAACGATATCTCAACAGTTTAAACCTTTCGCCTCTAATCATCATTAGCAGTCTTCAAATAAATAGTGATACCTCAAAGTCCACAAAAAGTTCATCAAAAGGTTTGAACAATCTGATGACAGGCCTATTGACTGATAAGTCCCCCCGTGGCAAGAGTTTGGCATCTGTGGTGTGACCAAAATCGATGCCAGAACGCAATCTCTCAGCCAGGGCAGTGAAACTGTCGTACTTCTCTCCAGAAAACTCAGGAAAGATGCCAACCTACAAGCATGATATTGAAGGTATAAATACCAATTACATTCCAAGAATGCAGGTCGGGTAGAAGTGAAGAACTAAGTGAAGTTACAGACAATTGCAAAATCGTCATCATCATGAATAATTGCAGCAGCGTCCTGAATTGATTTAATTTCAAGTGACGGGGGACCAGCTTGTTTCCTAACGTAAGCAACAATACCATGAGCGTCACGGGGTCCTTTGTAATCTCGGACGAGAGTACCTCCCTCCTTTAAGATCTTAATTGTGGGAAATCCCTTGAGATCATGCTCAACTGCAACATCTTTATTGCGTGCATCATTTGCATCCACTTTAGCTAGGACAATTGGAGGCTCGCCTTCGCTCAAAATCTTGGCAGCTTTCTCCCACTACAGGAAAACGTTATCTACTTAAGCTCCAATAATCAAAATAATATACTGCGTAGTATGTAACTTGATGGTGATTGAGGACAAAGATTACCTCAGGAGCAAGGCTCTTGCAGGCACCACACCTGTTAGTATGAATCAGATACAATTAATATCGATCTTTACTAATGCAAATATGCAATGGAATGCCGATAAATGATGATAGTAAATGCTATGCATGGGTGAAAATACTACTACCAATAGTATACAATACTATAGCCTAAAAATGAAATGAAAGTTTGAGTTAACTTGTAATACTATAATACACCATCATATTCATGGTAAAGCTACAGACGCTGACATACCAAGGGGCGTAGAATTCGACGACCATGAAGTTGTGTTTGGAGACGAATTCAGTGAAATTGGAGTAGTCCAGCGTGACGACATACTCTCGCAATGGTGTTGACTCGTGAGAGAAAGCTAACCCGATGAAAGATGAAGTAACAATCAAGATTGATAATATGAAGATTCTAGTAACCCCCATTTGTTATCTGAGAAAGAAAATGTATATAGTTGTGGGAGGTGAAGACATGGAGTTTTAAAGAGAATTGACAGGAATTTGGGAAATCCGTCATGTCCAACAAGGAAATGTTGCTGCTCTGTTTGTCCATTGATTTTATCTATGGGCGTGACACCCAACCGTCCCTTAAGAATGTACGAATCTTAGCCCAGTTATATGTACCTGAAGTTATATCTGGCGGTTTGTGCATGTATATTATTTATTATTTTTATAATAAAATTATAATAAAAATAAATAAATTTAAAAAAATCTAAAGAAATAAAATGAAAAGAATTACCATAAAAAAATAAAGATAGAGAGCTGTGGGGGAAACATTTTTATTTTCTTGGTGATAATTATGAAGTATTCGTAGTAGATAATATTTATAGTAATAGTAGTTTATGGAGGATTTATCTTGTTGGCGGTTACACCATAAAAGTTACACCATGAAAAGTTACTATAAAAATTAAAATAAAAAAAATTATCAGGGGAGGATAAAATAGGAAATACGTTAATTTGGAAACTGACTTTGTAACACTGATCCGCCCACTACTTACGTTATATATAGTATAGATTCCCGTATTGAAGTTGGCTAAATTAGTATTTTTGCCTATACTATTATGTAAGTTTCTCACAGTGGTCCTGAACTATCGATTTCGATTCATTTCAAGGTGGTCACTGTACAAAATAACCATTTTGTCCCAACACTAAGCTAAAGTTTAGATACATTTTACAAAATTAAAATAAAACCCCTTCCTTCATCGTCCAAAACCCACCCCACCCCCATCAAGCAACGGCATGAATCCTGTCTCATTTCCAGTCTCCATGCATGTCACATCAATCATATTCTGACAAGTATCTAATTTAATATAGAATTTTCTAAAAAATAGGACATCAGCTACGCAAGTATTTTAATATTTTTAACACATGTCTTTGAGCATATGAATTATTAATCTCATGTTTTTGAATGCGGATCTGGGTGATCACAGTAGAGCATTCTTGGTAAGATGTCTATGAGCACTTAGTGATGGAACTTGATTTACGGCCCGTTAGTCCGCCCGGTAAGACCGAGTCGGGCGGTTTAGATGTTGAAGCAAGTAATCCGGTAAGACCCGGCCCGTGAGCCGGTACCATAACCGGACATTAACCCGCTAAATTCTGCGGACCCGATAACCCGTTTTAGACACATTAGGCGTGGTAGAAGCAGCTTGAAACTTCATTAACCTAAATACAACTGATTGTTCCCCAGCCTCCCACATACGTCTCTACGGTCTCCTTTGTCTTCTTTCTACTTCAATTATCTATATTTTGAATTCTAAATCTATTTTTAATCATGATTAAGCTTCAAATTATCTTTGTTTAGTAATAATGAATATGTTTTGCATGTTTTATTTTTGTTTAGGCAATTTTGTTTCGGTTTAGACAATTTTGTTTCGGTTTATACATTCTTGTAAAAAATAAAGGGTTTTGATTTATGAATGAGGGTTTTGAATTAAATTAGGGGTTTGAATTGAGGGGTTTTTGACTGCAGTATTAGGGGTTTTCTTGAATTGAATTAGGGTTTTGATTCGAATTAGGGGTTTTGAATTGAATTATTTTTTTGATTTATAAATGAGGGATTTCAATTAATTTTGGGATTTTGTCTTTTTATTTATAAATTAGGGTTTTGAATTAAATTAGGGGTTTTGATTTATAAATTAGGGGGTTTTGAATTAAATTAGAGGTTTTGATTTATAAATTAGGGTTTTGAATTAAATTAGGGGTTTGAATGAAATAAAAATGAATTAAGGGATTCACGACTTCAATTAAATTAGGGTTTAAAACTTCCAATTCAAATTAGGGTTTTCTCACTTCAATTAAATTAGGATTTGACTTGATTAAGTGGGGTTCGACTTGATTTTGAATTTGTAATTATGATTAATTGATTATGTTATTCGATTCTTCGGTTTGGAAGCATTTAATGTGATTGTTAATTAATTGTTTTTAATTATATCTTATCAAGATTCTTCATCGATTCCTTTTATCAAATGGATGATTACATGATGATAATGAGACGTTGGAATTGAAATCGAGGCTGCGGGATTTTGACAATAGTGAAACTACTGTTTGGAATTGACCCCACTCTCGGTGGTACTAGTGCCATCGAAGGTTTGGATGACACGGAGATCAGCCATATGGTATAGGCTTCCAGAAAAAAGAAATTCATTGTCCGCGGAAATGGAAGTTGTTGTAATGCGATGGTACCAAAAAAAGAAAATGCAAATGATGTGAATACATGTATGCGGTAGATTCCAAGTATCCTGCTTTAAGTGCTAAGAAACATTTAAAAAATTATTTGAAAAGGAAGTGAGCATAGATGTAGGTGATAAATACCTACACGAGAGTACTTTTGAGTATTGCGATACCGTACCCACTAGTTTAGCTATGAAAATATAATCATCTAGTTAGAGAAACTTCTTGCTTTCTACATTATGATTTTTAAAGGCATAGAGTGTCAGTTTTCTATGATGGAAAGGTGTTATGTTTAATAAGTTTTTTAGAGAGAGATATATCCACACAGTATATTAGGATCACTAAGCATATTGTCAAGAAAGATTGTGAAACTTTCTATGATGTGAGAAATTCTGTTAAGTTGAAAAAGCTATATGCTATGGATATTATTAGTTTAACTCTTGGCAGTAGTCGGGAAACAAAAATAGGTTATATAGTGTTACTTGTCATTATATTGTTGCTAAATAGCTTAATAAAGAGTTATAGCATTTACTAATGTGCATAGATTCTGGAGAAGTTATAGCTATAAGTTGATAACGGTGATAGACAATTCTGAATATAAGGGGAAAAAGTAGTATCAATTTAAATTGGATAATGCAAGTGCTAATGATAGCTTCTTTGGATTGAAATACGATTTTACAAATGGAATTGAACACACTTGATGGTCGATTATTTCATATGCGGTGTTGTGCCATAGCGTCTTGAAGCTTGCTAGTTGAAGATGAATGTGATATAATTAAGCATGTGATTGATAGGTTAGGAATGGTGTAAAGTATTTGTTGAACTTTCAGGGGCTAGATGCATTTAAGAAACTCATTTGTGAGTTGCAGCAGAGACGAGAATGCGGAGTTCTTGACACGAATCTAGGTGAATTGTCCCACACGGTTGATCTTGTCAAGCTGCTTGTTTGTATAGAAATGTGTGGCCTAGATATGCGGAAGAGGAATGCTGGCCTTTCACCGCACGATCCCAAAGGTGGGATACTATACATTCTCTTTGAATTTCTTGAAAGTCTTTTCGATGTGTTGAGATAATGAGTGGGACTTCTATCAGCGTAGATCTATTTACGGCCGAGATTTATAGAGTGAAAGTATTTATTGGATAAAGAATGTCAAATATTGACAAATCCCAGTTAGGAATCTTGGCCGGTTGAAATGAAAATCCAAATGCGATAAATATTGCTCGCTAGTAATATGTTAATCTCGATAGGAAGCACTTGATCGAGTAACTATGATATGTATTTATGGTAACTATTATATGTTTAACTGTTTCCATTTGCATTCTTATGTTATCTCTTTGATTTTATGTTGTCTATACCTATTACAATATTAATAGCACTGCTTTGCTTATTATCTTTTTCTTGTATTATCTCGATATTTATATATTATTGCCAATGCCTTTAGGGAATTTGAGGGCCTATGCTTCTGAGTCTTCACCCTGCTTTGCTTATAGTTATCTGCTTGTCTTTGCCTATGATGACTTATTACAGGGCTGTTGTATTGTTATCTCTCTTGTCTTTTCTTATTGAGTTATTGCTGCCTATGATGACTTCCATTCTGAGGCCTGCTGCTTATTGAGTTATTGTTATATCTCTTGTGTTGCCTGCTGCTTATTGTTGCCTATGATGACTTCCATTCTGAGGCATATGCTTATTGTTATCTCTCTTGTGCTGCCTGCTGCTTATTGTTGCCTAGGATGACCTCCAGTCTGAGGCCTATGCTTATTATTTACTTTCTCTTGTCTTTTCTTTATTTATTATTTACTATGATGACCTCGATGGGGCCTATGTTTGTGTTATCTCTCTTGTGATGCACCGCTACTTATTGTTACTTTATGATGACTTCGATCACAGGCACCGTATTGTTGCCTATTCATTTGTTTTCATGTGTTGCCAATGATGACTTCAGATTCTTATTTACTTCTTGTACGGTGCTTCTTACTAATTTTTTAAATACTGTATGCTTATTACATGCCTATCTTCTGCTGGTTATTAGCTTAATATTGCCATATGCCGTATCAACATACTCTTGCCATATGCCTAACTAGCTTCTTGGTTCTTGTTCGATGATGACATGAATTACGAGGTTAGAGGTATTTGCAAAAGTATACTTACTTAGGTATAAAAATGATATTCATTACATGGATTTATCCATTCTTGTATCCAATGGGTGATGATGCAAAAATGTATAAAGAGAATTGCAAAACAAATTTATTCTCCTGTTTTAAAGATGTATGAGCAGTCCTATGTGTGAAGGACCGTCCCAAACTACTCGAGAATATGATGGTTCGTGCAGGAAAGAAGTTTTGAAAATTTGTAAGCTGATGATAGGAATTAATAATAAATTTTCGGATCTTGATCATTATCTTAAGGAGGTCCCGTTGAAATGTGCTAAGGGATTAGTTTGATGTTTTGACTTGGTGGATGGCTAATGAAGCCAAAATATCCGATCCTTGAAGTAAAATGGCAAAAGGACATTCTCTTTCTATTCAATCTATTTGGCAAACTGGAAATCAACTTTTAGTGTTGGAAAAAGAATAATTGATCCTAAAAGAGCTTCTATGAACACTAAAACATTTGAATGCTACTTTGTGGAGGTGATTGGGTGAAAAGAGAAATGTATGTAGACTTGGAAAGTCATGAATGAGAAATATTGTAAGTTAACTAAAGTATTCCTTCATTTTATGTTTTATGTATTCATTTTCAAATAGATGTAATCGTTCAATTGACCCCAGCATTCTTTTATTTGTATTTGTACAATTGTAACTTGAACAATACGATGACCTACACAATATCATTTGGTAGAGGACAATCCATCCCTCGGCGGCTTGACCTCGAATGCCTCATTTTGCACATTCTGATGCTACTGATATAAATGCCTCATGCACATTCCTAAATGCCTCTTTCGGTTCAGTTTTCCTTTTTACTGCTTCTGTTGCCTGAAATTACTTTTTTGTTCAATATGCCTATGATGAGTTTGTTCTGAGGCTTTTGATAAATGTCAAACATTAGATACATTTTGTTGATTGTTGTTGTTGCCTCATTTAGATATTGTTTAGAACTTTGGATGCCTCATTACACCATTGATTGTTCTTTGTTGCCTAGTTCTTTGATTATTTGATTATGTATTTACGTGATACGTAACTCTGCTATGGCGATTTTTTAAGTGAACCGGGTGGACGGTTACCCAGGTCTACAATCGGTCAGTGCCAGTCCCAAAAAAAGCGAAAGCTTATCGGTCGGTCAAGTTTGAAGCGGTATCTTAGCGGGCGATCAGCGGGCTCCCGCTAAAAGCGGACCGGGCGGATTTGTGCGGCTCTAATCACGAGCCATCAAGCAAACACCCAACACCTCCCCATAGCCCACCACGCCCGTTTCCCCGAGCCACCACCTTCATTTCACTTGCGCCGCGCCGTCACCATAACCAACCTCACCGCCATCGCTTATAAGCCCGCCACCACCACTTTCACTTCATTCTCAAATAAAATCACACCAATTTCTTAAATCCATGGCTCATTCAAATTGATGATCATCTCGAAATACGATGGAAAATACTATGAACTATGTAATTGCCATGCAAATCCATAATTCAGGGGATCTTAAAGTGCATACTACATTTATTAAACAAAAGCATATATTTACAATATACTGAATAAGCAAATACTTACATTGCGTGGGTATTCACTAAGTTCACTCTTCCAAATTCGGCGTGGAATTTGAAACTTTCCACTGACTCGCTTTGTTGCGATATCAATCGTATGATATCTAGTTAGTTCGCACGGAAGGTTGAATCAAGAACCGATTTATGCTAGTAATAAAGTGAACAAAACCAAAACTCCAAAATTGTAGGGCGTTTCGGCGAGGCGAGGCTGCTAGGGTTTGATGAAAATTATTTCTAATTGTTATTTCATGAAAAATCCTAAAGTTTCCTTATAACAAGACTAGGTTGAAACAAGCCGATAAGCAACTCCCGTTAAGTATTAAGCGACTCGTTAACTCTATTGGTTCATTCAGGACACTATTGAGTTGCTAATGAAAGTTGAACTATTTAATTAGGTTGACGAAAATTAAATAGTAATAGTCGATATCAATAATATTTTAAAGTTATTGATAAATACTAAATTCTTTCGAACAAATTAAATAACTTTTTTGAGTGATTCTATTTCATTCGTCGATATTCTACATAAAATGTAGAACCACTTGTCAGTGAAATGGTACCGATTATACGATTCTCTTTAATTTTACATGCATGAAATATAACTTTCAGCGTCACTTTGTATGTGTGACCTTACAGGCTCGAGATAATAGTAAGTTGTATAATAATAATAATTGACCAATTACTATTATTATAACGATTAATGGTAAGATCTAGAAATGCGCTCATAACCCACTTAGAATTATCACATGAGAACCCTTGCCCCAGTAATATACAATTGCTAAGTTGAATACAAGATTACGATAATCATATTTAACTTATTTGGTAAATGAATTGATACACAATTGTACTTAGCGGACATAATAAATGGAATCAATTCTCGTTGATTTTCAACGCTCTCGCTTGCCTTGGGCGATTATCTTACGATTCCTTTATCACGCGATCTCTAGTAAATTAGGCTAACCATAATAAGTGTGTGAAGCACCCATGACTTTCTTTACTCGAGTATGAATTGAATAAGCATTTATGGCGTCCCACCAACCAATCGGTACCAACGTGGCAGAAGGCACGAGATCTTCCTTGTATATCAGGGCGGACAAATCCCCTCCCAATATATCAACATCTATCGCTTCCATTCAACTGTGGCGACTGACATATGCCATTATAATCCCGCTTAAGAAGCGGGCGTTTGAGTGTAGTCAAAATACAGAAACTTGCTAACAGAATAGTCATATATCATTAGGTCTAAGAATTAGCGAACCTAAAATTCTAAACAAATGTCATAGAACAGATATACATATCTTACATGATTGTTCGATCATACCCGACTCAGTCACGGACACGGTATTGATCTAGTCTGTGATTGCGTGGTCAATCTTGATCATTTAATCAAAACTTACCATGTTAGTCATATGATGCTTGTCACCTGACTATGTTATCGACCAAGGCCTTTTGGATATCTATATTTACATGAAGCTTGAAGAGGTGTAATTAACGGTTCATGTTACCTACTCTAGAAAACATAGACTAACCTAGGAATTTACACTTTCCTTTCATGAGATACGCTACATGTATATTATATGTAAATTTAAACATATAGACGCAGCAAATAAATATATTAAATACAAGCAATAATATTCAAATATTCGTTCATAACACAATAGATACATCTTGACTCCAGCCTAACGCTTGGCTGCGGCAATACATCTAAGACCTATGTTACATTTGCGTCTTTATCATCTTTTGCACGACTTAGTGGTTTAGTAAAGTCGGCAGTCTTTCTGTTTCACAAGCACATGCTTGTATCACCTCTATCAAAGCATATCTCTAATCGGTGATACTTTAAAGTGCGTGCTTGGACTTGTGATGTGCTCGGGGATTCTTGAAGCAATTGTGCCGATATTGTCCTGAAAGCAACTCAGCTGGTCACTCGATACTGGAGTACCCGCTTTCCAAGTTAGGTCACGACTTCTTTATCAACTGTGCTTCTTTAAGCTTGAGGGCAGCTGCGATGTCTTCGAATTCCGTGGTAGAATACAAACAGCGATTACTGGTTTGGAACTCCTCAATCTTGCTCCACCGTTGAGACAAAATACGTACCGGAGGCTGGGAGCGATGAGTCGTCTCATCGATTTAGCTGGCGTCGGTGTACTTTTATCCTTTGCTAACTCCTCATCTCCACCATATACCAAGAAAGCATCTTTAGTTCTTATAGATACTTGAATGCACTTGGCTCTGATCGGTGGCTTTTCGCTTTTAGTTAGCTTGGTATCTTGGTTACAACAGTGCATAAAGGCGCGCATCCCGAGGTCTAGTGCCTGACATAGCGCTACATGGATCCTATAGCCGAGAAGCATAAGGTATGTCTGCCGTTCTGTTCATCTCGGCGCTAGTAGTAATTGGGACAACATGCTCTCTTGAGTTGAACTCATAATCTCATGGGAGATTACCCTTCTTGGAATTACTGTTGAACCTTTGCGGTACCTTATTCACATAAGTATCGACAAGTCAATCAGCCTCTGGCTGCGATCTCGGTGAATCTTTATTCAGTATACATTGTCTTCGCCTAAGTCGCCGTTGAAATATTTTACTGACCAATCCTTGGTAGTTTAGTAACTCTACGTTGTTCCAATGATAAGTATGTAAATGACATACGTGACTATGAATGATGCAACTCCAGCTTGCAACTAACGCATACAAGATTCTTCTTAAATTCTTGATGAAACTGAGCTCTTTGATTGATTAAATCAAAGCGTAGATTCCAGCTATGGGATGCCTTAAGACCATAAATGGACTTTGTGCAACTTCTTAGATCTTTAGGACATGTAAAGCACAGGTTGTACCATGTACACATCTTCCTCTAAATTTCCATTCGAGGAAAAGCGGTCTTTACATCCGTTTGCCATATTTACGTAGTCATGAAATCGACGATAGCCAAAGATTATCGGATAGTTTAAACATAGCCACCGGCGAGTAAGTTTGTCATAGTCACTCCGTGAACTTGTTTGAAACCTTTAAACTCTGAAACCTAACTTTGAAAACATTAACGTTTCCGTCTTTATCATGTTTCTTCTTAAATACTTACATTTACATTCGATAGAGGCGAGCCAATTTAGTAAATCAACAAGGACCAAACCTCGTTTTGGTACATAGATCCATCTCGGATTGCATGGCTATTTGCCCATTGACATCCTTCTTTATTCATTTCTTTGTAGAGGTAGACAAATCACTTTCAATGATGAAAGCTTCACCGTATTACCGGCGCTCACGGTTCGTGGCGATCCATTGGATACTCTAAGGGTTGGTTCTTCACAATTTCACGTGGATCAGAAGCTGGGTCTTCATATGAAAGAAGGTTCGATTCTTGTGGTGTGTCGGATGCCTGCCATTGATGTAAACATTGACTTCATCGGCTTGAGCCGTGAGATGAAGCATGAGTACTTAGTCCTCTGGACAAATATTCCTTTTCAAGGAATACTCACATTTCTAGCAATGAAGATTTTGTTCTCACCTTCAAGTGAAGTAGTAACCAACTATTTTCCCTTGGATATCTATGAAATAGCATTTGCTCCAGTTGAGCGCAAGTTTATCTTTAGTTAATCTCTTAACATAAGCAGCGACCCAATCTTGAGAAAACCCAACTTAGGAATCTTCCCAAACCACAGTTCATGAGGTTTTATCTAAAACTTGGATTTGGACATCTGTTTAAGGTAAGTGCAGCAGAGGTGCATATCCCAGTGTTTGGTAGATCAGATAGGCTCATCATAGATAGAACCATGTCAAGCAAGGTTCGATTTCTCCTTTCAGACACGCCATTATGTTGTGGCGTTCCTGCTGGAGTGAGTTGTGAAATAATACCACACTCTCTAAGATGATTATTGAACCCTTGACGAATCTTCCTCCCGCTCTATCGGTTGGAGGAGTCTTTGTCTTGTTCGGTGGTTTTTGTCTTTTCATTTTGGAACTCCTTGAATTTCTCAAAGGACTGCGTGTTTGTGTCTCATCAGTGCAAGCCGTATCTCTTTAATAATCATTGATAAATGTAATGAAATGGTTATAACACTCCTCTTGCGGATGTGTTAAATGGCTTGTATACATCGATAATGTATGATCCCCGATAAATCACTTTGCCCTTTCATTTAAAAGCAGGTAAAGAAAGGCATTTTGGTCATTTATTTGCCCAAAAGGCAAAGACTCTTATGGTATATTCATAATCGAAGAAACCTTCAAGTATTCCACGGGTGGGTTTCTTGGTCGGTTCGTTAATGTGACTTGTCTGCTGATGCCATAGGTATGTTTGGTTTTAGTCGTAGGCTTATTCGTTTAAGTTTATGTTATATGACTCGTTAATCATGTAAAAGCATTATAGACCGTGAAGGCCGGTGCAAATACTACTTATTCACGGGTGATCTAAATTCGCCGGGATCTATTGAAAATGAAAAACCATCATTATTCAAGCAGAAATAGAAATAATATTCACACTTAAGCTAGGTACATAAGTAAGCAGGAGGATAAGTTCAAAACAGGCCCGTGGGCAGAATTTAAACTAATGGATCCCTCTGCGAGGGCATGACCTTGGCGCCCATTTCAGCGCGCAGATCCATTTCCCTCTTTCGAGTCTTCTCTTGACTTGAGTTTCCTGGCGTAATTACGACAAATGTAGAGAACCCACGGCCGGTGTATGCGCCTGAAGTAGAATTAGAAGTTGTACAAACTTCAATAACATACACGGCAGGATGACGGTCGTGAGACCGTTCTTCCCTATCTTACGTGGCTTCACTGTGAGGTCGACTTCCGGTGACCCGGGTTTCATAATGTGACACTTGTCATCGCTACAGCTCTCACTTTCCAGCTGACCTTGGGATTACTTTCGAACCCTTGGCCTTAGATCGACTTCTTAACTGCTTCTTGTGTTCTTCTTGTTTTGGACCACCAAAGCAGAAGGAAGTAGAAGTTTTAAAATGCTGAGTTCGTCTCGGCGTCGTGATCATCTTCTCTGATTCGTTTAGAATAACTCAAACTTGTGCATATTGAAGTTCATGACAATGAGAGAGAATTTATGCGGAAGAGACTTGAGGATGAGATCCGGCCAGTTCTTTGAGACAGGTGCCCGAGCGTTAGTAGATGGTAAAACCAATCATTTAATGATATGAGGGCTTGCGACTTTGTCAGTTTCCCAACTCTTTGCATCACGAGAGCACAAAGCGTAATCATATATCTGTTTTCTAGATTCCTTCAGGAATAATTCCTCGAGTTGCGGTATATGTCATATCTTGCCACCTTTTCATATTGAATTTGGAGCGAAGGTTCCATATTGTAGCATGAGACATTGGACATCCAGCGTAAATAGGACTTGTGCTTTTGTGGGATGCACCACGATGGGAGGCTATCATTGGAGTTTTAGCGAGAGACCTTATTGTTATTACGTATTAGGTCTACCAACTTTGCTTGAGAGTGATTCTCAAGTTTCGAGACCACTCGTCAAAATTCGAGTTATTAAATGCTTTTCAAGTCTTGACGAGTTCTTAGGAGTACTTGATAGTGGTAGCCATATTAATTCTACAAAATAATGAAATAAAATAACAGACTCGATAAACTATCATGCTAAAACATTTACAAATAAATTGTAAAGTAAATACTAATACTTCAAATCACGAAATATATTAGTATCAAGATCTATTATACTTAAATTCCAAGCGGCAATTTGCGTACATTTTGAATCCGGTTATAAATAGTAGGTTGTCAACCAATTATGTAAAACTACATAACTCTTTGTGTCACTTAGCATCTCTTCTGAATGCTACTGACATTTAATATCTCCGAGAAAAGCGGTTAAGCATACCGAAATTAAACAAAGTGTTAATTGGATTGATCATCTGAAAGCCCTGGCGTTAGTGGAAATCATGACATGATCCATTGTCATATCCAGTACAACATTGCGCTTGCCATCACGGTGTGCCCAATTGATGCAATTGATTGCTGTTTTAAATTGAGCGATGCTTTGCTTAAATTTTAATTGGGTGAGATTATTATTACTTTGTTTTCATTTATATAAATACTAGCACGTAATCAAGCAATACATGCAACATGAAAAATAAAACAAGTAATGCACATTCAAGATATACAATATGTCCCCTAGAAACTATTACGAAGTATTTTATCAAGCCTATAAGTCCTAATTCTTGTATCTTGTATACGGATCCATCAAGGTCTAGAAATACACGCCACATTAAATGATCTTCAATATATTTTGTTACAATATTTCATATACTAACCCATTAGGCGCTTTACAAGCATGTGGATAAAACAATAAATAAATAAATATAAGAAAATACTATTTCGAGAGGTCCATTTTACAACATTCGTTTATGAACCGAAAAATAAATAAATGGGCCATATCTATATGCCTCCGTTCCGATCACCGTTTACAAAATATGGGCATTTTGTTAAATCATATAGAAATGAACTTAATAAATATTTTAAAATGGCATTGGAAAATGCATGTTGTAATTATCGTGAATTAATCCATGCTTGTTACACATATTAAAATTAATTAATATAAACTCAATTATCATACATGTCCAATTAATAAATTAACTATAATAATTATTAGTCCTTATACATATTATAGAAATATTTATCTAAATATATTCTAAAATACATTAAATGAGTGAAATTATTACCATAATTGTTATATCACTTTTAAATTAATTTAAAAAAGATATAATATAAAGAAGTGTTAATTTGTCATCACACATAATTAATTACAATCAGTGGGTGATTAAAATGATAAATAATCAATAAAAAAGCAGAATATAACTAGTCCCATAATTTTGAGGAAACCAAAATAACAAAAAAATTTGGAATAGGGATTTTTCAAAATTAGGGCACACGTCATAATGGGCTCGGGGCGACCGACTTTACTAAAGTCGGTAAAATGCGACAGCGTGGCACCGCCTGCGTGTAGGTCAATCGGCCGTCATTTGGTACCAAAATGTCGGCCCGATCCGGCGCGGACTCGCCTAAATTAAGCGGTATATAGAGCGATTTATAGTATATGCCATATTTGGCTTTCCGGTTTTCATATTTTAATTTAATTCATTTGTAAATCATTTGGAGGCTTTAAATGTTTTCAAAATTTATGAAATTCGAACACGTTAAACTTCATAATTTTCTTGAACAAATCCTTGATTGATTCATACAAATAAATTTCTATATTTAATTATTAATTAAAAATTCCAGAAATATCAAAAATTGTTTTGAGCTCTTAGAAAAATCAAAAATTATGAAATTAAATGAAGGTCTTCTAAAGTGCTATCTGAGTTCGGAAAAATTTAGCAGCAATTTTACAAAAATTTTACGCCCCAAACACGTTTTGCTTGTTTTGAAAGCAAAATCAATTAAATCATGCTGCAATTTATGAAACAAAATCTATGTTAACAAAATATGATAATACATCATCGTAAGCTTTGTAGTATGTAAATCGATAATCAAGAACATGGTGATTTATTCTCATCAAATATTTATCAATTAAATATATGAACAAGAATTAATCAAATAAAATTAGTAAAAAACAAACAAGCATAAAATAAATAATGTAAAAGCAACTTTCATTTAGCTCCTTGAAGTGCCCGCGATGGGAAAATACTATGGATATATGAGTATAAATACAAATCCATAATTCCAGGAATCTTAAAGTGCATACATTAACTAAACAAAAATATATATTTACAATATGAATAAACGGAGAATACTTACGTGCGGCGGAGTAAATTCCACTAAGTTCCACACGCTTCAAATTCACAATGTGAATTTGACTTCCCTTCTGCTCCTTATTGCAATATCAATCGTATGATATCTCTAGTTGGTCCACACCGGAGAGGTTGAATCAAAGAGCCGATTTATGCTTGCTAGTAAACATGGTGGAACAAAACCAAAACCCAAAATTCTTGGGAGAATTTTGGCTGAAGGGGGGCTACTTTAGGATTTTTTGATGAAAATTAATTTCTAATTGTTATTTCATGAAAAACCTAAAGTTTGTATATAGGGCTAGGTTAAAAGCAGGCCGATAAGCGGCAGATTAAGTATTAGATTGACTGGGTGGCACTCTGTTAGTTCGTTAAGACACTAATGAGTTGCTAATGAGTTGAACTATTTTAGTGAAAGCAATTAAATAGTAATGAGTCGAAAATATCAATAATCTTTCAAGTTATTGATAAATACTAAAAATTACTCGAACAATTAAATAACTATTTAATTGATTCTATATTTGTTCAATCGATATTCTACATAAAATGTAAACCCATATGGTGAAATACATTTCTCAATTATGCGATTCTCTTAATTTCATACATGAAATATAACTCAAATCTTCAGAATAATAGTAAGTTGTATAATAATAATAATTGACCAATTACTATTATAACGATTAATAGTAAGATCATGATATTTCATGCTTAAATTATCATGAACATACAATATACAATTACTAAATTTCGAACACTAAGTTCTACTAATCACATTTCTTAAGCGGTAAATGAATTGATACACAATTACTTATACTTGGGCATAATAAATAAATTAATTCTCATTGATTTCCAACAAAATCATCAAAACACATTAAACAAAGAATCTGTATAGCTTTAATGCATGCATTCACATACCCGAATCGTTATTTCTTGCAACTATCAAAATTAACCATATAACTCAGAATAAAAAAATAAAAACTGAAAATTGAGGAAAAAAAATGAAACATTGAAGAGAAGAGCAAAATAGATATCTGTTGGGAAAATAATTTATGAAGAAAAAAAATGAGAAGAAATAATAAGACAAAAAGAGAAAGAAGAAGACAGTTTTTAATTTAAATCTCCTTTAATTTTTTATAATTAGTCTGCTTTGGTTCCTTTTGTTTGGTGATATGTACTATGGGTGCATCCTTTTTTGCGTGGTACTATGATATTGAAATTGCAATTTCAATTTGAGAATGAAGGTGAAAAGTGGTGGTGGGTTATGGTGGAGGTTGGGAATTAGGGTGGAGGAGTAGGAGTTTGGTTATGGTAATGAAGGTGGATGTGGTAGAGATGAAGGTGGTGGTTGAACATGAAAGTGGTGAAGAGGGGGAGGTGGTGGGCTGCTTGCTCTATAGGGATAGGGATTGGGGGTGGGATGTGGTAGGTCTTGGAAGATGAAGGGAGAGTTTTATTTTATTTTTATAAATATATGTTATGGAAATATTATATTGTGGATGTCTTGTCAGCAAGTCGTCTTGTTTGCAGAAAGGCTGGTGAGGCAATCAATTACTTATTTATCAAGTTGCTTAGATTTACCTTATTATTGTAACTTGGAAGCATATAAATACATCTAAATTTGTATTTGCATATTCTACAATTCGGAAGCAAATAAAATCATCATCATTATCTCTCTTATTTCTCTGTCTATTTATATTGTTTTTAGTTATATTCATAACACGTTATGAAATACTGATCAAAACTCTCTAAGCGAGTAAAAGGTTTTTGTTTACTTATTTACTCGATCTCACGATTCAAGCAACGTAAGTATTTGTCATGAGCAGCCGCTATCATGATTGACGGCTCCATTACTGTAGTAAATTAGATGTCTGTACGTTTAGACATATATTTTCTAGATGACAACAAATTATTATCATAAGTGGACTATCTTAATTGTTAGCTAGCAATAGTATCCTACAGAAATTGGAATGAATAATATTAGTACTATTATGAATCCATGAACTAATTTAAAATGAATACTATATGTATTACGAGTTACTATTATGGATGCATGCAACTAGTAGCCTAGAAAAATTCATGCTATGTCAAGTAAAAATACATCGGTTCGTGAGTGTTATTGTTTCCAGCGCTTGGTAGTTTTATAATACTAATAATGTAAACTACGATTGATAAGAACTAGTATCAGTTAAATCTCACAATACTAGTAAGTTTGGAGTGATTGTCCTCTCGTAGAATAGACGGAAATTAATCAATTAAATAATTATTAATGTCTTATCATTAAATTTATACATTTTATGAATCGGTATTATCAAATACTAATTTTGAATTTATTGGTGATTATTAGTTAAATACATGTATATATGCTAGATGAACAAATAATAATATATGATATTACTATTATTAACTACATGATAACTTTAACATAATTAGTCAATAGTCAGATAGTTTGAAGATAACAAAATATAAAGGACTTTATGAAATATATGATAAATAATAAAAGTCTACAGTTTTCAGCATTATAATATGATTTAACGATCAGCATTGATCTCTTGCCAATTGATCCAAGAGGTACTACCGTAGAGCTTTGGAACATTTATAATATATACATATCACATGATGATGTTATATGATGGTCAATGTTATAACTAATTTGTTGACTATACAAAATCAACTAGTCAAGTCAGAAACTATAAGATGTGTTGTTGTTTTGGTATTATAACGATGTGGAGCTTAGTTAAAAAGACTAATCCAAAAGATTTGAATCTTTTGATGTGTCTTGAAGAATCAATTTTGTAAACACGAACTGAAAAGATTAAGGTCTTCCAAAATTGATAAGTCACATATATTAGGGCTTTTTGAATATTCCTAAAATTTATGTGAATACCCTCATTGTTTTTTGTAACATGGTGGATTGACTTATATGACTTGAAGACTCATATATATTTGAAGTATCTGATTTAGATTACATGAATTAGCTTAGTTTCATGATTACTTATATGATTTCTTCAAGGTCAGTACCTTTACAAATGAAATTGTGAGTATGTCGCATTTGAGGTAGTGTAAATTAAAAGCTCAAGAGAAGAGCAGCATATGAGTCCCTAAAAGGAACAGAATTTATATGAAAGATGTATTGTATGCCTCACAGTAAATGATAGATTGAATCACTATACATCACCTTGCTATCTTGGAGTATGGATAATTTGGCTACGAAATATTTTTACATGTTGCATAAAGTTGCTAGTCTTGAAGTGGTGGTATTTTCATACCCATGATTTCATAGTAACAATAAAGGATAATCATTACATCCCTGAATGGTGACTATTGACATATACAAATTGATTATCGATCTATATATCCAGAAAAGAGCACATATTGTTTCCTGAAGAAACACATATTCATATGAAAGATTTGGTAAGGAAAAAATTATATATGTCTAGAGCTACTTCGATTGATATTTGGCAAGATTATACATGTCTAGGCTAGTTCTGGCTAAGGAAAGATTTGGTACTTAAGCAGTCCTTGTGGCAACTCTCACTGCAGGAACTTGCACCTGGTGTATGATTTTCAATATCCAATAGGATTGCCACCAACAACATGGATAAAGGAGAAATATGTCTTGCTAATAATGCGAAATTGATTGAAAGCTCTGGAAGAGCAAACATATTGTTAAATCCATATTTCATACATATGAAAAACTAGCAATATATCATTGAAGTGACTGTAATTAGTTCCGGAAGAGCTAATATTTTTCAATAATGTAACAAAAGTATTGAGGACTCCAGAAGAGTTAATATTTGTCAAAAGTGAAGTAAAGTCAATTGATGGTATATTTGTCAAAAATGAAGTAAAGTCAATTGATGGTATATTTGTCAAAAGTGAAGTAAAGTCAATTGATAGTTCGGAATAGCTAAGAAATATTGTTACTGAGAAGTAGCATATATAGTATTAAAATACGATTTCTATCAAACAAAGTTTGATTATTTAGCATGACAGTTGAACAGCTCCCGGATGACTTATGATGTGTGAAATAATGATTGAAATTTGATTAGAGACTTCATTAAAGAGTCAACAAATTATTGACTTTAAAGACTTTATATTTTATGTTGTAAACTCTCGATGAAACTTGATTGGGGGCATGTTGAATTACATGAAATACATAATTGATCATTAAAATATTATTACATGTAGTTTCACTTGTTCGCATCAAGCCAAATTATCATAAACTCCCCAATATAATTAGTTTTGGTGAGAAACCAAATATTTTACCCTCAATTATAATGTGTATCATATTGCAAGGTATGCACAAATGTTGATTTTTGAATACTTATTATACCCAAAAGGTATATACATCTATATACTATTATATCCGGAAGGTATGTAATTAAAGTAATGGAAACATCTATAGAATTGAAGTAAGTTTCCATTGTGATGTATCAATGTTTTCAACATTGAGGGGGAGAGAATATACAACTAAAAAATAGAATATCTTGAAATGAAATATCCCTACGCTATACGATCCTCAAGATGAATAAATATGAACTCGAAGTTCGAAGTTCAGAATAATATAAACAGTTCAAGGATAATATGAACGAGTTCACTACCAAACAAATATCGACCTCGAAGATAGTATTGAAATTATATACGATTGAAATACTCAAAATAGAGTGAAGATTCTGAAGAACTTCATTATTGTAGGTCAAATAGTTCCACCATCAAATTCTAAAAAGAAAGAATATTTAAAAGATGGTCTATAAGATGATTACTTCCAGAAGAAATAGATGAATATATCTCATGAATATGTTAAAGATATAATAAATGTGGAAGACATCGACATACTGAAATTCATGAATACAATGAGATCTCAATTATCATGAATATGGTGGAACTACATGGAAAAGATTGTCGACAATGAATATTGAACATAATGAAAAGCTCTATATGATGAAAGCAATATGAGGATCATAAGTCTATCTCCTTGAGTGAGTAGAAATATGTTTATGAATGGCCAAAAGAAAAGCATAATCAAGACTAAGAAGCTCACTCATGATATAAGTGAGAAATTTAGATTTGAAGTCTAATGAAGACGATACTAGTGCAAGATGTATTGATATATGTGAGAATAAATGACATATGATTTGTCTTATACCCAAAAACACTAAATGAGTTATAAGGTGATGCATACCGCACGATAGAGAGTATCCAAAATAATATATGTTTGATAGCAACAAAATATAACCTCTTGATATGCATTACTTGATTTATGATATAACATGCTTTAAAGAAATGAGTATATATGACATGTATAAATATTTATAATACTTTGGAAGCATATAATTTGCTGATGCTGAAAGCACATATAAGGATTTGCTTAGTGCGGATGCAAATTTATATTCGAGAACTTAACTCACGGAGTTATGAGAAATATTTGAATATATTTAAAGCCATCCAAAAGATGGATTCAAGTTTATTGCATTATTAGATATTCATTTGTATTTTATATATTGCATGAATATACAGAATCTATCGATAAGTACCATACTGTATTTAAGTTTGACTATATTATGTCTTATGTGATTATGTGGTTATTTATTTGCTTATTATGTGACATGAAATATTTGAATTATCAATTATATGTTGAACGATATTACATATTTTTTGATATTTTATATTAATAGATTGAGTTATTTATCATATTATTTGAATAGATAAAATTACTCTTGAAGAAGATCCAATTATAACTTATAGACTACAGAAGAGTTACGAGAATGACTAAATTATCATGAATATGTTAGTGCAAGAAAACTCTAGCAGAGTTCTCAATTGCTAGACAATAAGTCTACAAATGAATTTGGAAAGAAATACCTTGTGATGGTATGACTCCTTATGCGAGTCACTTGAACTTTGAATATATATGAAACATGATAAAATGTTTCATCTCAAACAAATGAGATTCATGGGAGATAACTAATATCTCGTTTGAAAGATATGAACTTGGTCCTGAAGTACCAATTCTAATGTATTGCTTACAACTGATACATGATTACATAATCATGCAATATTGATAAATGCAGAAGCATTATGTAGATATGCTACGTGTTCGTAGGGGAGATATAAATATGCATTGTACTCTTTTTTCGCTACTAAGTTTTTCCCACTTGAGTTTTCTTGGTAAGGTTTTTTAATAGGTAATTACTTGAAGCATATCTAAAGAGAAATATAGTCTTTTGTTTTACTAGGTTTTCATCCCGCGAGTTTTCTAGTGACTATTTAACAAAAAGATAGTTATCTGAATGATCTTACATGACATTGTATTTACATGTAAAGATGGGAGAAAAGGATTTATGAAAATGACAATTTATGTTTATGACTTAAATATTGTGAAACTCTGAAAGAGCTTTCAAGAGTTATAAACTTGCCCCTAGCAGAGAATTTGAGATGAAATATCTCGAGATTAGTCATTGAACATTAAACTGACTATAATATCACTAGATGTGAACATTGTATTAATATTGAGAAAATATAAAAGATGTATATATGGTGTGAAAGAACCATATATAAGTTCCTTTTAAACCTATTTAATTTATATGCAATTGTTTATGCTATTACATGATATATATGATGATTTTATTGGAGGATCCACATAGATGATCTCTATTTATTTCTAGTGATATTTCATGGTGATATATGGAAACAAGGCATATTCGGACATGCACAATTCTTAAAATTTACAAAGTTGTGAATGTGTTGATTGGGAATTATGATCCAACAGATCCATATTACATTTATTATGTGGTCCAGATGATCTTATAGAAATTGATGTTCAATCATTTCATTCATGTGACAATCTAGGAGATATTTTGCGAATCACTTTCGCTTGCCTCGATATTAGAAAAGTTATCCAAAGTATATGTACATCGGCTAAAGTGATGTCAGTGATGTGATCATGAGGAGAGTTAGTACCACGTTGTGCTCTTTTTCATAATCGGGGTTTATTCCCAAATTGGGTTTCCTATTAGGTTTTTAATTAGGCAACATTATATCATTATAATGCACTCTTTCACTTCCTTTAGGGGTTTTTTGTCTAAAGGGTTTTTACGATAAGGTTTTAACGAGGCATATTGTTGAATACTAGACATCCAAGGGGGAGTGTTATGAAAATATTATATTGTGGATGTCTTGTCAATCAAGTCGTCTTATTTACCAAAAAAGGGAACCATTTGATGAATAATCAATTAGGTTACTTATTTATCAAGTTACTTAGTTACTTTATTATTGTATCTTGAAAGCCTATAAATAGACAGCTCATTTATATTATATTCTGCAATTCGGAAGCATCATTATCTCTCTTATTTCTGCTCATATTGTTCTTAGTTATATTCATAACAATATACCTTTAAATTTTAATTTAGTGTTAAGCTAAAATAGTCATTTTATGCATAAATTGATAGTGTTACGGATACTGGGACCCTCTGAAGCAGGTATAGTTCAAGGACCACATAGAAACTTATGCGATATTACAAGGGTCAAAATGCGAATTAGCTTAAGAACTTTATAAATTAATAATATTAAAAACGATGAAATTTATTAATTTATCGATAAATTAATAATTTATTAATTTAAAGAGTTTTTTAACGACATAAATATTTTAACTTATTGATATGCAGAATTTAATTCAATGTATATTCAGTTGAGCACTTATGTTGACGAAATTTTAATGAAAAAATTTAAGATCTCGAGAGTCGAGACAATGATCAATCAATATGGCTATGGTACTAATATTTCTATTTTTTTTTAATATAACTAGTAAAAATGAAGCATGTTGAAAGGTTCAGAGTTTATAAAAGATTGTGACTACTATCATTAAGAATAAGGGCGAATGGCAGGGGACATCACTAACGTTTCAATTTTTTTTACTTATATCACTCATGTTTCGGACCCACCATATATGATAACTCATGTTTAAAAAGAGACCCACGCGACCACTTATGTCAAAATAATACGTTCATTGTTGAGATCGGGTTAGTTTAATGGAGGTAATTTGAATACATTTGTCACCTTCTAAAACCCCAAATCTTTATTTTATTTATACACAAACAAATTTTTATTTCAATTACAATTTCCCTAAACTTAACTGACCTTTAATCTCTTTCGCCCATTCTTTATTTTCTTTCATCTTTGCCAATAAAGAGGTGCTAGGAAAATATTTTCTATAAATACTGAAGAAATACATGGAGCGGGTTTCTCAGCTTGGAGAATCTGGACTTGGCTCTATTGTTATCCAACTACACGTGTAAGAAGTGTTAAATTAAGCATTTTGATATGTATAGACTAAATTACTATTTATTAAACTAACGGATCTCAACAACGTTTTATTTTGACAGAAGTCACATAAGTCTCTTTTTAAACATAGAAATAATATATGATATGTCTGGCATTAAGTGATCTGGTAATTTTTTGAAAACGTTAGTGATGTACCCTACATTCGCTCTAAAAAAATGTATGGCGATAGTGAAAATACAGTGCCTTTGAACCTCTCAAGCAAAATGAAGAATTTTCGGCATCTAAAACTCTTCAAAATTATATGTTATAATTCTAAAACAGAACACCAAAACTATTGGATGCAATAAAAAAAATCAAAGATGCTAGAATAAGAATTACATCAGTGTAGATGAAGATATAACACCAAATGTATAACAATGTTCATGTGTTGGATAACCATTAACCAATACCGCAACTTGTGTAGAATAAGCTCCAGATGTTAAGACCTCTTGCCTTTCAAATCAGTTCTCGAGGCCCCCAATGCTGAAAGTTTGTTCACCTCATACAGCAATGCAGAAGAGAATAAAAAGCTGCATCCAAATTTAATCAAGAACTAATTTATAAGTCGTTTCATTCAAACATGGTTGGGCTATTGTTAATCATGCAACTGTGGCACTTTAGGTGATGTTTCCAAACTGAAGATTCCAATATAGTGAAATGCTGTATATTTAAAAGATAATATTGGAGATATATCATCAAAAGACTTTGAGCAATCGGTCTGCAACTTAAGAAAAGTTACAAGCATATATCACTTGCAGCAAGCAATTAATAACCTATCCAACTTGAGAAATTGTTGATGAAAAAATAAAACAATGTGGTGTTCAACTGGTATAATACAGAAATAGAGTAGAGCAACAGAGAAAAGAGCAGGGGAAGGGGAGAAACAAAACGTATGGAGGAAGAAGAAGAGACTCGAAGGTAAGAGGTTTCAGATATTTCATTCATGGCTTTCATCCTTCCATTACATCTCTATTAGATTGAAAATACTTACAAATAAAGATAATACTTCCTCCTGCCTAAGAGATTGTCCAATTTTGAATGAACTTTTTTAAATTTAAAACTTACATTTTATAGTATATGTTGTACAATATTTTGTGAAAAATATATCATAATCTAGTATTTTCAGCATATATTTGATTAGTTATTATTCACCTCATCATTATAGGGGTCACCTATAAGAGATAAATGGTGGTTAGCATCAACATATACAATAAAATTTATGTTTCAAAAGACATGAAATTAGAGAAAGCAGCTGCCATAGAATATGGCTGTTCGAAACTTGAAATTACCAAGTAGTAATGCAAACTCGGTGAACTTGTGCTTTTTAATAGAAACAATTGCCTCGGCAAATATAACTGCAAGGGAAATAACAAAGAAATTTACACATGAATGACTGTTGGATATGTTGAATGCAAAATTAAGGTACCATTATACCACATAGGAAGAGTGTGAGGGCGTTGACCGCTTTATATAGTTGGTCGCATTAGAAATGAGTAATCAACACAGTAGTGCGTTTAGCACCGGGACAAATCGCAGAATGTTATTCGGATATCTGAATATATATTAATCCGGGGCCTTTGACAGCAGAGTCTGAACATTTTGTTTGCACCTCAAAGTTTGGAAACCTTTGACATTCTTCCGTTTTTTTAAAATTTGAATAGTTTAGAGGTTGACGTTCGTTTATTTGTTATAAATACGATAGCTATTTGTAGAGTTAGTGCTGGGAGTAATGGAGGGGCCCGATCCTCTATATACGTTCTGGCTAACCATCTTCTCCATCTGAAGACATGAAAAATGAAATCATTTTACACAACAACAAAGTATTTTACTGGTGATAGTTCTTGCTTTCTTACCAAAGGTTATTATCATTCTTTGAAGTCTTACAAGGCGGTGTTGGTTTCTGTGTCGTATCACGAAATGCATTTCAAATTAGCTGCTTTTAGCCGGGTAGAGAGGAAATTTGTTTTAAGGAGATTGTGTTACGCTGACTTTGGAGGGTGGATGTTTTGTCTCTTCCCGATTCTTTATTTCAAAAGTTACCGTATAGTTACGTTTTTTAATATCTCGTCCACACAACTTAAACAAATTCCATCTGAGAACATAAACAAGAACTTTGAGATGGCTTGAGTGGTAATTGAAACCTCTGTTGTTGATATCTCCTTCAATGATGCATCGAAACCGTTTTCTGTTTGCTAACACATTTCGATGGTGAATCTGTTATTGTTTCTACAATGTATCTTTGAACAAAGATTAAGGTCTACTTCTCAGGGTTTCAGTGGTCGATTTTGCCACCCGCGGAAATTTTTAATGTTCAGATGGTGGTGTCGATTCTTTGACAAACGAAACTTTCTCACAGGAAGAATTTTAAGCGTTGGAGGAAACAAATGATGTTACCTCATGGTATGAGTCTGTCAAAAATTCTTGACCGAGGAACTCTAGCTTCGAAGGTGGTCGAACCTTCAAGTAGTTGTGAGGCGTGGAAGCATCGACTACAGAATATAGGGTATATCCTAAATGGATTGTCGATGCTACATTTCCAGGATATGTCGAACTTCGCTATTTGCCAATTAGTTTGGATGCTCTGATGCAAATGGAGCCTTGAATGCGAGTCAAGAAGTTTTATCATTGAAATTTCTTGATTATAAGAATGAATGATGGAAATACATAGACAATCGAGAATTAGAGGTGATCTTCTCTTGGAATTCAAAGCCGAGGGATGGTCATAGTAGAAAGCACAAGTCATTTGCTATAATGAAACTTCTACACAGTTAGAAAGATTTCAAGAATTACCTTAAACACAAGCGAATGAATGGCTGTGAAAGCAGCACTTACGTGCTTGCATTGAAGAAGACAACGAGGAAGAAATGACTACGGAGGCAAGTGGTGCAAGCATGATGAAGCGAATGTTGTGGGGTGGTTCGAGCTCAGGGTTTTCAAAGGGAAGAAGAAAGAATATGTACCCAAGGTTAGGGGAACAACCTTCAAGAAAAGAAAAAATTTGAGGAAAAATGCTTTAATTATGAGAAGAAAGGAAATAAGTCCAATGAGTGTCGGTTCCTCAGGAAAAAGAAAAATGCATCTGGTAACATGATGAAAACTGTAACTAGTGGTCTCTCGGACATGAACTTGTCGGCCATGGTTTTGATAAATCACGGTAGGGTCGAACCCGAGAGAGTGGTGGGTTGATACCGGTGCTACAAGGCATATTTGCTCAGCTAAAGTTCTTCACCGCGCGAAATGCAGCATGAAATGGTGAAAAGTTGTATATGGGTAACTCACCGACTTACGGCATTGAGGCGAATGATCTATTGTCTTTGAAAATGACATTGGAAAAGAAGTAGCCATTGAATCACGTCTTGCTTAAGTTCTAGATGTTAGGAAAAAATCATTTAAGTTCGTTGCTTAGCAAAAGCGACTTTCGTGTTATAGAAGGCGATAGCTTATTTTGTCTAAGGAGGAATGTTTGTCGGAAAAGATATGTACTCAAATGGTAAATTTAAAATAAACGTAATGGCATTGCCAACAATGATAATATCAATAAAATGACTACTTCTTCCCATTTTATTTGATTGAGTCTTATAATTTATGGCGTACTAGATTAGGACATGTCGAATTTTAATTCCTTGAAAAACTTCGTGAAAAATGATTGCATACCAAAATTGAATTTGATTCAAAGTACAAAATACAGAAATTTGTATAGAGAACAGCAAGATTGCCTTTTAAGGCAATTATAAGAAGATAAACCTCTTGAACTAATTCGCGCGGCGTATGTGTCTGAGTTGACACATCAAGGAGGCAAGCGTTATTTTATAACATTCATTGATGATAGCACAAAGTTTTGCTATGTTTAATTGTTAAAAAGTAAAAATGAGGCGGTACAAAAATTTTATTGTACAAAGAAGAAGTTGAGAATCTACTTGATAAGAAAATCAAGGTGGTCAGGAGTGATAGAGGTGGCGAATATGTTGCACCTTTTGGTTGGGTTTGTTCACAACGTGGCATAGTACATGAAGTAATACCTGATATTACGCGATCGAGATAGGATTCTTCGAAAAAAGAGATGATGAATTATCTTTTGATAAGTTCAGGATTGCCACCATATATGTGGGGAAGCTATTTTAACAGCAAACTACCTTCTCAATAAGGTTTATCGTAAAAATGAGGATAAAGGCGACATGAGTAAAATTGGAAAAGGTAGAAAGAAACCGGCTCGTCGTTTGAAAGTTTGAAGTTGTCTTTGCCAAGTAATGGTTCCCACTTCCTAGCAGTGAGTATAGGACTGACTTGATAGACTTCGATTTTTATCAGTATGCACATAATAGCAATGCTTATAGGTTTACTGTGTACAAATCGGATAATTTCGAGTTCTAAAAACACTATAATAGAGTCTAGAAATGCAACATTCTTTGAGAATGTTTTCCTCTAAATCTAAATAAGAGGCAGTTCTTGGGAACAGCTCCCGAGTACACTATAAAGAGGGACTTGATGATGCAAACATAGAAAGAAGCGGGTGACCTTATAAATGAAGATAGTGGTAGGAAGTTGAGAGTTGAACCTCGGCCGAAGCAAAGAGAGCTCGAATTGAAATCATTCGGTCAGTTTTTATTACATCTTTTGTGGAAAGAGAGCACAGGACCTACCACCCGAGCTGATGCGTCGGCTGAAGGGGCCTCACATGGAAAGAAGCAATTCAAAGCGAGAGTGGTGATTCTTCAAAATCATACTTGGAAATTGATAGATCTTCCTCCAGGCTGCCTTGACCTACGACCTCAAATGAATTTTGGGGAGAAGATGAAAACCGATGAAGCTTGATTAGTAAGTATAAAAGGAAGAATAGTCATTTGTGAAGCAGACCAAAAGAAGGGACTAGTTACTTTAATACTTATTCGTGATTATCGGGATTCACGTCCGCCACAGTGATATTGCTTGATGAAGCCTTAGCGTAATCTTGAAGTACACGAAATGAATATAAAAATAACATTTTTTAAATGGAATTTAGATGAATAGATATACACTATGTTGAGTCAAATATACTATGTTAACAATATTAAGTAAGTTTGGTCACGGTGATTCAAGATATCAAAAGCTTCATTATTGACATAAGTAATCGACACATGGAACAAAGGCAGTGTATCGACTTGAGTATAGAATAATAAAGACACCGTATCTAATGACATGTACTCGTTCGAGATATTGCCTACACGTAAACAAGCTAAGTAGTAGTAATCTGGACATGATCATTGTGACAATAGAGCAGTGTAAATATCTGATATCTTCCAAGTGATTATAGGCTTCACATTATACCACCGATTTTCTTTGTTCTTGAAGGATATAGTGATGCCAATTGGATATCTGATATGAAGGATTCCAAATCCAAGAGTCGGCATGAGTTTACTCCGGCAGGCGCAGCTGTGTCTTGGAAATCCTCAAAACAAAGCATAATTGCTAGGTCCACTATGAAATTAGAATTGCGCGTTAGACGAGAGGTGGAGAAGAGGTTGGATAAGTTACTTTTTGTTTTTAGAGGACATCCTGAGTGGGAGAGATTCGGTGCCTCAATTTGCATACATTGTGATGTGATCGGCGATTGGAAGAGCGCGGCCGGACATACAGTGATGTGATCTCGACACGTTAAAATTAGAACATAATACCGCCTAGACAATTAATCTGTTGGAATTATCGGTAATGATTACCATCAAATCAAAAGATAACATGGCGGATCCAACAACTTGAAAAGGGTTAAATAGAGAACTAGTTAAGAAATCATCAAAGTAATGGAGCTAAGCGTAGAATAGTATGATTATGAAGGAAAACTAAATCTAGCTTATTGGAAGGATCTGAATGCAGGTTTAATGGGACAACCTAATTGTAATCATAATTGAAATCCAACAGCGTGGGGTTCGACTGCTTACATTTCTATTATTTCTTTGATGAAACCGATTGATACCCACGTAGGGATAGGTTGAGCACCAACTCTTGGCTCGTGATATGATTGATGGATAATGTGAAGAGTATCGCGGAGTTCTTTGTATAACTTGGAGAAGTCACTATGAGCTAAAGTAGGGCGCTCACTAGAGGGAAAATGTGGGAGGCACATTGTGCAGGGAAACAACTCATAGAACCGGGTGGTGTTCCGTGGCCAATGGGCCTTTCGTGAATTTTGAAAAGTGTTAATTACATTTTTTGTGTGTGTAGTATGTGATTTGTCTGCAGTGAAATGGTTCAGGATCGTTGATTACACCGGGGCTTTGGTTCACATGTGCAATACAAACCACGAGGAAGGTTCAAGGGTCTCACGGCCTGCACATGCCAATAGGAAGAGTGTAGTACATTGATCGCTTTCTGAATTGGTGGCATTAGAAATGGTAATTAAATACTCATGAGTGCGTTGCTAAAGGACAAATGCGGGGAATGTTATTCGGGTAATATAAATATATATTAATCCGGGAGAACGGGTTGGATTCGAAATAAAATATTACACCCCAAAATTTGAACATTTTGTTTTTGCACCCAAAGGTTTAGAAACCTTTGACATTATTCCGTTTTTGAAGCTGAATAGGTAGATGTTGGCATTCATTTGGCTGTTATCATCTATTAACTACTGCAGAGTTAATAGTAGGAGTAATGGAGGGTGATCACTTTCTCACAGCTATCCTATAAAATCCAACCACGCTTCTCCCGTCGAAGACATGAAAACGAAATCATTTTACCTGACAACAAAGGTTTTCTTGGTTATAGCTATTGCTTTCTTCTCGGGTTAAGCTGCTCACCCAACAGCAGGGTGCTTGAAGCCGATGTTGGTTTTACACCATTGTATCACCATTAAATAAATCCTTCCAGTGTACTATAACGGGTAGGAAATTTATTTTAAGGAGATTGTTTTAACAGCTTTTGTGGATGGATGTTTTGTCTACTTATTGTAAAGTTGTACATTTATAGTTACATTTTTAATATATGGTCTACAATGACCCCAATAAAGGACCATGGAACACAAAGAAGGTAGGAGTATGGAACAAAACTAACGGGCAATGTTTGAGAAATATCTAATTCAATTAAAAATCTAAGACTCGACCGATAAAACAGAAAATAAATAAGTGAGTTTGAAATGATGAGGATAAGGGTGTTTTATAAGCAATTGATTAACAAAATACAACACTCACCAGCACCCCAGCCAGGCCTTGTACCTGAAGTCTCTTGATAATTTCCAATGAACTAAGAACACATTGCAAGCGAGAAACAGAAGAAACATTCAGATAACTTATAAGATTATTAGAAAATCAAATTATCAGATAATTGATAAGAAACAATATCGATGAATAAATGCAAAACAAAAGCATAGAAAAAGGATAAGAGTTGTTACAGTTAATAGAAAGAGAAAAATGAGCGAACTGGTGAAGCCTCCGAGAATGGTGAACAACTCAGAAGATGCTAAAGTCCCTTTGTAGAGAAATTGCAAAGAGAGAACGCCAACAAATAAAAGGAAAGAAAATAGCATTGAACTACTCGCCGCTGCTGCCATACCTAATAGCTTGCTTCTGCCAAAACATTCATTGTCAAATCACAATTGCACTACCGGATCTGGTTATTTCGATAATTGTTTTCATCAAATCAAAACACAGCTTACCAATTTTTTTACTTGCGATTCAAACGACCGGACAAATTTGGGAAAATAGCATGGCCAGATCTGTTATGATCTTGTATTTGTTATATCCATTTATATAGAATTACGGTCGAAATTATAAAAAATATTACTCCTAATAGATTTTTGTAAAGTGATTATTTTAATTTGAATAATAATTTTCCACTCCAATTCTTAATATTGACACTACGGGTGTTATCGGTTCGGTTTAAACTGAAAAAATCGATCGAACCGAACCAAATTTTTACCGATTTGGTTGGAAAAAAAATGACACCGCACCGAAATGATAAAGAAAAAAATTATACCGACATGGTTTGTGTGTTTAGAAATCCGATAGAATCAGTTTCACACAAAAAATCGGGAAAAATTGACCGAACCGAACCGAAAACATCCCTAATTGACACTCCATCTCTTTGCTATTCTGAAACTATTTTTACACTACAAGTGGAGTGCCGTTATCAACAATTGGAGTGATAAAATCATTGACCTTTAATTTTTGTTATGGATACCAAAATCTATCAAAGGTTTTAAAATATATCAATAGTTTTAATTTTTTATACGGAGTATTAATTTTGGGTATGGTTACACAAATTTATTGAAGGTTTCAAAGTACAAAGTAGAAAAAATAAAATATCACATTTATGCAAAATACAAAAATATATATAAGTTATGTATAAAAGTACAAAATAAGTCATTTTACATAAATAGAAATAAAATTCTACAATGCACCCTATCTTTTTACCGCCACGAGTTTTATTTTGATAAAATCGGCTAAATAGCAGTGATCAACCCTTGTTTTTAAAATCTAACACCCAATTTAAAAACTTAGCTAAAATACCATACCGCTAGTAAAAAGACTAAAATGCCCCCAACCCCTTTCTTCTCCATTTTCCTCTTTTTCTTCAAACCACCAGTGCCCCCCCAACTAAGTATCCCCACTATCCCCTAACCTCTCAACGACTAACCCTCCACACCCATTTGTTTCGCTAAAATCGAAATTGATAGTGGGAGGAAGGGGGTCGTGAATATGGGCTGGGGGTGGTGGTTGGTAGGGGTAGGTGATAAGTGGTGGTGGTGTGAATTGAAGAAAACGATGAGGAAATGAAGATGAAAAAGATTTGTTGTAGGTTTTAAAGGGGCATTTTCAACATTTCGCTGGGTAGGATAGTATTCAGAGGACAAATTAACCGATTTTAAAACTTTAGGGGCAAATTGATCAATTTGTCAAAGTTTCAGGGATAGAAAGAATTTAAGTCTTACATATATGATAAGATGTTAGCTTCCTCAACTCGTAAAGTCTAGAGTCTTGCTCAGTGAAGTCTCTAGCCCCTCCGTTGAATTGGCGAAATTAGTAAAGAGTCGATAACCATAAAAATAATATATGTTCGAGTATAGCTTCTTACATAGCTCTTGCTTTATAGTATTGTACACCATACTCAAAGAGTTAATGTTTTCTGTTTTACTAATTCCAAAATTGATTATTGTATTAATTTAAAAAGATTGAGAAAAAATAAGTCTCTGAGGTAAATTTAAACTATATTGTGCAAAAGTAAATATCCATTAGTAAAAACTAAAAAGAATGGAGGGAAGTGTGAAAAGATACTCCATCATGAGGTAGAGGATTGGCAAGGGAGAACCGACTTGGCCAGACGAGACAAACTCCACCCTCATTTTGAACCCTCTCATAAAGATACAGACGGAACTTTCGCCCCATATATGCTAATTCAATTGCTGGATTAAATTCATGCTATGCACAACGTAGGCATGCAAATATTTACGTGAAAAGGGATTTTGTTGGCTTCAGCAGTACCAGAGTTCCAACAGCGTTGAATACAACACTTCTAGTGTCTTCACAGTACAAAATGTATGACTTGAAATCCGATACAATCTAGACAACTAAAATAGGAAATGCAATAGGAATGTAAAAGAAAAGCCTAAAAGCTGTTAGAATGCAGTATGAATTTCTTCGTGATAGAGCATCAATTCATATATTCGAATCATTAAAATAATGTATATTAATATAAACACATAAATTACAATATGAATAAAAAAGAGTTAACTACATTGCGGCGGAAGGCGAAATGAAATCAACTCCTCAAGTTGACAAGCCTCACGTGAATGCCCCTTGAAAACTCTCCAATTGTTTGTCCAACACCAAAACGATGTCTTCTAGATTGTACACACTAGGAAGGAATTGAATCTGAAACCTTAAACTTGCTAGAGTTGTGAGGAACAAAATTGGAAGAGAATTTCTTCCAATTCTAGGGGAGAGCGGCTTTTGAGAGGAGGCAAGAGTTTTTCGTGAAATAGAAAAAAAGCACTTGTCTCTTTTAACAATCTACACCAATTTATTAAGCGGCTCGTTAAGGAAAATCCGTTTTAACTCGTTAACTTCATTAGACCGTTATGGTTTCTAATCAAATAATGAGTCACTAATAAGTTGTTCCATTTTAATTAACTTAACAAGTCAATTAAAATACTAACTAGTCACTATCGAATAACTTATCAAATTATTCATCATTTTGATTGTTTAATTGATTAAAACGCGAAGTTTAACCAATTGATGTTCATCAATATATATTTGACAAATATATATATATATATATGTTGAGAGATACATCTCTCAATTTACAAGTCTCGTTTAATTTCATGCATGAAATATAATTCGAATATCATTGTATTGTGGCCCACAGGATTCGAGATAATAATAAGTTGTATAATAATAATCGACCAATTACTATTATTATTATAACAATTAATAGTAAAAGATCTAGCAATAAACTCATAACTTGCATTAAATTATTATGAGAACCCACACACACTAGTAATATACAATTACTAAAAGAGTGAACACTAAGTTTTAATAATCATTTAACAACACGATAAATGAATTGAAATACAATTATCGTAACAGACATAATAAAAAGTAATTTTCATTGATTTCCAAAACTAAAGAACAAGCATCAGGCTAGACTCCTGTGGCCAATCCAAAACTAGTCGGTGCATTAACAGGTGGGAATGCAATGCCCATGCTAGATAAAGGAACTACTGATGTACCTGGGATACTGGCGCCACAACATTCCTCTGATGAGGGAACAAGATCAAATTTTGATTCTGGCCCAAGCTTTGTGGGAAGCTCAACAAAATGAGGAAATTGGTGAGGTCCTGTGACAATGGAATAATTTAAAGATATCGGAGTACAGAATATGATTCTGCACCATGGTAACTGACAACTGCAACAATGTTTATCTGGATAGCATGGCTGAAGAGATGTTGATATGCTGCATAGAAAACAAAGAAATCCTCTAGGAGTAGTGTCATCTCTCGGAAGTACGGAGTATATATGTAACTTCGACAGAGTAGTGTTATCTTTTTCATACCCAAATTTGATCATCAATATCATTTTCTGTATTTTAAACAAAAAAAAACTAGTACAAAAAGATATAATAAGTCACGACTCACAAGGAAAGAATACGTGCGGTGCGGTCTATATAATAAGTCACCACATAAGACATTAACCATCTCATAAGAAAAGAAAAAATATTGTTTATATAGTACGGAGTATTTATTTATTTAAATCAATGCAGTGACTGATGTAACCATCTCTTTGTATTTGGGAAGGCCCACCGAAAAACTGTTAATGAGTCCGAAGTCTAAAAATAAGGTCAAAAGTCCTTACGGTATGATACAGTGGGGCGTGTGTCGCTGAATTTAACGGTGGGTATTGGAAATAGATTTTCGGATCATACATAAATACGCCGTTGAGCACTTTTTTATAAAGGTAATGTCATTTTGTCTCCCTCATATTTATTACCAACTTTAAAACATCCCTCGTTACAAGCTTGATGGTCCAAGTATGCAGCGTGAGGTCGTAAGTGGTCATACTTTCGGTATAACGGACCGTTCTGTTTCCTCGCGCCAACCACGTATGGCGAGGCGGTTATACCGAAGATTACCTCTGCGAACCATTTCAACCATAACACTAAAATATCGAAAGTCAAATAATGAGCGCAAATTCTCCATGGCTTCTCCATCATCGAACGAAGAAACTGCACCCTCTACCTCTCATCATTGGTACATTTCTAGGATTTTGGCAACAAGAGAAGGAAATATGCAGAAGCAAGGCAATTAACAAGTGAATAATAATGATGTGCAACAATGAAATCATCTTTTGCAACATCTTTGGATCCCAACAAAAACTTGATGTTTTTTAATAATCTACAAGATTGTCATATTTATCACTCGATTCCATCATACTGAAGTAATGCTACCGTCTCCTTTTGTATTCATCATGAGATTGATGAACATAAATGATTTCATCAACCCCATTATTATAGTTACTACTCATTATTACAATGATCACGGTTATCAAAATCAGACAAGGAGTTAAAGTATTGTGATACTAAATTTTTTTTAGTAACATGTTACTAAATCAATCTCAATTATTGAATGTTTTTTTTTTATTCAAATGCAAATATAATATTTCTTTTTTGATGAATGAAAGTACTTATTTTTATTTTAGTACTAGAAAAATAAAAAGTATTTAGTACCTGAACATGACAATACATGAGTAACCATTTATAGGAGGATTCTTGATCAATATAGACCATCAACATACACAAAGTAAGATAAACAGCTTGATTAATCAAAATAGGGAGTATTAATTGCCCTTGTCATCAAACATTTAGTACTGATCCTTGTCTAAATTCTTGAATCAAATCTTGATCAACATTCTCCAGAGGCTCCCATGTAGCTTCTTCAGTGTCAGTCCACTTCACCAAAAACTCCATTTTCCCATCTTCAGTTTCCCTCTCTCCCAATACATATTCTGCAATAGCATATTCCAATCCAGCTTCAAAATCTTTAACCAATTCTTCATCAATAAGTGATTTTTTTACCCATTCATTGTCCTCGCCATCTTTCCATTTGACTAAATACTCAACCATACTATCTTTCCCCCTCTTTTCTAGAATCTCCTCGACCAGAGCATACTCAAAAATAGCGTTTTCCAGTGTTGTCATCACATTCTCAAGTCCTAACCTTCTTGCAAATTGAATGGGGTTACCTTTGGGAGTAACATTCAAAATTTCTTTGGTTAAATCCAAAGGAGTTCGGCAACTATGATCCTCTGATTCAGGGTCAGCTCCAAATTGAAGTAACAGTTTGACAACACCAGGCTTGACATATCCGGAGGCGATATGCAAAGCAGTGAGTCCGGCGGTCTTATCGCGGTGGTTGACATTCGCTCCGGAGGAAGCTAAGAGTTTTACGCAGGGTTCTGAACCGAGACCCGAGACGAATAAGAGAGCAGTCCGTCCGTCGTTATCCACTGCATCGATATCTCTTCCGTCTTCAAATTCGATGATTTCCCTTAGAGCCGATTCGTCGGCTTTCTTGGCGGCTGACCACCATGGTGTCTCATACTCTGCCACCACATCTCCAGCTATGAATTGCGAAGGTACCCATGTGGGAGAATGCTCGTCCCTCCATTGGATTAAGTACTCCATCCCTGTTCCATCTTCCAGGGCTCTACTTCCTATTATTTTATCCACATCTCCATATGTTTCAGCTTCATTATAGCTTTCAAATGGCTGCTGCTGCTGCTGCTGCTGGGTGGCTGAGATGGCCAAATTTGTAGTCTTGTGGTTGTGTTGGGTGTGGAACTTGAGAACCAACGCCGGTGGAGTGGTGCCCAACCGCTTAGGATTAGGAGAGGAGATTTTGAGGCGGGAAAGGGAATAGTGATTCACATACAGACCATCCATTATTCATGTACTTCAATTTGTTTTTCTGGAAATGGATTGCTTTGGTGTCTTCTCATTGTGTGTACTTCGTTCTTAATGTAGATTTTGTTGGATTGGATGTAGATAAGGGAGCTCATCATAATTTGTGGTGTGTAGTCCTCACAGATTAGCATGGGCAGCCAAGGTGATGCATAAAATCTGGTATTATTTCAAGTTTTTTTTTTTTTTATTGTTCTCCATTATTGAAATTTAAGTCATAACGAGTTATTGGAAGAGAAATATATCGAATTTATTAATTTTGAATATAACATGTTCAAGTTGATAAACTAAACAAGATAAAATTGAAATTTTGGTGTTTGGAGACCAAAAAACGTGTACTAACCTCTTTGTCGAATTGACAGATTTTAAATAATCTTTCAATTTGTGTCCGATTTATTTGATAGTTTAGAAAGAAGTATTTTAATAAGAAAATCGTTGATTATCTGATTTTTAAAGGAGAGAAAAATGATGCGAAGCCGATATAAAAAAAAGAATATTATGAGGCAATCTGACTTGATACAGTTGTATTGATAAATGAAAACGATCACTTATAATGAAAAGAAATTTTTATAGATGATCGGCAAATTGGGAGCGGATGGAGTATTTTTTACCAAGAAGTTTGGTGGATTCGTTCTTTTAACGTATTCAGAGTTGATTAGTTGAAAAAGAAAATTGAAAATTTGGTGTCCGAGAGACCAAAAAGCGTGTAGTAACCGATTTGTCAAATTTTCAAAATTGATTTTTTTATCATGAAAATTATATCCGTTCGACCCAATTTTTTAGTCGTTCATTCCTTTAACATGTCTACTTGATTAGTTGAAAAACGAGAAAAATTAAATTTGGTACTCGAGAGACCAAAAAACCTATACTTACCCGTTGTCGAATCGATAAATTTCAAACATGAAGTTTTTTTTACCATAAAAATTAATTCCATTAATTTAATTTTTGAAATTAGATTTATTAAACTAACGTATTGAGTTGATTAGTTGAAAAAAACATAAAATTGGAATTGGCTGTTCAGAGACCAAAAAGAGTGTTCTAACCTCCTTTTTCCAATCGACATATTTGCTAAATTTTATTTTTTACAATGAAATTTATTTCCGTTCGAGCCAAGTTTTTGGTCATTCATTTCTTTAACATATTCAAGTTGATTAGTTAAAAAAATTGAAATTTTGGTGTTAGGTAAACCAAAAAGTGTGTACTAACTCCTTTGTCGAATCGACAGTTTTTCTAAATGGTATTTTAACGATAATTTTTTTCAGATTCATTAAATTTTAGTGCTTTCATTCCTTTAACATGTTCAGGTTCATTATATGAAAAAGGAGAAAATTGAAATTTTGGTGTTCGGAAGACCAAAAATCGTGTAGTAACCCATTTGTCGAATCTAGATATATTCTAAATGATACTTCCACCATTCATATATACTTCAACTTTGTCTTTCAGAGTTAATTTTGTTTGAGTGCATGCTTTACAGCGTAGAAAATTGTAATTTTACACTTTCAATATACTTTTGTTATTAAATTATCCAAGCTAACTAATGATATAGTTTTGATTAATTGTCGTTCTACGTTTTGATATTCTTTTTTATTCTTTCGTTTCTTGAATTTGTAATGCGAATAAGCGAGGAAGACAGCTAAAGGGAACGGAGGAAGTATTTTTTACCATGAAATTTATTTCTGTTCGAGCCAAGTTTTTGATCGTTTATTTCTTTAACATGTTGAAGTTGATTAGGTTAGAAAAGAGAAAATTTAAATTTTGGTGTTAAGTACACCAAAAAACATGTACTAACCCATTTGTCGAATCAACAAATTTTCTAAATTAATCTTTTTTATCATGAAAATTATTTTCATTCGAGCCAAGTTTTTGGTCGTTCGTTCCTTTAACATATTCAAGTTTAGATAATCGATAACTCCAACTATGAGATCCAACCCGTAACTTAGCTAGGCATGCATGTATTTCAATAAAATATCTGATATGGGAGATTTAATTTTCTTATTTGGGTATCTATATATATGTGGAAAGTTAGGGTTAAACAAGAATGGGCTGCAAGCCCATTAACGCCCGTAGCTCGGCACCAGCCCTACTCGGATGGCAAGTGCAAGACAGTTTTCGGAAGGACATGTGGCGTTAGTCATGGTAGCGAGCCAGGGCATAGTGGGCGTCAGGGGGCAAACTATAGAAGTTCGATTCGGATTAGGACTGCCACTAGGCCCACGAACAGTACAGTACGCTAATAAGTGGGACGGCCCAGAAAGCAGGGATTGGGTTAATGAGGCCAGTTCGAACCAGCGATATTCAGTGGGTATTCGGTCGGGGCCGTTGAGGCCACTGGGTCCCGTTATTAATGTGAGGTAAGTTTATATTAAGCGATGCATGCTATGGAGTAATATAAATAGAGTTATTGTTATTAACGTGAGTAAACATGTTAAGCGATGCCGTTAATGTATGCTTCTATTCCGATGCCCAGTATTAACTGATAATCTGGCTTTTAAAATTACGAATGCTGCGTTAATCTAAAATACGGCAGTGTTCATTTGAAATCTGATAGTGTTGATTCGACAAATGATACGCGTTAGCGACTCTAAAGTAAAATTAAATGCGAAATCAAAACGTATTAGTATCCAGAAATTGAAAATAAAATATTTCGCGAGAACATAAAAGCTAAATTGTTCGAGATACTAAACATGAATATAATCAAAGCACAAAACCATTATTTGAAAACATAACGTCGTGTTCATCCCGCCGTAGCGGAGGTAGTCGATTCATGAAACGTGTTACCAGGTGAATCGCGTTTGCTCACTTTCTTTCTACCCTGTCCTCTCCTGCTTCATGCAGCTCGCGCTCCGCGTCATACGCTCACTGCGACCTTAAAATTTGCCCAGTATCAACTTTGATGCTCTAGATTATGCATGGCGAACTTTGCGTATTTGTGGATTAATCAGTTCAACATTTGTTGTAGCTCTGTCGGATGATCCGGAGGCGAGGAAGACCACCTTCTCCGGGCTGGAATTCGACAATCAATGTTAATATGAAAGTAGGAGAATGCCATTACTTTGAGGGTACTTGATTGTTGAGCCTCTAAGTAATAAATGCCCGAGCATCCATTAAATGTTCAATACATTGAACCCATGATAACCCACGTCCATAAAAACATAATTTAATCAATGATTGTCTTATTTTTAGAGTCCTTCAAAATGTTTGTTAAAATACGTTACCGATGGAACACTTTGATATTAACTAAATGAGAATAATCATTGCCATATTGAAGGGTTGACTTCGCTGGCTGATGAAACATATGTTTAATTATCAGCGTGGCATATTAACCAATTGCATAGCGTAGTATAGGATGAAAATATTTTAAAAACTTATCTTCCATATTCGGAGTCATGCTCTACAGCAGCATAATCATTTCTATGTTTAGTCGTATGAATGGAGAGAGATTAACGGCAAATTAAAAGCGAAGATGAATGTTGGCTCGGGTGAGTTGAAAAAACTTTAGTATAATCTTTAAGTGGCTCTTAGAAACTTAAGTAATTACATACCAGTGTTTCAATTTGTATATGTAGTGGAGCATAATACTCACCAGCCGGAGGCGTACTTCTCGCCAAAAATCGGAGATTTCTTTTTACTCCCTTATAATACACGAACTAGTAGATCGTAAGTCGAGTTAATCTAGTTTAGCGATAAAATTAATTTCTTAAACCTTCTCTTTACGGAAGCCTCAATAGGTTTTATATTAAGTATGCTTATACCGCCATTAACGACAAAATTAACGGCTTCTGAATTGGTAAAATAAACTCATCGACAGCTTTTATTCCATCTTTATGACTAATTGAAGGGCTGACATAAACATCTAACATGAAAAAAGTTAAAATCAGGTTTAATAGGCATCTTTAATTTTTTCGATTAAACGGTATTAAGCGGATAGCGTGTCAAATGAAATTGAAGTAATCCTATTAAACATTTATGTCGTTAGCGCGTCACGAGTATCACGGCTGAGAAATTTGAATATTCTTTAACAATCGATCCAAAATATATAGTCTCGCTTTGTAGGCCCCGTCTTGTCAATCCGATGACATGTTCACATACATTATATCAAAATCCAAAAAGACACCAATATATTTAGTCAAACACATTTTATAAGAAAATTCATAAAAGTGTTACTTAGAAGATCTCTTTTATTTTAAAATATTTAAAAGCATAGGTTAGTAAAGTAGTCACGAGGATACGTATAGCTCGAGGGATTAACGACATTTTGAATCCATTTAGTAAGCATGCATCCATCGCCTTGTGATTAAAAGGCAAAAGAACTACGATTACAAATTTCGTAGTTTGATCCTATAAGCCAAAATAATACTAAAAAAGTTTTTACCGGTTTGGATATCAATAGTTCCTTGTGTACCGCCGTCGCATTATCTTTAGTAGATCTTTATGACCCGGTAAGTGTCACAGCAAGATGACAGTTCCTTTACCTTGTTTTCCATGATAGAGTAGTCTTACAATTTATACAAGTTGCCGTTTGCTTTTCACGGTCTCATTAAAATATTTCCAAATCCATGAAAATTTTTTTCCTTTAGATTAGTAGTATCAAGTAACACTAGATTGAGGGTTAATGGGTAGTTCATCCATACGATTATCATCCTCTAAATTAACATAATCAATTAGACTTATGAACTTATCTTGCTTAGCTGAACATTTTATCAATATTACGTTTGATGCCATTAATTTAGAAGAGCAAATATCACAATTTATAAAAGTTGGTAAGATAATACAGCGGAGATGGAGCAATATAAGATTGTAGATTGCAATGAACAAGCGTCTTGGGATAGAATCCTTAAACTTCAATATAATTCTTCAATATAATTCTTGAAACCTTAGACTTGATCTGATTCTTAGACTCGATCAAAAACAAGTAATGAGTATTGAGGTAGCAGGTTGTGAAATAAATGAAGGTGTTGAGATTACTTGTTATTGCTTTGAGATTGCTTACAAATGATTGTAAGTTGTGAAATGAAGAGAGAGTATTGTCCTTTTATAGACCTCTCTCCGCCTTTTGACTTTTTGCAAGCAATAAGCGTGGTACGTTTGTCAGCAGTACCGCATTTTAGTACAAAGCGTTATATAGCCCTTAGGGAGATAAGCATTAGTGCCGTTTAATACCCGGGGCAGTGCCACGTTTAATGCGGAAAGAGCCGTTATAGCCGTTGAGATAAATGTGGTACCGTTTGATCGGTACCGTTTATTCATCTAATAACCGTTATTACATTATAGGCGTTCTGAAGTTATTAGAATAACTTGATAAGTTATTTGATAGTGACTAGTTAATTTTAATTGACTTGTTAAGTTAATTAAAAATGAAAACAACCACTAGTGACTCATTATTTGATTAAGAAGCTTATAACGATCTAATTAAGTTAACGAAGTTAAAGCGATTTCTTAGCAGAGTTGCTTAACGGGTGGCAATTAGAAAATGGTATTTAAAGAGGCAAGGGTTTTCGTTTCATGATCAAAACCCACCTCTCTAAAAAAAGCGACCGCCCCACTCTTTATCGTTTGGAAAGTTTTCTCTTTGCATTTGTTCATCAAAAACTCTAGCAAGTTCAAGTGCTCGAATTCGATTCCCTCCTGGTGTGTACAATCTAGAGGACATCTTTTTGGTGTTGGACAAGCGATTGGAGAGTGTTTTGCAAGGGGACTCACGTGAGGCTTGGTTTTGAAGTGGGTGATTTCGATTGTCTTCCGCTGCTATGTAAGTACTCTGGTATTCATATAGTCATTATATGTAGATTCTTTATATCGTTTTGAATCCATGATGTATGAATTGTTGTTTAATTACAGTATAATTCATACTAGATTTTAAAAAGTGGACTCGGGCGTACTCAAAATTGATGTATTTTATCTTCTAATTAGGCTTGTGTGTATTCGTAGTTGTTAATTAATTTGATTGATTAAATTTGTTTATTCAATTGATGGAATATATGATATGAAAAATCAACCCATTTTTCTACATATATCATGCAATTTTGTATAAATCAAAGTATTGTATTGATTTTGATGATTTGATATTTCATTTAATTGTTTTATGAAATGAAAGTTAAAACTTGATTAATTTACTTCACTTTACCCTTTGAGGTTCATACCGGATGTTTTGGAATTTTTTGAATTTTTAAGTACTCGAAAATTCATTGAATGTCTCGATTGTTTGGATTTAATCGAAAACTAGAAGTGTTTTTGATGAAATTCCAATTAGACGTGTTCAATAATGATATTGTTGATTTTCAAAAGTCGAATCGAGAATTTTTTAAATCTTTTAGAGCCTCGAATCATTTTTACAAAGTTGCAATTAATCTGAAAACTGAAATTAATTTACCAATATTCGTCGTCGGACTTGCGGGGACCGTGTGGGGCGCGTCCGGGCCGGATTGGGACGGTCCGGCCACCCGGTGAAAGCTCACCGGCCGTACTCCGGCACCACCCGGCGCGTGTCGGCCGTGGGTGGCCGGAGGCCGGTCGTATATCCCGTTGAAGTTCGTCGTCCCGTTTAGAAAACCCTAAATGTATTTTATGTAATTCTTTTTGGTTTTTAAAATTATTGGTATTTATTAATTTCGGTTTTAAATGTTAAATCATAAATTTTGTCATTAAGATAATTGAATATATATCTTGAATGTCATTAAATTTGATTTATATTTCACTCATAATTATTTTTCATTAATTGGTAATTGTGAAAATATCCTTTCATGTGACTTTTCAAATTTTAATTTTGAGTTAGTACTTGAAAGTAATTATTCCATGATTTAAGTGTTGGTAATTATTGTAATAATTATCATTAATCATGTAATGAATATATTTAAATTAGAAAAATTTATATTAATTGATAATTAATTGTAAAAAATAATGGGTAATTAATTAGTCAATTATGAGCATTAATTTCATTCATTTAATATATATGACATTAAGTGTATTTATTTATTTTAATATTTTGCTTTTATATATATATATTGATATGGAATGGAAATGTGAGTATTTAGATATGACCCGTTTATTTATTTACGGTGCACTAGAAAATGTTGTAAGCGACACAACTTAGTCGTATTTCTTTTATTCTTGTATTCATTTACCCTATTTTCGGAGTCTTTGTCTAAGTTGGGTTAAGTAGTAGTAATAATGCTCTTTGCTATGGTGGCATTGAAGATAGCGTTTCCCTGAAGGCAGTCTTGGAGAGCTTGGAAGTTTGGAGAATTTGAAGAATACAAGACTTACACTTCTAAAGTGTTGTAATAGGACTATGTTAGCATTCCACTTGTTAAGTGATGTAATAGGTGCAGAAATTAAATATCATATCTCACAAATGTGTATTTATTTATTTATTTTCATGTTGTGCGTATTTGCTTGAATATGTCTTTATCATGCATGGTTAAATAAAAGTTGGCATAATCTCACCAATTAAAATTTAAGCAAAGTATCAGTAAAATTTTAAAGTTGTAAAATCAGTTAAATAAATGCAGGCACCACTTGTGATGGCAGATATTCTGATTTGCAATTTGATAATGATGAGATGGGAAGCTATTGAAGTGATTTTCACTAACGTTGTGGGCTTTCGGATGATCCTCCAAAAGTAACTATTTGGTTTAATTGGTATGCTTAACGGTATTTTCGGAGATACAAAATTCGGGTAGCATCTGGGAATATTATGCTATTGGCATAGAGTTATGTAGTGTTACATAATTGGTTGATAACCTACTATTATCTTGGATTGAAATATGCAGTGTTGCGTTTAGTCACAGTATAGTAGATCTTGATACATGTACATTTTGTGAATTTGATAGGTATTATTACAATTTATTTTTGTAAATATGTATGGACATTATCTATTCGGTTCGCATCACTTATGCAGTTAGTGAACATGGAACTATAAGTTGAAGTTATTGAATTCACTTGTTTTTTCGAACTTTAAAACATAGAAAGAAGGATTTAAGTAACATTTTAGGAATTGAAAGAGATTTGATTAAACCTAAATATCTCAAATAATTTTGTTGTCAAAGCTGTAATGTCTTGGCTAGGCTACGGTATCGAGAACACTAGTTTGACTCAAGCGGATTTAGTCATGGATATGAGTCAAGTAAAAGCGATAGCAGAAGGCAGATACAAAAGTTATCGAGCTCTTGTGTGATAGGCGACTACATTATAAGAGCACAGTTTAAATCCTCCATGAAGGTGGTTGAGATTCTAAACTATTTTCTTTGCACTTGTAAGAGTAGAAATGAATGTCATGTTTGACATACACGTTTCTTATCAGTCGTTCGATTGAGGGGAACATTACTACACTCTTCTTTAAAAGGACACGAACGACAAGCGATTGAGTAATACTTATGGATTATATTTCCGAGCAGACTTGGGTATAATCTTGAAAGATGAACTAAATTAACTCTTACTAGATTTAATTAGGAGTTCATTTAATCTAAATTAAGGTTTGTATGTTTACGTACAAGTTAATTAAAAGATTTGAGTCATTGAATGATACATCGAGTTGATATGAATGCTATCAAGTTACGAGTAAGAAGTATCATCGATATAAGTGATATATAAATCGAAGAATGAGACATCATTCATAATCTTAAAAATATTACTTGTTGAATCTGAAAATAAGGAATTGTGTTTAATGAAGTTAAAACACAAATGGATGAATCTTTCAATTTCATATACAGGAGAATTTCGTTCTGACCTTAGATGTCATTAGTTGATTGATACAAGTAAGGAATGTGTTTAACGATAGTTTGAAACACAAAGAATGAAATAATTTCACATATTAAAGGATTCTTTACGCCATAACAACTAATTTACTTCATATTGACTATAGAACTGACTCGAGAGTTGTGTTTGATAAATAAACTTTAAACGTCTAGAGTATAGGATAAAGTTAGTATTATCGCTGTAGTAGACATAATTTGCTTCAGATCAAAGTTGATATCAAGTCATTTTGTACATAACCCGGAAGAGGAAGGCGATATTTATTTCCATCCGCTATAGTGTTGTAATTTATTGTACATATAAAGTGTACCATTGTAGAAGTACAAATAGTGAAACAAATATGTGAGCGATGCATTCAAGTAGGCTCCGGTTATATCAAGGAGTGTCAGCTCTTGATGCGTTTAAAGCTAAATGCGGTGTCTGAAATGACAACGTGTACAAATGTGACATGAATAAATCATACTCGATAAATGATTTGAGGTCATTTAAATGAAATAAGATAATGAATACATGGGGTTGAGTATAAAACTCTATTTTATCTTACGGATGGTGATTCATCGAGTAAGAGCCCGTTCTATTTTACATTACGGATGGTGAATCATTAGAAGTAATAAATGTATTACCGTTAAATGAGCAATCGATCGTGAATGAATGTTTAATCATACATTTGGTTGAGAACGAGATTAAACATATTCGTTTGGTTGGTATGCTCGTATTTAACAAAACTTTCTTATTGCTATTCCACAAGTTGTCACGTGGATCTAAACAAATCAAGAATGTTCTAAGTAACGATCGGCGTTGATGGATACTTGACATGATTATTGGAACTCAGCGTCTCAGCGAGAATATAAAAGAAAGTTTCTATACTACTAGAATCTAAAGTTGCAAACTTAAGATTGAGTATAATGGAGTTAAATTCCTCACTTTGATACTTGATGAAAATCAATAAGAATCAAGAGTGATGAAGAGCCTTGAGTTCCTTAAAGGTCAGTGGGAGCGTAACTGCATAAATGAAGTTTAATACACTAAATATTGAAGAAATCTTCCCTCTGACCTTAAAGGTATAGTAGTGATTAGATTTTTGTACATTTGTGAGCTTGACTACATATATGTGACATATGCTATAATCGTCACATTATATATGTAATTTGCATGACATTTGCTTGTTAAGTTTAAGATGTCATGAAGCTCGAGAATGGTGAAATCTATAATAGATTAAATTCTATAAATAAACGGTCACATTATTGACAAGGCAACTTTTCGTTAGAGGTCGATCCACTTAGTAAAGGGCCCTGCATTAATGGTGATTTGAAGTCTATTACGCTTAGTAATATGATTACTTCATATGCCGTGTCAAGGTCATGTGTTTAATACACATGACTATGGCCGTGGCATGATTCAAGTGATTGGAATTGTGAAGTTTTACTAAAAGGTATTCACGCGGATTCGGAATACGGCTTAGTAGCAATTTAAGGAATAGAGGTAACTATATTACATGGAAAATTAGATAGGTTGTTGATCTTGACATAACTGAATGTGATAAATAGCATTATGGAGTGCTGAACCATATGAAAGCTATTAGCCAGAATTTCAATAATAGAATTTGAGTCTAGTATACTCGATGAGTAAACTAGAAACTTAAACTTCAGTATTACAACTTGACTAGTTGATCTTGTTTTGTTGGTAATGTTATTTAAAAGAATATGCATTTAATAAGACGGATGTGTTTAACACACTTAAGTTGTGTTGTAAACTTACCGATAGAACCCGAGAAGTGGTTGGCTCCATTTGATCGTAGTCGTGCGTGACTATGTCGGGATAATGACTCTTAGTCATCAATGATTCCTTGGTTGAGACCGGTTGATGAATGTAAAGAAATTTTGCTTGTAAGTAGTATTCGATAAAGGATGTGATTATAATCACTATTCTTTTTGTTTTTACATCTGAAATGACCTGAAATTACGTACGAGCTTAAAGGATCCATGGATTTAAAAGCATGAATCTCACCGGGAGGTTGAGATCGCTTCCCACATGATTCTACCACGTTTGGTTTTCACGAGGCTTAATGAAGGAAGCTGAGCATTGGCAGGTGGGAGCTAGTTCATTCACTTTACGGAGTAAGTTAAGTAATTGATTAAAGCGAAAGTTCGCTTTGTGTTTTAATGCGATTGATAACTATATTATATAGTCACGTAAATTCCATTCATATAGTTACCCATTATTTATTTCACCATTTTGTTGAAATATATAATATATATGTATTGTATCACCTCGATGGGCAAAAAGTTAAATCCAGGCTAGTCTATGTTTTCTAAAGAGGCAGCATGAATTGTTGATTCGCTCTTGAAGCCTAAGAAACGTAGGATAGCGAAAGGCCCGAATGGAATCTTTGATAGTTAGGGCGACAAGCATCAAATGACTAACATGGTGTTTGAATTTAGCGATCGAGATTGATCACGTTAGCTTGCGGGACTAGATGATACCGTGGGCCACGGTCACACATGGTAGGGAGGTGGTATGACGAAAGCGAATTCATAGAGATATGTATATACGTGTCATATGATATTTGTTTAGAATTTTAGGTTTGACAATTCTTAGACCTACGATATATAACTATATGTGTTATGAGCTGCATGCCTGACTATGACCAAGCGTGCGCCCAAGTGGGGATTATAGCGGCGTATGTTAGATACATGGCAGTGAGTAGCGATAGATGTTGATATATTGGGAGGGATTTATCCATCGCGATATACAAAGGAAGATCTCGGGCCTGTGTGCGGTTAGTGGGTGGTTTATGGGGCGCCATAAATCTTGTCGAGTTCATACTCGAGTAAAAGAAAGTTGTGGGTGTTTAAATGTGTGGCTACTTATGGTTAGCCTACGACTAGAGATCGCGTGTTAAAGGAATTGTAAGGTAATCGTCCAAGGACAAGTGGGAGTGTTGGAAATCAATGAAAATTGATTCTCTTTTTATTATGCCCGTTGCGACAATTATGTATCAATTCATTTACCAGGTTGGTTAAATGTGATTACTGAAATTTAGTGTTCACTTTAGTAATTGTGTATTACTAGTTTGGGTTCTCGCTGATAATTTAAGGGGTTATGGCCGATTCTAGATGCTGCTAGGTAATAGTTATAATAATAGTAATTGGTCAATTATTATTACTCTGACTTACTATTATACGAGCACAGAAGGTCCATAGCTAGCATCTGTGATATTCGAGATTATATTTCATGCATGAAATTAAAAGCGAGACTTGTAAATTGAGAGATGTATCTCCCGTATATATATTTATCAAATATATATTGATGAACATCGATTGATTAAACTTACAAGTTTAATCAATTCATGATGAAGTTGATGAATAGCATTAAGTTATTTGATAGTGACTTCGTTAGTATTTTTAATTGACTTGTTAAGTTAATTAAAATAGAACAACTTCATTTAGTGACTCGTTATTTGATTAGAAATGATATATGATCTAATTAAGTTAGCGAGTTAAACTAATTTGCTTGCTTGAATTGCTTAGCAGTGGAAATTGGCAAATGGTATTTAAGGAAATAGACAAGGGTTTTTAAATTTCATGAAATCAAAAACCTGCCTACTAACTAAAAGAAAATAATAGCCCCACTCACTGTATCGTTTTGGAGGAGTTTTATAACTTCCGTTTGTTCTCAAAAAACTCTAAACAGTTCAAGTCTTTCGAATTGATTCCCTCATGGTGTGTACAATCTATAGGATCTTTTGGTGTTAGACAAGCGATTAGAGTGTTTGCAAGGGGACTCGCGTAGGCTTAGTTTTGAAGTGGGTGATTTCGATTGTCTTCCCATTGCTTGTGTAAATGCTAAATTATTCATATAGTCATTATATGTATTTAGATTAATTTATATCATTTTGAAGATCGAGATGTATGAATTTTGTTAATTACAAGTATAATTTCATCTTTGGATTCTAGCAAATGAGCCTAGAATTACCCAGCTGGCGATCTGGTGGTTTATAGCCCCGATTATCGAAATTGCCCATGAATTGAGAAAGAATGCTAATGAACACGAGGGCTCGGAAGACACATTCTCCCTTGTCAACTTGATAAAGCAGGATTGTCTCATGATATATTCTGACGATGAGCACTTTTAACTGGCCAGGGGTTCACGGCCATTCGATATATCCAAAGGGTTATGATATTGGATTTGCTTGACCAAACCTTTGGAACAGAAAATCCCATGATAGAACCTGATTAAGGTAGTAGATATCGAGTGCATACAAAGTTGATTGGGTGACCCATTATTGGTATGTTAAGAGCCATTGTCTATACTTGTCCATTTGAGATGAAGTTCTAACCGCGGGGATGCGTAAGAAATATGTGGGAATGAAAAGAAAAGAATGTGTGTTATGAGACATCGGTCCGCTTTGCCAGATTTGAGGGAACGGAAATAGGCCAAAGAAGCGAGGTAGGAAAAATCATCCGGAGGCCGTGATCGTCGGCAAACCCTCGAAGAGAAAGATAATTTGTCTAAGGAAGCGAGAGAACAGCAAGAAGAGGCCGATTCTCCATGAAGAAATTGAAGGCCCGTTCGATAAGGAACCGGAGAAGACATTCCCAATCGGAACAATCTTTGAAGGAAAACCATAGGGAAGGATTGATCCGATTGATTCGAGAATATAAAGATATATTTAACGTGGGGTCGAGAGAAAATATACCGGGGAATAGACATATCGGTCGCGTGCATTTGCATGTAGACTCATGTACAAACACGTGAAGCAAAGCGAACTTTAAATGATAGAAAGAACTAAGCCGTGAGAGCGAGGTGGAATTGTTATTAAAAGAAGCGAGGGGGCCGTTCGTGAACTCCGATTCCCGGAGGATCATGGCAATCTTGGTAAAAGGCCGAATGGGACATGGATAATGTCTGATTTCCGAAGTCTCATTAAGGCTTGTCGAAAGATTTCTACCCACTCGCACCATGAGGCGGATTTGGCGAAGTGCGGGTCCGCAGTTTTCGACTTTATGATGCCATGGTATCGGCAAATAAAGATGTACCCGAGAAGATGAAGAAAAACATTTTATAACTTAGTATGGACTATCTTTATTTGGAAAATTAATGCCGCCTGGGTTTAAAAATACGAGGGCCCTTGCTCAGAGAATGGTAAACTTCGTATTCGCTTGATTAAATTGGGCGAAATATGGAGAAAGATATCTGTCGATGATATGTTGGTGAAAGTAGAGTCAGCCAGAGACCATTTGAAAAATCTGAGAGAGAAACATTTGAACAAGCGAGAAGGAGCAGACTCGGAGATTCACAAGAAGAGGCAGTGACTGTTCCTCCTAGAAAAAATTTTAAACAAATAAGGCCATTTATTATCCGCAGTCGAGTTGGTTCGCCCAGTCTTAAACATGGATCCTCAAATTCTTAACTCTCAAAATTTGGCAAATCAATATCTAATTTGTATTTTGACCTTGAATATAACGTATTGTCTTATTCCAGTTTCATATTTACTACCATTAACACATTGTTTGTAACATTTTCAGTATATTGTCTGTCTTCGATAGAGAAGACATGACCATATGAAATATCTTTCATATATTTTAGAGCTGGGGAGGTGGAAGCCTAATTTAAGGCATGTGGTAATGTTTATAAAATTTGTTGCTTTTTCAAAAATATCTCCGATTGAGTTGAATTTTTGATCTTGATGTGATTTGTGTTTGAGATGTAGAAATAATTGTGAATCTTATAGAATTTATATTGGTGTTCTGCTGGGAATTTGGTTGTGGATATTTTGTGATATGACAAAGATGTCATCTTGTTGGAGTGATATAGATTGTAATGATAAAAATTCAGTGACCTTATCTTTATGAAAGCATTTCTACATGAAATAAATTAGGTAAGGTTCTTCGTATGATTTTTAACTATTTGTTTGCTCGGTTCGATTGAGGCTAAACATATGTAGATCTTCTAAATCCAGACTTCAATAACTGTTTTTGCCTCTTTTAGTTTCACACGGGTTTATAAACTTTCTTTTTACTTTTTAATAAGTTCCCTATTTCATCATTGATGGATAGGTATCGAACTCCATTTTCACTTTCCTTTTTATTGTGCTTAGTTTTTATTGCAATTCAAAAAATGAGTGAATGAAGTTTGTGATCAAGGATTTCTATCTTGATTCTTTTAATTTATTTACGCATTCATTTACAACAATGTAAGAAGAATTTTTTATTATTTATCTTGAGAGTGCAAAATAAAGAAGCTACGTTGTAGGGGAAAATTCGCCGATGTATATATGTTTTTATCAAATCGAATGGAGTTCGGTAGTATGAGTCATAGCGTTCAGCCGATTTGTGAGATGTATAGAACAACTTGTGCGACTTGATCTTCGTAGGAGTTTGTCTTTGAGAACAGGCTTTAATTTGAGCAGGCACGAGGCAGTTTGACTTGATTTGGATAGAAGCACTATGAAGTGGATATGTCACTTGGTCTTGATGAACTGAGGCGATGCAGGCTTGGATATGGTCAGGAGGCGCCTTGGCTGTGTCCGTGTTGGTTGTGGTGAACGTCTTGGAGTGCTGGACTTGATCTCAGTGCATGTCAGGACTTGATGGAGCTGCTGAGTGTGCTGCAGTAAACTTCGCCTTTTGTGAGTGGGACTTAGGGGATATATGACTCGAATTGGGCTGTTGTAGTGGATGCGCTCTGCTTCTTATGAACTTAGTATGTAAATCAACTAGTCTCGCGTAAATTAATAAATTAAAATAAAGTGTCGAGTTATGAAGTGCTTACTTGAGTTGAACACATTTTAATCGCATAGTGTTAGAGTATTGATTTTTGGGAGTTAGTTGACCAAAATAAATTAAATAGGGACCGCCCATTAAAACTATTACATAAAATGCTCCCTCAATCATTAACTTCGCGTTTCATCAACTAAGCAAGACATAAGAAAGAAAACCCATCCCAATCCCTGAAGCTCGCTTTGTGGTCAGATTCCTCTGCATCCTTCAATTTTTTCTTCCGTTTCATGTACCATCTTGATGCTTAAGCTCTAGAATTTTGTGGAGAGTTTCTCTCATCATCGTTCTGAAATAAAAGGTAAGAAAACTTGAATGCTTTTGAGGTATTTAAAGCTGAGTTTAAGATAGTTGAGAGCTTTTTGTTGACTTTCACTAGTCATTCTAAATTCTAATAATAAGTTCTTAGACCTCTAAATTGGTTGTTTTAGAGCTAAAGTTGGAAGCTTTTTGAATATTTATTGAATTAGCTTTGAGTTGGGACTTTAAATGGCATATAGGTATCGCTTTAGCTTAGATTTTTGTGGTTAGGGATTTTGTGGTTAAGAGTTATAATAATCGATTTTGGGGGTTGAAATGTGTTGGATGTCTTGGTTGACTTTTAGGTTGACTTTTCCAATGCCTTTAAGTTACCAAATATATTTATTGGACTTTAATTTTATTGTTTTGGAGTAGAAGTTTTGACTTTTAAGTTGTAAGAGATTATGTTTGATATGGGTTAAATACAAAGTGAGTAGTATTTGGGTTTTTGGAATAAAGGTTGGTAATAAATGGGTAAAATTTGTTTTGGAGAGATTGATTTTAGGTTGATTAGAAATTGTTTACTATTTTGGTGATTTTATGACTAGAAATGATATTTAGTTTGAATTATAGGAGATATGATAATAATATTCGAATTTAATAGATATTAAGGGGAGATTATTAAAGCGGAAAGTAAATAGGAGTTGAACCGGACTGCTGCATGGACTACCTAGAGAAATTATAGTTGCTTTTGCTTTCGAGGTGAGTCACAATCTCACGATAGGAACCTTTCGTATATATTATGGTTATATAGAATGTATATTGAATTATTGAGATTAATGTTATGGGGATTGGCTTAGTAGTTGTTATGATTATACTCGATTGTTGTGTGTCGCTTTGTGATCGTGTGGTTGTGTATTCTTTGTGGTTGGTGTGTGTATTCTTTTGGAGTTGATTTAGATTTGAAATGATATATATATATACATTGAGAGGTAGCCTTGACGGGAGGTTTGGTGTGATATGCATATTGAAGGGGGTAGCCACTGAGGTGATTCGAGAGGTTTTTGTGTGATATGCATATTAAGTGGGGTAGCCTCGGTCGGGAGAGACAGCATGATGTACATATCACGGCCACATATATATATGTGTGTGTGTGTGTGTGTGTGTGTGTGTGTGTGTATTGATGGATGTGTGGATGGAGATGCTTGATGTTATATATATTTTGTTCGGTAACCATTGTTGATTGTGTTGTCTTTATTGGAATGAATATTTGATTATGTGTTGATGGTTATAAATATATACGTAGGTGTTATGTGTTGATAAATAGTAATGTGGAATGAGAGGTTACTATGATCGAGGGAGTAGTTGTTCTTTGAAGTAGCCTTATTAATGTTTTATACCTATATAACATATATAAGTATGATTATATGTGGTTGAATCTATTCATGGTATTTGTATTCACTAAAGCACAAACTTACTCCACTATTCTCTTTGGGCGGGCGTCTTATGCACAGGTTTCTCACAGTGATTCTTTGAGGAGTTGCGTTGACAAGGCTGCGGAATCGGTCGTAGGTGAGAGCGGTGGTGGCATAGGAAGTCCTCAGCAGTCATTCCCTTTTGTTTTTCCTCTTTGTTATGTTTAGAACTCTTACGTTGTATTTAGAGGGGTCATGTTTGACATACTCTACTATGATGTATATTGAAGATTATGTTTTGTCTTTGTTTGGTTGTATTAACGGGGTTGATGTATGTTTATGTTGATGATAAGTTGTTTTGGGTGTGTTAGTTCTGCGATGGACTAAAGTATTATCATTATTAATGTCGAGATGAAGCCTTTTGTATGTCTTCCGTAGTTTGGTGACTCACGATGCAAAGGTTGCTACTTGATTTTAACCTCGGGGCGACCGACTGGGGTGGAGTGGATTACGTAATAGTTATTACTCTTGCTTGGGCCCGAATAGCCGTGCTCTTGTCTTTGATGGGACTTTGATTTTAAGCTACCGTTGAGACTTCGCCATTTGTAGTGGGCCTTGAGGATGTTTTCATGTGTAGGACTTAGTAGTTTGTCTTCTTATTTAAACTGAGTAGATGTGCCTGTTTTTTAAAAGAATTTAGTGCGCCCGATATGATACTTGTCTTCGGTGGGATTTTATAGCATGAGAGACCACTTGTCTTAATTTGGATAGAACTCCGAGCTCTTGGGTTGTGTGGAGTGATGGGTCTTAGTGAGATTTTGCCTCAACTTGAGCTCGTAAGCATGCCTACAGCTAGGGATGGGAACAGAAAAACCCGAACCGAATCGCCCGAACCGCCTGATTTTCACGCACGAAAAAAACCGAAAACCGATTTGCACGAACCGAAGAAACGGAACTTTTTGCGGTTTGCGGTTTACCAACGCACCGAACCGCACCGATAATATAATTTTAATATTGTATATATTTTACATGATTAAATTTAGATTTATGATTTTTATTTCATAATTAATTATATATTCACTGTTTTGTTCGCTGCTTGAACAGGAAAGAAGCTAATCCTAGTTAGTTATATATTTATATACTTATATGTTCACTACTTTGGTTTCTACCCAAATCAAATTAGTTATATATTTATAAATGTTCACTGCTTGAACATATAAATGTTCACTGTTGGAACAAGAAGGAGCTAATCCAGCACCCTCAGTTAGAAATAAAAATATTTTGATTTCTATAATTATACTTCGTTGTGACAATTATTGTAACAATTCGTTTACTAGTTTTTAGTTAAAATGAGATTACTCGAAACTAAGTGTTCAATAAATAATAATTGTGAATTACTAGAATTGGAACTCAAATAATATCGAGTTATCTTGAGATTCTTGGAATCATTACATAATCGATATAATAATCGTAATGAGTCGATTATATTATTATCGACTAGCAATACTCCCCAGGCAAAAGGTCACATACGTAAGTGGCCATTTGAATCTTATTCATTATGAAATTAAATCGTGATTGCTAAATTGGGGAGGTGATTAAAATCCTTGAATGCGATCGAGAGTTTATATTGATAATGTAAAATATAAATTGGGCCCGAAATCAAATCAATTAACTTCCTAGATTCGATTGGCGGTTTAACAAGTTACTCGCCGTTAGAATCAATTGTAATAGTGTACTTGAGTTGACTTATTGATTAACGAGTTAAGCTAGCCGGGTTAAAGAGGAAGGGGCTATATAAGGAGAACTAAAATATGAAAAACCTAATCATCATTTCCTCTTCTCCTCGCAGCGTCGTCCGCGCCTCTTTTTCATAGCAATTTTGATTCAAGTTTTGACTCGATTTGTCATCGATTCATCTCGTGATTCTAGCAAATTCAATCAAAGTAGTTCAACGCTCACAAATGTGGACTAATTGGAGGCATTTCATTTGAGGTGCTAAAGGAATTCAAAAGTCTTTGTGAGAGAAATAGTTGGTGATTTCAGCTACGTTATGAAATCTTCTACCTGCTTTTATTCATACGTAATTTATGTATGAATTTGTATTATGGTCGTTAATATACATTTATTGGATCTTAGTTGTATTTGTTAATGTTTTTATGGAATAGTTAGTAATTTTCCAACGGTGGCATCGCTGAGGCCTATTTAAGTTGTATATTTTTTCGATTATATTTATATATATAATTTGTTGAATAAACGCATTTTATGTCATTTTCATTTTATATATTCTTGACCCATTGAATATATGTTGTGAAAATTGACTGGAAGTGAATAAATATGTATTTATACATTATTCAAGTTCATCATGATTGTGTTTTGATGATTTTAAATTAGATTTGTGTTTAAATGAATTGAAAGGGTTTTTAAAAGCGTATTTTAATTATAATCTAACATGTTTTTATTGGATTTGAGGCATTTAAAATATTCAAAAAATTCCACCAATTTTATTACGTATTCAGTTGGGCAGACAATCTCCATAAAATTTCATAATTTTCTAGATTGTAAGTGTCCCCGAAATAATTTTGTAATTTGGAATGTTTATTGTATATTTAATTTTTAGTAAATGAGATTTTACAAAATTCCAATTAGAAAAAGTTTAAAAAGAAATTTGTGTGAATCTACTGGTACAAATTTTAGAATTTTGGATATATTTAAGGCCTTCAAATTGTTTTTCAAATAATTGAATTGAATCGGCAGAGTGTCCTTTGATCGACCAGCGGCTTTATGCGGGCGTTTCCGGCGCGTCGGCAACGCTTTTAGGGTAGTTCGGTAGCCATGAAAGCTATTTGTTACCCTACAAAGGTGGTTGGCGCGTGTCTATGGCGGAGGCCATCCGATCGTCGTGTTCTTTTGGTGGGATGGGTGTTGGGAAAACCTGGTCGATTTTTTTAAAATATTAATTTCGATTTTTTCTAAGAATTATTATCATTTTATTATTATGATAATTGCAATTTATCAATTTGCTGATAATAAATTTAATTCAATGATCCCTTTCATTATTTATCCTTGTGTATAAATTTATTTATTTAAGGATATAATTATGTGATAATATCTAGTTGAAAATATAAATATGTGTAGATAAATACTTGCTAGTTTTATCTTACTATATTTATATGAAATGATTAATTGTAACAAATTATTTTTTATTGTATATATGAAATAGCTATTGTATCGGCAACTATTAACAAATTAGAGATGTCGAGTTATTAAATTAATTAGCGTAAGTTTAGCGTTTACATTACATTAATTGTTAAAATGTTGATTTTGAAAGTTAGTTGTCGAGATAAGTTAAATAGAGGACCACCTTTTAAAATTAACACTCAAATATCACGTCATATATTCATTTTCATCTACCGACCAAACAAAACACAAAGAAAAAGTCAAAACCACTCTCCCTCTCATTTCCTTCCGTTCGTGAACCCCCCATCTCCCCTTAAAAAAATTTCTTCATCTTCTGCTCCTCCGTTTATTTATTTCAAGCTCTAGTAGTCGGGTTGACAACACTTACTCACAAATAAATCCTCACATGTCGTGAGTAAGAAGGTTGAAACTTTGTTGATATTTTAAAATGAGTTATGAAAGTTTGACTTTTATTGACTAGTTTCAATTCACATTTAAATTATGTGAAAGTATGATTGAGCTTTAATATAGTTGTTTGGGGAGTTAATAAAGTTGTTTTGGAGTTATAGTTTGATTTTATGTTGTTGGAAGAGATTATGTTGAACTTAGGTTATATAAATTGAGTAGTATTTGAATTTTTTGGGATAAAAGATTGTTAAAAATTGGTGAATTAGTTAGGAAGATTGATTTTTTTAGGTTGATTCAAGAATTGGTTTAAAGTGTTAATAGTTTGGGTGGAAATTGGGGCCGATTGGGGTAAGGAGGATGGAGTGGTTGAAATTTTGTCGTTTATTAGTCATAAGTATGCTTAGTAATCTAATTTTAAGTTGACAATTTGGTACTTTAAAATTGGTTGAAAAAGTTAGAAATTGAACTAAAATGTAATTAAAATGGTAGTAAGTAGTAATTGCAATGTTTGGTGTTTTTGGTGAGGCATGGGCGTGGGAAAGACACGTTGACTAGTGGGCGGGCGTATTATATTCTTGTAAGGTGAGTATTTATCCTCGGGTGAAGATTAATTTACTTCGTTGTGAACATATTTACCTATATATTTTTGTGTTGATTGTGTGTGTATGATTTGTTAGTTGAGTAGTTGGGTTGTGTGTAGTGTTTTGCAGGTTATAGGTGTTTTGAGGTGAAGTCGAATCGAGATTAGGATGGGTTGTGAATTCGGGTTGTTTTGGTCATTTTAGTTTAGAAGTGTTTTTGTTGGTTGGATTGGAATAGAATGAGTTCTTTAGGGGTTGTGTATGTTGGAAGGTTGTACTATCTGATTATTTGCCTTATACTTGGTATGGTGTGGTGTATTTGCTGCCGTACACCATTCTGAGTGTGTTGTTTCTTTTTATGTTGTGGGCATAAGTTTCTCCACTGCATGTTGAGTTAATTATATGCGCGTTAGTTGTAGAAATTCAGTTTATGTTGAGTTGTTTTGTTGTGGATTTGAGTAGTGTTGGTGTAGTTGGTTGAGTTGTGGAGTTGGATGGTTTAGTTATTTAGTCGTGATGTTTCACCTTGTTGGTTGATAGAGTAGAGTTGTAGACTTAATTGAGTCTGGTTGTAATTGTTTTCTTTTAGATGTTCTTTATCGGAATGTGCGCTGGTACTTAATGATTAGAATTAGTTGTGAGGTACTATGTTCTTTACATTTATGCTTTTCTTACGTGAAAGTTAAATGGCATAACTGTGAAATAGATTTGGTGGAAACCTTTATTTGTTAGACCAACTGTCAATAGCAGCTCAATTGACGATGAAATCGATAAACGATAAAGCAGAGAAATAAATAGTGTAAATTAAAGACCACAAAGATGGTAATCGGTTCGGTGCGATGTAGCTATGTCGGGGGCAATTTGCCGGAGTGAGAAAGGATTTTCTTATGATATTGAGATATTACAAATAAGGACTTATCTTCCTCGAGCATACTATTACACTCCAAACTAGTGGTGTATAATTGAATCTAGCGAGCAATTCTTATATAGGAGTAAGAACATAAGCGTATATGGAAATATCTTGTAAACAATACTTTTCGTATATGCAAATCTCGATTTTCATGCTTGAGGAATCTTTTCCAGAGATTATTAAATATAGTCTTGCATCTTAAGAAATACTCAAGCAAAATTCCGAAAATATATATTCCGAACTTACAAAATCGGCAACAAAAATAGCTAATGACACCAAAACACAAAAACTCCCCACTTTGTGATATTTTTTGTTGGCAAAACACGTACTCCCCATAATCGCATCTTTCCCCTTTTTGCCTCAAAAAATCAATCCGCTTGCCAAGCCAAAGATGAAATTTTCAATTCATTATCCCCTGTGCGAGTGATTAACACTAGTAGAACCTTCGGCCTGACCATTGGCTCCACACATGTCAAGTTCGCCCGAGCATGTACATTCGGGACAAAGATAACATTGGCTTCTTTTTCCTTTCCACGAAGATCCCTCTTACGACCTTAGCTACGATTGCGACACGAATTACCTCGATGTCGTTCTTGATTTTCCATTCCTTGTGTTGGGTTACATGAGAATCTACCGCACCGGCCTCCGTTTCCTTATGATGAACAATTTTATAATTTTGAATATGAGGAATCGACCATGTTGATGAATGTTCTTCCATACCCAGAGGCCTTAGCGATGGAGTTTATGTGACCTTGCTTTCCACAGGTGATGGCATGCCCATTTCTTCTTCTTTTGTTCTTAGGTAATCTTTTAGCGTAGAACGACAGGTTGTCGGACAATTGTTGGCAGCAGGTTGGTATATGATTGAAATTCTTTAACTTTTAGTACGGAACAAACTTTGATTCTTTAGAACATTCTCGAAACTAGCATATCCAGCATGACTTGTAGTCATTTGGAGATTGACCCGGAGAAAAGAATTTCATCTAGTTTAGATGTACGAGTGAGCATCACGGACGGATTCTTTTATAGCTTCTAATTCAGCATTTAATCCCTCGAAACTTCTCATTTAACGAGTTGACAATTAACATCTCATTATTACTCATCGAGGCGTTTATTTCCTTTCTTGTTTCATGTAAAACTGTCAACTTATTCTGATAGGCGAACAACTTTTCATTACACATCCCACTAACTTAACTTTATAAGACATCTCTTCACCATCCTCCATATTTCTTTAATCATACGGTCGATTCGGTGGCTTTGGCTGTAAATGCAACAATCTTCCCAGCGCGTTCTTGGTTTCTTATTCTTTTCGCGGATTAAGAGCAATATTACACTTCTTTTGTTGAAAGGTTGGATATTGAATCTGATTATGACCATAACATTCACATCATGACATTTGGATGCGTAGAGCATTTGATCCATCCTTTTTTAACATTTGTGTCAGTAGGTGCGAATGTTAGATAGATTATCCAGCGACGTACGGTTTGGTGTTGCGGATTTCTTATCTTTGCACCTTGATCATCAAGAGATATTTCAAACATGATAAAGAACCAAATAGCTCATACTTCATAATCGAGATGTAAATTCGCTTTCTTGTATGACGACTTTGCGTCGAATCTATTGGGAAGAGATACGAGAATCTTCGATGCTATTGAACATAGTTTTCCAAGGTCATAGAATTCATTGGATATCTCCTTAAGTTTGATAATGAACTCAATGATGGTTTCCTCTTCATACGTCACCGATTCGAATTTGGTGGTGAGGAAGTTGGAGGCATTCTTAGGCGAACTTTGTGAGTTCCATGTGAACTCTACAGTAAGAGTTTCCCAAAGATTCTTTGGCCTTGTGGTTCGGATCGATATATCAACATTTATGTTCACACAACTACGTATTGCGTAAGGCCTTCGATTTCCATTGAAGGCTTCACGTTTCGCTTTAGATTTCCATTCAATTCGAATACCGATCGCTGATATTAAATTCCGGTTAAAGAGTGAGTAAGTGGAAGTCCCGTGTTGGAAATCAATGAGGTGGTTCCATTTATTATGCCCATTTAGAGCAATTTATTGTAGCGATTCATTTACGAGTTGGGTTAAAATGTGATTATCAAAACTTAGTGTTGACTTAATGGTATATATTACTAGTGTGGAGTTACCGTGATAAATTTAAGGGGTTATGAGCGATTGCTAGATCTTTACTCGTTGTCGTTATAATAATAGTAATTGGTCAATTATTATTATTATATTTCTTATTATCGGCACAGAAGGTCCTTGCTTGTCTGATGACGTTGAGTTATATTTAAATATGTGAAAATTAAAGAGAACTATATAATTGAGAAATGTATTTCGATTACAAGGGATTACATTTTATGTAGAATATCGATTGAACAAATAGAATCGATTAAATAGTTATTTAATTGGTTCGAAAGGAGTAATTTAGTATTTATCGATAGCTTGAAAGATTATTGATATTGACTCGTTACTATTTAATTAGCTTAATTAAATAGTTCAACTTTCGTGCTTGACTCGTTAATTGTACTTGAACTAATAGAGTTACTTGAGTCAGATATAGCAGGTTCTTTATAGGGCTTGTTTTAACTGTACTATATAAACTTTGGGAGTTTTTCATCATAAGTTTTTGTAAAGACTTTTCACAAAACCTAGTAGCCGCTATTGCTTTGGCTGAAATTCTCCCGAGGGGAATTTGGGTTTCCCAGTTTGTTAAATTAAAAGCATTTAAGCGTAGATTAGTTCTTGATTCAACCCCTCCTGGTGTGGACTAACTAGAGATATCATACGATTGATATTACAACAAGGAGCTGAAGGGAAGTCAAATTCACGTTGTGAATTTGAAGCGTGTAATGAATTTTGGTGGAATTTCTTTCCCATTGCTTGTTGTAAGTCACTGCAATTCGTATATTTGATTATATGTTTTGTATTGAATAATGTAGTATGCACTTTAAAGATCAACTGGAACTATGGATTTGTATTTTTACTCATATATCCATAGTAATTTTCTTGATGGCATCATAGGCCAAATTAAAGTTGCTTTACATTATTTATTTTTATCTGGCATTTTGTGTTCTCAATTTTTTATTTGATTAGTGCTTTGTTCATATATTTAATTGATAAATATATGATAGAAGAATAAATCCACCATGTTCTTGATTATTGGTTACACATGTGTTACAAGTTTATGATGATGTATCATATTTTGTTAACATGGATTTTGTTTCATAAATTAAAGGGCGATTTAATTGATTTTGTTTCAAAAGCAGTTTGTAAAACGTGTTTGGGGCATGTAAAATTTTTTAAAATTAAAACCCTAATTTTTCTGGAACTCAGATGTACGTAAAGATCTCCATTAAATTTCATAATTTTTTGGATTTTTCTAAGTGCCTCGAAACAATTTTGAAGTTTACGAATTTGTTTAATTAATAATTAAATATGACAAATTTATTTTAATGAACACCAGTGGGATTTGTTCAACAAATTATGGGGTCAGGGGCTTGTGTTAGAATTTCATAAATTTTTGAAAATGTTAAAGCCTCCAAAACGATTTTACAAACGAATTAAATTAAATCACAGCGAATTAAATGGTATTATTACCATAAATCGGCCGACCGACTTCCGGCGACCCTACGGGGCGCGTCCGGTGTCAGATCGGGCCGATTTTTGTACCAAAATGAATGCCGGACGACGACCTAGGCGGAAGGTCGGCGCGTGTCGACAGCGTAGGCAGCTATAAGGCGGAGTCGTCCGAGCCCATCATCACGTGTGCCCTTATTTTGAAAACCTAATTCCGAATTTATTCCTTATTTTGGACTCCTAAAATTATGGAATTTGAATTATATTCAGTTTTTATTGATTATTTGTCATTTAATCAAGCTAATTAATTGTAGTTAATTATGTGATGACAATTAATTAATTTCCTTTATATTATATCTTTTTAATTAATTTAAAAGTGATATATCGATTATGGTAACAAAGCAGCTCTTAATGTATTTTTTAGAAAATATTTGTGATGAATATTTTCTATAATATAATATACGATTTAATAATTATTGGTAATAATTATTAATTGTAATAATATGATAATTGAGTTTATATTAATTAATTTTAATATGTATAATTACATGGATTAATTAATTTGATAATTACAAACATGCATTTTTCGATGCCATTTAAAATATTTATTAAGTTCATTTATGTGATTTAATAAAGTGCCTATATTTTGTAATGGTGATTGGAATGGAGAATATATAGATATGGCCCGTTTATTTATTTTTTGATCTGACAGTAATGTTATAAATAATGGCCGAGTCGTATTTTTGTATTTGTTATTCTTGTTTTACCCTTGAGCTTACTGGTATCTAAGATGGGATTAGTATATAAATATTGTAACAAGTGAAGATATTGAAGATGCGTTTCATGGGGTGGTGATCTTGGTGGACTCGGATGGATGCAAGTCTGAGAATCTGGCAATTAGGACTTATGTTGGTATTTGATAAATACTTGTAATAGGTTCTAGGGGCGTATAAGTATATCTCTCTTGAATGTGGGTACTTGTTTTATTTTCATATTTAAATGTATTCTTGATTATGTGCTAGTATGTAAGGTAAATGAAAACTGAGTAATAATAATCTCGCCCAATTAAAATTTAAGCAAAATGTCAAAACCAATTTAAAGTTGTGCAATATTTGCATGATTAGGCGCGCGTGATAGGCGGGTGTTACAATGTTGCATTTGATATGACAATGGATCATGTTAGTGATTTCATTGCGTTGTGGGCTTTAGTTAGTCAATCCAAGTAACACTTTAGTTTAATTGGTATGCTTAACCCGGTTTTCGGAGAATGTTAGGTAGCGTCTTGTAAGAGATCTTTAGTGACACAGAGTTATGTAGTTTTACGTAATTGGTTGACAGCACTGCTATTATAAGCTGGATTGAAATGTAGCGGTGTTGCCGTTTGAATTTAAGTGTAATAGGTCTTGATACTAATATATTTCGTGAGATTTGAGTATTAGTATTTGCTACAATTTATTTGTAAGTGTTTTTAACGTGATAAGTTTCTGCTGAGTCACATTTATTTTATTTTTATTCTTGTAAATTAATATGGCTACTATTCTTTAGTCCTAAGAATTAAACATTTCTACTTGAAAAGTGCAAAAGGCTGAATAACTTCGAATTTTGTGAGCTGGTCTCGACTTGAGAATCATTCTCAGCGAAGGGCCCGAATAAATCTTTGAACAATAAGGTTCCCTTGAGAAACCTAATGATAGTGCCTCCCTGGGAAAAGGGATCCTTAAAAGCCTGAAGTCGATGCGTGGATGTCAGTATGCCGTCTTTGCCAATATGGAACTGCGTTCCAAATTCAATATGAAAAGGTGGCGGCGTATGACATATACCGGCAAGCGAGAATTATTCGAGAAAAGGAAGCTAGAAAGCGAGAGATATATGACGCGTAAGATCTTTCATTAGACTGACTAATTTGAGGGAAGCGGACGGGCCCATGACCATCTCGATTAAAATGATTAGCTTGGTCGATCGACTTCAGCGCCACAGGCACGGTCTGGCGGTTGTGGATCTACGTCACGAAGTCTCTTCCGGACAAATTCTCTCGGTTTGTCATGAACTGATATGCACAAGTTTGAGTTATCTCACAACGAGCGCATAAGATGATCACGAATCTTGCAGAGGCGAACTGGGTAGACTAAAACTTCTACTCATACTGTTTTGGTGGTTCAAAACAAGAAGAAATTCAAGAAAAAGAAGAAGTTTGCTGGCAAGGCTAAGGGTTCGAGTAATCCCAAGGATTCTTTGGAAGGGAGGAGCTAGGAAGGATGGCAGAGTGTCATTATTGCGGAAACACAGGTCCTTGGAAATCGACACAGGAAGTTCACGAGATGAGGAGAGGAAGAATAGTGCACCATGGCCAGAAATTTCGGCCCTCTGAGGTATGTATGTTATTGAAGTTTGTACAACTACAATTCTACTTAAGTGAGTCTTAGACACGGTTGTAGTTCATGTTGTAAATATTATGCGAGGGGAACTCGAGTCGAGTAGAAGACTCGAAGGAAATGGATACGCGTGTGGGAAATGGGCGCGAGAAGGTTGCGTACTTGGAGTGGGATCCATTGGTTTAAATTTGCTTACGGGCCTTGTTTTGAACTTATCTCCGGTTTACTATGTACTGTGATTTGCGGGGAATATTATTTCTATTTACATTTTGAATAATGATGGTTTTCATTTCAATAGATCCCGATGAATTTAGGATCACCAGGAATGAGGTAGTATTTGGTACCGCCTCCCTTCAAAATGGTCTATACGTTTTAGACATGATTAATGAGTCATATATAAACTTAAAAGCGGAATAAACTTTAACGGCGTAAACCCGAAACATACATGGCGTGCGAGACTAGAGTCAGCGTGCGAGAACCGAATCAAGAAACTCCCACTCCGGTGGAATACTTGAAGGTTTCGATTGCCAGATCATCACGATAAGTGTGAGTCTTGCCATACAGGCAAAATGACCAAAAATACCTTTATTTAAATGAAAGGGCAAGTGATTTATTAGGGGATCATCTGTTTGATGTATGTGGGCGATGAACACATCTGCAAGAGGAGGTTATAACTACTTCATTACATTTCGTGACTACGGTGAATGCGGTTTTGTGTATACGATGAGACACAAACACGCGAGTCCTTTGAGAAATTCAAAGGAGTTCCAAGGCCAAGAAGTACAAAACCAATTGAACAAAATGATAAAAGATTCTCCCAGTCGATAGGGGTGGAGAATATTATTTGAGTCAAGTTGATACTTTCGTCTTAGAGAGTGTGGTATTGTTTCCTGACTCACTCCAGCGAGGCATACAGTATAATGCGTGTCGAAATCGAACCATAGCGGCATGGTTCGATGCATGATGAAACTATCACGATCTGCGATTAATTTACGGGGATATGCGCTTCTAAGCGCGGCCAACACCTTAAGCGGTCAGCAGTATTGAGATAAAACTCCCCATGAGCGTGGTTTGGGAAGATTCCCAAAGTTGGGTTTTCCTAAAGATTTGAAATTTTGTAGAGAGCATGTTAGAGATTAACAAAGATAAACTTGCGCTTGAATCGATAAATGCTATTTCATAGGATATCGAGGAAGCGGTTGGTTACTACGAGAGCGGGGAGAATAAAATCTTCATTGCGAGCGAGGAGTATTCATGAAAAGGAAATATACGTCGGAAGGACTAGAAGTAATGGTGTTCATCTTGATGGAAACTCGAGCGATGAAGTCGATATCGATCGTCTAATGGGGAGGCATCGGCCAGCATGCCAAGAATTGGAACCTTAATACTTGAAGACCAGTTCTTGATCCGCGAGGCTGTGGAAGAACCAACCCATAGGAGATCCAACGAGGATGCGCCACGAACAGGCGCTAGTATGAGTGAAACTTTTAAATGGGTGAGAGTGGCGAGCCCAGCCTGAAAGAAGCAATGAATAGCAAGGATCTTAAATGAATGGCAAATTGCCATGCGATCTGAGATGGATTCTATGTGCAAGCGAGGGTTTGGTCCTTGTTGGAGGTACCAAATGGGGCATTTTTATTGAATGTAAATGGGTATTTAGAAGAAAGCATATTAAAGGCGGAAGCGTTGATGTTTTTAATGACTTGTAGCGAAAGGTTTCAAGCAAGTTGCAGGTAGACTATGGCAGCTTACTCGCCCGATGAATGTAAATGGGTATTTAAGAAGAAACATGATAATCTTAGCCATTGCTACATTTCATGAAGCTATGAAATATGGCAAATGGATGTAAGAACCGCTTTCTGAATGGAAATTTAGAGGAAGATATTAATGCGTCTGACTTCCGGGCTACGTGTCTAAAGGACCCTAAGAAGGTATGCAAGTTGCAAAGTCCATTTATGAATTAACAGCGGGCATCCAGCGGTTGGAATCTACACGTTTTGATGAATCAATCAAAGAGTTTGGTTTCATCGAAAGGCGAAGAAGAATCTTGTGTATACAAGAAGGTAAATTAGGAGTTATGTATGCATTCGTAGTCACGTATGTCGATGACATGCTTATCATTAAAACAATGTAGAGTGGCCCAAACTCGGTCAAGGATTGGGTACATGCAGATGTTCAGTAGAGGACTTAGACGCGGTATATACTTGGAATAAAGATCCGCTTTGAGGATCGAGCCGGGGAGGCTGATTGGACTTTTGTCGGAATCTTTATGTGAATAGGTCTTGCCAAGGTTCAACATGAGTAATTCGAAGGGTAATCTCCCCGTAGAGACATGGAGTTCAACCAGTGAGCACGGTGTCCAGCTACTTAGTCTTTGAGATGAGCAGGAATGAATGACATACACTATCTTGCATTTATGGATCCATCGTATGCCGTGTTGTGCGGCTGGGCGATGTGTCTTATACTAAGTGTAACCGATGAATACGAAGCTAATCGGTGAAAGCCCTTTGGATTGCGGTGAAGTGCATCTTGAAGTATCAAAGGAAGAAACTAAAGATGCTTTTCTTGGTATATGGTGGAGATGAGGAGTTAGCGGTGGCTTGAGAATGCATGGCGGTTCAAAGCTTGTGAGGCGATATGCGATGCAGGTATGTATTTTGTCTCGGCCATTGGAAGCGGTATCTTGGGAGTTCCAAGCAGAGTCATTGCCCGATTCTACTTGAGAATGCAGGTACGTCATGATATGCAGGAAGCCGCTAAAGCATGTTGGATAAAGAAGTTCGTGACCCGAGAACTTGGTGTGGTACCTAGCGCGTTGAGGGACCGTTAAGGTTCGCTTTTGTGGCCGATCTTTGGGCAATGGCTCGGCTAAGGAACTGAGCACATCACGAATCGACACGTACTTTCGAGAGAGTATCACTTTGCGATTGGGGTAATGCTTGATAGAGGTGATGTCGAAAGTAATAATAAAGTAGGAGCAGGAGGCCAATCGGCCGACCCGCTACTAAACCACTAAGTCGCGCCAAGCGTGATGGCGTCACGTGAACATAGGTCTTAGGCGGATGTCCTTGGTGGTGTTAGGTTAAGTGTGGGGAGTCGGTATGTATCTGTTGTGGTATGTGAGCAAATTTTGAATATTATTTCTTATGTTTTAATATATTTGTTTTCTTTATGACTATATGTTTGAATTTACATATAATATACATGTAGTGTATCCTCGATGAGTGAAGGTTAAATGGGTTAGTCTATGTTTTCTAGAGAGGTAGCATGAGTATTAATTACACACTCTTGACCTAGAAGCGTAGGATGGCCAAAGGCGGTGGGATCTTTGATAGTTAGGGCGACAAGCATCGTATGAATAACATAGTGTTTTGGTGATTAGTGATCCAAGATTTGATCACGTTAGCACAAGGACTAGATCGATACCGTGAAATTTGCCGATGCAGTGACAGGGGAAATTTGGTATAGTAGAAGCAATTCATAGAAGATATGTATATGCATGTCTATGGCGTTTGTTTAGAATTTTAGGTTAAATCGGTGCTTGAACTACGATATATAACTATACATTGTTATCTGGTACGTACTTTGACTATGACCAAAACACTTAGCGGGGATTACTCTTGGCGTATGTTGGGTCGCGGTGAGAAACCATAGCGATAGATGTTGATATATTGGGAGGGATTTGTCCGTCCGCCGATATCTGAGGAAGATCTCGAGGCCTCTACATGCGGTTAGATGATTGGTTTATGGGGCCGCCATAAATGCTTATTGATTCGTACTCGAGTAAAAGAAGTTGTGGGTGTTTAGAATGCAACTGCTTATGTTAACTACGACTAGAGATCGTGATAAAGGGTGTAAGATAATCGTCAAGGGCAGAGTGGGAGTGTTGGAAATCGGTAGGGGTGGTTCCGTTTATTGCCCGTTGCGACAATTGTGTAGCGTTCATTTACCCGATTAGGTTAAATGTGATTATCGGAACTTAGTGTTCAAACGTAATTGTATATTACTAGTGTGGGTTCGTGATAATTTGGGGGTTATGAAGCGATTCTTTAGATCTTACTCGTTAATCGTTATAATAATAGTAATTGGTCAATTATTATTATTATACAACTTCTTGATATCGAGCAGAGAAGATTATTGTGCTTGTCTGATGTGATTGGGTTATATTTCATGTATGAAATTAAGAGAACTATATAATTGATGTATTTCTGATTACAAGATTCCCCATTTTATGTAGAATACTCGATTGAACAAATAGAATCAATTAAATAGTTATTTAATTGGTTCGAATATTCTAGTATTTATCGATAACTTGAAAGATTATTGATATTGACTTCATTCTTATTTAATTAGCAATTAAATAGTTCAACTCGATGCTTGACTCATTTAGTGTCTTGAACTAATAGAGTTTCACTTAGTCGAATAATCTTGTAGTTGCTTATCGGGCTTGTTTTAACTTTAGCGCATATGGCAGCTTTAGGAGTTTTTAAATTATTCGTAAAGTTTTTGTAAAACTTTTTCTGAAACCACAATGGCCGCTGGCGAAATTCTCCCGAGAATTTTTAGGGGTTTTCAGTTTTTGTTAAATTGTGATTTCTTAGCGTAGATTAGTTCTTGATTGACCCCTCTGGTGTGGACTAACTAGAGATATCCATACGATTGATATTCTGACAAGGAAATTTGAAGGAAGTCGAATTCCGTTGTGAATTTGAGCGTGTAATGAATTTTGGTGGAATTTACTCCCATTGCTTGGCTGTAAGTCACTACATTCATATATTTGATTATATGTTTATGTATTGAATAATGTAGTATGCTTTAAAGAATCAACTGGAACTATGGATTTGTATTTTACTCGTATATCCATAGTAATTTTCTTCAGTCCAACCATACAAAATAGATTTTCATGTTTTAATATCCATAGATCTCAATGCTTGACCATCACTTACTCTTGATAAGCATAATTTGAACCATCGAGGAATAGGTGGGCGATTTATTGAACTTTAACAAAATACCATGCCCTGATTCTGAGGATCTCGCTCACGTATATCGAGTGCCGCTCGATACCAATTGAAAGTTAAATGCTTGCGATGTGAAATAGATTTCTTTGGGCTATTTGTTAGGCCATTTATCGATACTTATTTCAGTTAATGATCTGAAGTCTGACAGAACTGATAAAACAAAATAAATAGTCTGCGAGGGAATTAAAGACACAAAGATGGTAGCAGGTTCGGTGCCCGATGTAGCGCTTGGAGTGCAGGGGTAGGCTTGCCCGATTGAGAGAGTTTTACTATGATATTGAGGATATTCTGAATAATGAGCTATATAGAACTATTGCTGATACTTGTTAGTAAGCAGTACAGAACACAGAAAGGGCTTGAAAACCAGCGAGATCTTCACTTTCTAATGGTGAGTAAATAGTTACTCAATAGTTATATTACAGTAGCTTGGTAGAAGAATGAAGACACTGGAATAGTTATATTACAATAGCTTGGTGGAAGAATGACAATAATATATATATACATTTGTAGCTTTCATTAATTGTATTAGAACTAACTATATTTTTAATATATGATGTAGATTAATTACATGGAAAGAATGGGACGAACAATTACTGCTCAATGGTGAACAACTTTCGTCCAACACTAAGTGGTTGTATGTATTTTTCCATGTAGAGCTCTATCAACAGATGCCAAATGTAAGTTAATGTATTTTTTTCTTGTGGGCAACTATTTATACAATATAACTTATTTTACATTTTTGAATTCTAATCCATTGGATGAAATCTTCAAGTGTCAGAGCAAACAACAGGACATTGAAGATGATATTCAAGAAAGGAGCATGATGTGGTAGATCGAGTGTGTAGTCATGTGCGAGGAAGGCACAGGGTATGAGAGTCATGTACCTACTAGCAATGCATGTAAAGTGGGGTTATAAAAGTAGTAAAATATATTTACCTATTCGAAGTGTTGATATTGACTATTTTTGCTCTTGTCTAAGTTTGACGAGATCACCTTCTCCGACAGTTAAGAAGAAACTTGAACACAGTTTGGATACCGAAGGATTGAACAGAAGGGATTCGTTTGAGGAATGGGACCACTTACTCAAGAAATTGTGTTGAATAATATAAATCAATTCGGATCTCCAATGGGTGATATCACTCCTAGAAATGTGAGAAAAGAAGAGAACTATGAAGAAGGAGTTTCCATATCTCCTACAAAACACATTAAAACCGATGTGAAAAGTCCAAAGAAGTACCAGGAACTTAGGGGTCGCATCGTCAAACCTTCAATGTATTTATTGAGCCCTTATGATGTACGTGTGCATGATTCAAAGCTTCCACTAAAGGAAAATAACTTGGTGACATTTGCATGGACATCAGAAAAGGATTGATATTATTTTTTCACTAATCAATATTCATCAAATAATGTATATTTTGCTTATAAAAATATGAAATGAAATGGTGTCTTCATGCAGGACGGTACCTGTGTACATAGGTAATACTGTTTTGAGGTTCCCGTTAACAAGAGAGGAAATGTGGACATTGCAAGAGAATCAGATGGTATCCTCATTAGTCATCGACAACTGGTCGAACCCGTTGAATCTCAAGCAAACTGATGGGCCATGGACAAGGCTATTCTTGACATGTGAATCTGCGATAATAGGAAAAACAACATTGTAGTCTCTTTTCTTCCCATATCCACAAACAAATAACTTATGAGATTTTGTTATCCTAAATATTTTACAGTTACATACCCTGTTCAAGATCACAAGGACCAATTATGATGACAACAGATCCACCGAGTTTGCTGCTAAAGACTTCATTTAAAAAATGCATCCATTCAACTCCCGTCAATGGTCGGAAATCAACCTTGGACAACTTGAATACGTAAGCAACTGTTTATTAATATATATGCAGTTTTGGGTTATAGCATTTCTGTTTATTCACCTTTGTCATTCTAAAAATTTCATTTTACAGATTTTAATGCCAGCCTATGAAGTCCCACTTCGTCTGCTTTGGAACTTAATTCTGAAGATGCAATAGAAGCAATACTTGCCAAGTTTTGATTCAATCACTAGGACAAACAAAAGTGGCAGATTTTCCATCTTTGAGAACTTAGGGGAACATTTGATGAATGAAGCAACAAGTTGTATCTCTTGGAAGTTTGCACAGATAAAGCAAGATAGAGTGTCCATATAGGTGGGAAACATCTGAGTGGGTATGGAGCCAACAATGCCAGACCAACCTGATGGGGCAAGCTATGGGTATTTATACGAAGTTCATGGAGGAATGGGATGGTCTCGTATCAAGGTTAGCCTCATTCAAAAGGTGGGGTTCTTTGATTGATCGCAAAAAGCATCAACTCACAAACCAACTACGGGTTTATATTTGTAAGTCAATATTGATGGATGAGAGCAACGACTTACGGGGTACCATGATGGAATTTGCGAACAAATACTGTAAGGAGAAAGAGGAAAATCTTAAAAAGGGTCTCAAGAATAGGAAATGATGTTGTTACATACTTTATGACTTTTGTTGAACTTTGATTTTTAGTGTTTGATCGATTATTTTGAGACTTGGTGTAAGAATGAATGGGTTCCTTTTGTATGATTATTTATGGTTGATTAACAATTCCAATGGTGAATGAAATGTACATATCTTAATAAAATTACCCATATTAGTGCTCTCGATATGGTAAACATAAAGATAAAAGTCCCATCCTTCAATTATCCTGCTATAAACTAGCTGCTGAAGTAATCCTCACATACCCCGCATTAAATGATCACATAGTGTGTGCAAGGAGATAAAATGTACCATTCCTAATTGTAAACGGGTTATGGAAGTTTTCAATATAAAATTAAATAATCCGACCAGGCCTTAACATGGAAAGTGCATATAAACGTGTTCAGCACATAATGATATTTGGGTTATAAGAACGTATCAATATAAAAACTAAGCAATGAACCCCAACAAATCACAAACCAAGGTTGGGTATTAATAAAAACATCAAACAAGATAATGAGAATCGAATCACAAAACTAAAAATCAACATTGGGAGGTGTTCCGTTATTTTTAAGCAATTCTATTTTGCTTGCACTTATGCTTCCATGGGCGCAACAACGCCATCAAAATCACCTACACTAAAATCACCAATCTTCCTTTCTTTACATAGATTGCAACGTTTTTGAACTTCGTAGCAACAACGCCATCGAAATCACCTACATGAAAAAACCCCAATCAAACTAATGAAAACCAAACTGATATAAGAAACATTAGAAAAAAGAAACTCAACACATACCAACATTAGTTGCACACTCAGAGCGAGAAGGTGCAGATGAATTAGCAGAAGCACTAGCAAATATTTTCAACATATTTCCAGCCTACTTACCAAGATCAAGTACCTTTTGCATATACCAATCATATACGTACTCGTTATAGCATAGACGGGTACCAATTCCAGTCATGACACCACATAAACGTTGATATCTTTCACCAAAGTTACATGCATTTTTTCTTGCACTCTCTTGAAAGTCAAGAGGAGAAGAAGTCTTTTAATTCCTACACCACCGCTAATTGAAGAGCAAAGTGATAATATATAGTAGGGTTTATTTTAGGTTTTCGCCTGCTGGCTGAGTTGAAGTCCAATTGATAGCTATGGGGTTGAGTTGAAGTCCAATAAAACTCAATAACCCCAGACGCTTAACTATTAATTATATTAATATTTGGATAATTATACAATTATTATTGATAATTATACAATATTTTTAATGAAATAATATGTTAATGATAACATTCATTGTATGTGTGACCTTCTAGACTCAGATAATAATAAGTTCTTTAATAATAATAATTGACCAATTACTATTATTATAACGACACTCCAGTTAGCATCTAAAGAATCTCTCATAACCCCTTAAATTATCATGATAACCCACACTAGTAATATACAATTACTAAGGAAATTAAGTTCTCGAAATCTTATTTAACCAAACCGGTAAATGAATTGATACACAATTGTCGCAATCTGACATAATAAAAAGTTTTAATCACCTCATTGATTTCCAACACCTCTAGCTCGATAATAGTAAGTTGTATAATAATAATAATTTGACCAATTACTATTATTATAACGATTAATGAGTAAGATCTAGCAATCGCTCATAACCCCTTAAATTATCATGAGAACCCGAACTAGTAATATACAATTACTAAGGTGAACACTAAGTTCCAGTAATCACATTTAACCACTCTGGTAAATGAATTGATACACAATTGTCGCAATGGGCATAATAAAGCTTTAATCAGACACCGATTTCCAACAGATGGGCCGGACATGCGTGCCAAGCGTGGCACAATTGGTTTTAATCTAATGTTTTGATTATAGATAATGTAGTAATTGGAATAAATGCTTATATCAAGCCATGGAGTTGTTGCTTTCTTCAGGATTGTTACTTTCTGACAAATACAATTTTTTCTTTGCAGATGAACGTTATTTGGATGAAACGTCATATTTTGTTTTACTCTGTTAATGAACATGGTTATAACTGATTTATAGTTACCTGGAGCAAGAGAGATTTCACTCATTTGGCAATTTCACGGAGACATCAACTAATTTCATGAGGGTGTTCAAAATTATTTTTCATTTTTGTGGCTCTCTTACTGTTTCATAGTAATTGGTTGTATTTATTTGAAAATGATAAAGATAAGATATTGTTAATAGAATTACTTTCTTTTAATAAATGTTGATGGCACAGTTAGTGCATATATATAGTAGTAAGAGTATAAGATGTCATGGCACAACACCAATATCGGTTTGATAATAACTGTTTGTACATTTTACATAAAATTTCGAAGATAATGTCTCCAATAGGAGATAATTCATCTCCTAAATATTTCATGCCACGTCACATTATTCTCTTCTATATCATTAAATATCTTCATAAATATTTTCAGACTCTATACTGCGAGATATTTCAAAAATTATTCCACTTATCTACAATCACATACTTTTCTTCCCTCCATATCATTAACATATTATTTCATTAGAAAATCGAATATTTTTGATAACCAAATCAAACTTAATCTCTATTTGAAACTTGAAAAATAAAAATATTGGTGCAAAAAAGAAAATTAATTGATGAATATGTCAAAAACGACAATTAAATAGACGGATAAATCAAAAACAAATATAGCCAACTAACATCGACATAGCCCACTACATAAGCTTGTCTGGTGTGTCACTGTGTGTGATGCCCTAATTAGTTCACTAATCCGACAACAACATGCAGAACGGTTGATGTGTCGGGCGAGGCTGCCGAATTTGTTTTTTTAATAGAATATAATAATTTGAAAATGATAAAAAAAAAAGATACTACTCCTAATTATTCTATTGAGCACATTATCTCCTCAACAAATCCCAATCCCATTGTAGATGGTCTAAGGACTAATAGATAAATGAAATAACCTCTATTGATTTAATTTGTATTTCAACTCAACCCACTTAAATTATCAACTCAACTCATCAATTAAACGTAAAATAAACCCTACTATATATTATCACTTTGCTCTTCAATTAAAAAAAAAATCTCTATACTTCCTCCTCGCAAAACAGCCGATCTCCCCCTCCCTACATCCCCACTTGATTTTTGTTCTTCTTAATTATCTTGAGTCTTGAGCATATGAAGGTTCAAACAAATAAAAAGAAATAGATTGCAAACTTTATTCTTTGTTTTTATCTAAATTTGGTTACACATATATGTTCAAAATATTAACTTTTTATTCTCAATTTTCGTTCATAAATATTGACATAAAATATCAAGTTGGTTTAAGAGTTATATTTTTGTCGGATTAATTATTGATTTCGGATATTTTTTGGATTATTATAATTATTATGAAGGCAGATGGGATGTAATCACCATTGCTTCCACCAATAGACCTGACATTCTTGATGCAGCATTTATTCTTGATGCAGCACTTGTCAGGCCGGGTCGATTTGATAGGAAAATTTACATTCCTAAACCTCGAGTTATAGGCTGTATCGAAATACTGAAGGTATTTTCCTAATATTTAGTGGAGTAATTCACTCTTAATGATTTTTGGGAGAGCGTCTTTAGTTAAATAATATAATTTAGTAATTTGGTTATAATTGTTGATTGTGTTCTAAATAAATTAAGGAGCATGCTTAAGTAATATTTTATATCCCATGACCTTTGTGAGTTGATATCTTTGTGGTTGTGATTAGTAAGTTATTGCTAATTGACTATCGAATCGAGTAGATTTTCTTGAATTTTGGTTAGGTTATTCTAAACTCCTTGTTCTTCACTATTAAAATGAAAATTATGCAACAAATGAGTGGATACATGAGAAGCATTATGTAGCAAATAAAGGCGGATATTGGAACAACTTCTCACTTCAAAAAGGTGTTGGCAAAATAAAGGTGGTTTGTGGGAAGGGTGAACTAGGTTACATGATAGTTGAACCTCCACTCACATACCTTAAATACTCTCTATGGAAGGTAGAAAATGCCATGATTATGACATGCTTGGTCAACATCAGACATGAGTAGTAGTTACAAATATAGGATGATTGTAGAACGATGTACAAAGAAATCAAGCAAGACAACTTATCTGTGACGAAGTTCTATTCCAATCAAAAGTTGCAGAAGAATCGATTTATACAATGACATAGATCCGCTTTGTATAGATTGCAACATGAAATATAAAAAAAAAGTCCAAAAAGAAACACATACAATTAATACCAATTTATATATGCCAATACAATCTTAATTAAAATTTAAAAGAAATGGAAATTACAGTATTAAAATGGAAAAGAAATTAGAATGGAAATTATAAAAATTAAAATCAAAATATTAAAAATTAAGAATTAAAAATTATAGATCCACTTTTAATCAATTTGATTAAGAACCTAAAGAACAAAAAATCATCAAAAAACCAATTCAACCATGAGTCAATAACTAGCTCATCCAGCAGTTGAGTACACAAAAACCTCAAAACCAACTAATAATCTTTCTCCCCGTCCATCTCCAAGTTCTATCAATCTCTTTTACTCTTCTCTTTTGATCTTCAATCTTTCTTCCCTTTCCATTCTGTGAATTCTTTGCTTCTTCTTGTTCTAATTCTAACGATTTTAGTAGTTTCTGCAGACAAATGTCATTTAACGGAACTATCCATCTCTACTGTGGATAATCAACAAATATCAATTTTGCACGCAACCCGACATTCAACATGATCGGGTCCCAACATGTAGAGGTGGACAAACACTTTATAAAAGAAAAGATCAAGCGGTAGACTTGTAAAAAAATTGAAAACTCCGGTTCGGCCTCGAGAAGTTCGGTCAAAATTGCTCTGTCTCGAATTTTTGGTTCCGGGCGTGAGGGCCCAGCCGAACTTAACCTTATTTTTTGTGTTCAACAAGCCTCGAGTCAAGGCTCCTGGCTCGTCCACAAAAATTTAGATTTTTAAAAAATCTTTTCACATTTATCATTGTACCGTATTTTTGGTCGACCAACCCAATCTAACCTCGATTCCGACTAGATTAACCTCGGTTTAAGCGAACCTCGAACTTACTATCCGAGAGAGTCGAACCCTATTCGGTTCGCTCGCTACATGCCTAGAACGGGTTATCATTACTATCAAACACGTACGTACATGACATCGGGCCACAATGTTCTTACGAAATGAAATTTACCGTCCGGGTTTCGAGGGATTATTGAATATTAGTGTATATAGCTTATTCTGAATAATGAAACCTTCCACTTCTATTTTATTCCTCGATTTTAGCTTATCATATCGTCAAGTTGATCGATTGTATATTGATTAGAATATTATTGTTTCCAAGTTTAGACAACTTTGTATAGGGAATTAATCTGTATAAATATGTACATCTTTTATCAATATGAATACAAGTGATTATTCACTCAAAACTACTGTCTATTTAAGATGCAACTAAATCCTCAGAAGAATTTCGCTTCGCTTGGAATAAAACGAAATAATTTTTTGACTTTTTAGGTTGATCAATTAATGTAATTCAATCGATTTATCCATTTGATCAAACACTGCATGAACTAATCTAGGTTTCATAAGCCACAAAGCCCATAGTTATCATAGTAATTCATTCTCGCCGAATTCAATAATAGCTTTTGATCCGATGTCCCGCAGAGCCTTTTCTTAATTAGTAGTTTAATAAGATCGGGGATCAAGTATTATTGAAATTCATATTTGAGATTGGCCCATTTTAGAAATGTTAAAATTGATTGATCTTAATTTAAACATATTGATAATTGATTATCGATATAAATTCAACTAGCTATATGAATGTTTAGTTACTATATATAAAAAATGTGTATCTAATTTGAATTCAAAAGTTCAATTTGTTTAGAAAGTTAAAAGAACATAGTCATATAATATTAAATAAATAAAAATGACTTCCAAAGGAGCTGCATCCCTCAAGGCCTCATACCGCCCAGATTTCGCACTGCAGCCTCGCATCTCAGATCCACAAGGATTTACTTCCCACACTACTCAAGAATCGAACTCAATTCTTAATTTGAATTTACAACTGTGCTAAGACTGTATATGTATCTCGCATTTAATTATCCCCCTAATGGGCCGTCTACACGTGGCCGACGCAATACATTCAAATTAAACGAAATCTATTTCTTTTAATTTGTATCTTTTTCGCATATAAAACCCTCAAACATCAATGGTTTTGTCTTCTTCTGCTCAAGAACTCCAAGGGTTTATTCTTAGACCGTAATATATCATGGTTAATTTTTCATTATATGTACATTTTAGCTTTAATTTCTATATCATAAGCTAATTTGTATTTGTTTTTAAGATGATCGAGATGTATTTTTAATTATAATTTGTATAGTAAAAAAGTAAAAATAATGTCAATTTAATATGTTGTAAATATGTAGATTTTGTATATGAAAATATAAACTAATATACACAAATTAGAGTAATCATAACCTATCACACTTCCAACACTAAGGCTAAGTAGTTACAAGCATCAAATTCATGGTTCATCATATCATCGTCCTCGTTGAAGAAATTTGATGATTTCTTTGGAGCATTACTCTCCTTCTTAAAATTTCCAGACTTGTTTCTACCCATCTTAGTTGACTTTTTTATTGAATAAATACAAATCCCTAAATAAACCTTATACAAATTAAAAAGTAAACAAAAACCAACATTGGGAGACAATTACGAATTCAGAAGTTTCAAATTCATCTAAAAATGTTATCTTTTATGCATAAATGAAACGACCACTCCATAAATACACAAATCTACATATTTGCAACACCAACATGTTAAATTGACATTATTTTTGCTTTTTACACAAATTATAATTACTTAAGGAAAAAAAAAACATCTCAATCATCTTAAAAAATAAATATAAATTAGCATATGATATGAAATTGAAGCAAAAATATTGTATATAATAAAATTAACCATTTATATAATAATGTTTAAGAATAAACTCAGGGTCTTGAGAACTAAAAGAGATAAAGCTTGATGTTTGAGGGTTTATGTCTCAAAAAGGCAATTAAAGAAATAAATTTTGTTTAATTTGAATGTATTGGATTACCATGACTCATTCATTGCATGGTAATTAAGACCGAGGATGGCCACGCACGGGCTTAGTCCGCAAAATTCAAATTAGGAATTGTGTTCGATTCTGAGCAAGGAGTAACTTGCGGATACAGATATGTTTCTAGGTCTCGAATCCTCGTTTGTTTAATGGGACGCAGATGCCAACTCCTTAAGTCATTTTTAATTTTTAACGATATATGACTATGTTCTTTAATTTTCTAGACAAATCGAACTTTGGAGTTCAAATTATGACACGTTTTTATATATAGTAACTAAATAAACATATAGCTAGTTGAGTTTATATATCGATAATCAATTATGGATATTTTTAGAATTAAGATCATTCACTTTTAACGTTACGTTAAAGTGGACGAAATTTCAATAATACTTTAATCCCCTAATTTTATTACATACAAATGAGACGTCGACCCAAAAGTATTGTTGGGCCGCACGGATGAATTACTCCGATAACTATGGGCTTTGCATTATGGATTAATTCATGTGGTCTTTGATCAAATGGGATTAGTTTCACACTAATTGATCAACCTAAAAGTCAAAAATTATTTCTGCTCTATTATAGCCAAACCTAATTTTTACAATCGATTTATTGTATCTTAAATAGATAGTAGTTTTAATTGAATAATCTACCATATTCATATTGAGAAAAAGATGGCTATTTATAGCTGCATTAATTCTCGACATATGTTGAGTCCGATCATGTTTAACCGGTCAGGCGTATTGAGCAGTCGATGATTGTCACAATAGAGATGGATAGGTCCATTAAATGACATTTTGAGTTCTTCAAAATAGTCTTTCAAATACGTAGGAGTTTTAAAATCGAGAGTACAACTAGGAAGTCAATTGATTAAATATGCAACGATAAAAATGACATTTCATAAATATTTGTGACATTCATGCTAAATATGAGAGCACGTATACCTCCAATAAAATCTAAAGAATCCTTTTTTGTTGGGGGTGCATATACACACGAACTCCCGATGAATACCATTTGTTGTTAAAAAAGTATTTAAGGTGGAATTAAATATTCGGTATCATTATCGAATGAATACCTAATGGAAGTTTGAAATTGAGTTTTGATCATGTTGATTTTTTTTTAAAACCATTCAAAAACATCGGTTTTTAGTTTTAAAATATAAACACAAGTCAGATCGGTGTGATCGCTAATAAATGTGACGAACCACGATGTCCGCTTGATGCAGTTATTTTGATTGTCCCTCACAATTCACTGTGAATGATTGAAAATGAGCTTGTGGGTTTATATCCTTTTTGGGAGAGGGTTTGGGTGTGTTTGGAAAAACTGACATATCACATTGGAGGCTATTGAGGAAATAATTTAAAAAAATTAAAGATGTGGTGACCGATCAATAATGCCATAACAAAATTTATCATAATCCATACAAGAATTAAAAAGCCAAACGAACATTCAGGATACTATAGTTGGTATTCAGAGCAGGGAGTGAGAGCTGCGAATGAGAAAGACTAAAATAGGTGTAGTTCTTTAGCTAAAAGGACAAGAAGTTGAAGAGAAGTTTGACAACTGATAAATGGGTACTGTTCTCCTTTGCTTGTAGAACTTTTGCAGTTCTGCTAATAAAACCTGTCTTACTTAAATATATTGATGCAATCTACACTGTACTAGACAACTGAGACAATGGATGATTTTGATGATGATGCTCTGGGTGTGATGCAGACAAATATTTCTCGCCTTGTAAATCCACAGATGAAGAAGCATAAGGTATGATTCTCTATTCATATTTCCACATAATCAACTGCTTGGAGCCTTTGCATTCTTGGATCGTGGAACCTGGCGCCTTAATTTGAACTTGATAACATTAAAGACGCACGGGTGGCACCAGGCTATTTTTCCTATGTCCAACACCCCCCCCCACCCACCCAAGGAGAGAAGCCTAAATCGAACAAATGGAGAAGTAATTGTTGTGTATAATAAAGGAAGGTAAAGCAAGTATACAAGAGAGAAGTCTATATCCATGACATGAACAAGATGATTCTACTGTGTGCAGAAGGAAAAAAAGGAACAGTTGAAATAAAAAAATTCATCAGTAAGACATACTGATACTAGTTTCTTGAAGCAAATATCCAGTCAACACAGAAGACAAACTAAGAATAGAATATGAAACACTGGTGACAGTAAAAAAATCTCCAATTACACTAAGAATATCACTTAATTGCTTAACCATGTGAAAATTAACACCAATTTAATATCTGCAATATAAGACATACATGAAGGGCTCACATCCATTTGTTTTCCCTTGTCAGAGCCTTTAAATCTTTTTTTCACTTTCTTGTAGATGGTGTTCTCATCTTTGTTAAGTTGTTGACATTCAAAAGTTTTTGGAGTTGGCTTTCCACTTTGAAGACTTTCCTGTGTGCCAAAGTTCCCCATTGATAAGGCCTTCAGTTTATCTTTGTGCATTTTCAATGCCTCCTCCTCTATATCAAGGGCATCCTCATCCGTTAAATCACCCTAAAATCATAACAAATGAAAAAGTATTCAAATTCATGATCTTCCAATTGAAGTGCCTATCATGAATCAATTCCTCAGATTGGTCAGACAGCATTATAGTATCTCGCCAGATTTTACCCCAAACGGTATTCTCATGTTTTTCCTCTTCGGAATCATCGTCATCCTCAACATCAACCGTCTTAGATTGCAGATACCTACTTTGCAGTAAAACTAGAAAGATCAATGGTTAAAAATTCATCAGAATGTGATGAAACACTTTAACAAGGCATGTTAAATGTAAGAATTTACAAAGAGATCAGATAGGACTAAATGTGCATTAAACAAATGTGCATTAAAGATCCAAAATAGTGTACATAAATATTGCTGTAACGTAAATAGGTCACATTAACAAATCAGCAGGAAATTTTTTCTGCTTAAACAGGATAAGTGGCTCACATTAAAAAATGCTAATGAAGTAGAAAAATGACAACATTAGCGCATGAACTCAAAAGACTGTGAGTCTCATTTTTGCACAAATTGAAATAAAGCGACGCTTAACATAGATTTATCAAGGAAGATTATTATAGAACATTGTTTGTATCGAACTTCGCCTGATAAATGCTCGTGGATTCACTAACATTTGAAGCCTCGCTTTGCTCGAGCAAGGATCACGATACAATACAAGCTAGCATAATAATCATACATTAGTCATCTCTTTTCCAAGGTTACAGTGTCATTTGTCATAAATTTTACCAATAAACGTGAGAACTCAAAGTTTCACATCTACTTGTCAACAATTAACATACAAAATCGAACTTGTAATGATACCAACAGTAAGAACAACGAATTTATTTTTCCTCGCGAATTCTCTATCGTCCTCACGGTTCATCATCTCATGTCCTCATCCCATTCTCGCCCATAAAGATAAAGGATGTAATGATACAAGTAAATTTCTACATGATTAGTTTTCACCACACTCTAAAATATGAATCAAAATATAAAAAATTATGTACACAAATGTATCAAACGCTTTCTTATTATGAAATAAATAAAAAATCATCTCGAGCTAGTTATCAAGTTTATAGTATCTCAAAGCCGAATCTCATCAACATTATCAACGGGCGAAAGAAAATTAGAATAAGATGATATTAACTTTCAAATCAAATAATCGGATGTTCATCGAAGATCGAGCATCCTCGCTTACGCCCGTTGGTACCACATATTTCCGCTGCGGAACTATACCATAACAAAACCAATAAGTACAAGCTGCATGAAACACTCGTTAAATACCAAATCAAGCATATGAAAATATATAGAAGATATATCAAATCAAATAATCGGATGCTCATCGAAAGAGTCGAAATTCAATATATCTCCCTCGCTAGAACTATACTCATAACAAACCAATAAGTACAAGCGTAATAAGGAAACACTCGTTAAATACCAAATCAAGCATATGAAAATATATACTAAATATACCAAGCATAGTAATCATAATTTATCACATTTCCAACACAAAGGCTAAGTACTTACATGCATCAATTTCATCATTCATCATATCATCATTCATCATATCATCGTCCCTGCCAAGATATTTGACAATTTCTTTGGGAGCATTACTTTTCTTAAACTTTCCGCATTGTTTCTACCCATCTAAGTTGACCTTTATTGAATGAGTATTAAACCCCTAAAGAAATCGATACAAATTAAAAATAAACAAAACCAACGCCAAAACCAAACAATTATGAATCTTGTGTTAAATTCATCTAAAACATGCAATCTTCATGCATAAAACGAACCACCTTCACAAATACACAAAATTTACACATTTACAACATCAATATGTTAAATTGACATTATTTTTGTTTTTTTACTACACCAATTATAATTAGTTAAAGAAAATATCTCAATCATCTTAAAAACAAATATAAATTAGCATATGATATAGAAATCAAGCAAAAAATATTGTATATAATGAAAATTAACCACGATATAATTGTGCGCTAGTTAATAAACTTTTGTAGGTTCTCGAGAATGTTAAGACAAAACCTTTGATGCTTCGAGTTTATGTTCAAGAAGAAAAATTAAAGAAATAGATTTCGCTTTTTGTTGAATGTGAATGGATCACCTACGCTGGGTGCCCAATAGCGGGATTAAAGTTAATGACCGAGAATGAAGACGGGCTTACCATGGTCAATTCAAATTAGAATTCAAATTCGATTCTGGAGCAACTGAGTAAATCCTCAGTGATACCGACGGAGTTTATGAGGCCTGAACTCGCTGGTGACTTCATTAATATTAATCCTCATTCAGCATCACTAATGAAAAGAAACCAAATAGAGTCGATCTAAAGCTATTAAAACTACGGATCTCAGGCGAAGGAAACATGGATAAATTGTGGTGTTTCTGATCAAATGTTGGTCCTTATTAAGCCACACACCACCGATCGGTCAAACAAAATATTTTCGTTTATTCTTAGGCACCAGCCATAACGATTTAGTTGCATCTTAAAGAGACAAGAGTTTGAAAGTGAATAATCACTTGTATTCATATCGTAGAAAATTAGAATATTATTGTTTCCAAGTTTATCTTTTCTCAATATGAATATAAGTGATTATTCACTCAAAATTACTGTGTATTTAAGATGCAACTAAATCGCTGTAACAATTTGGTTTGCCTAGAATAGAACGAAATAATTTTTTGATTTTTAGGTTGATCAATTAGTGTGTAACTAATCGGATGACCCATTTGATCAAACACCACATGGATTTATCCATGTTTCATAAGCCACAAAGCTCATAGTCATCGGAGTAATTCATTCGTGCGGCCCAACAATAGCTTTTGGGTCCAACGTCTTGTCGGGCCTTTTCATTAGTAGTTAATAAGATTGGGGGATGAAGTATTATTGAAATTCATATTTGAGTTGGCCCATTTTAAATGTTAAATTGATTGATCTTAATTCTAAAACATATTCATAATTGATTATCATATATAAATTCAACTAGCTATATGACTATTTAGTTACTATATATAAAATGTGTCTCATAATTTGAACTCAAAAGTTCGATTTGTCTAGAAAGTTAAAAGAACATAAGCATATAATACGCAAAGAAATCTAAAATGACTTCAAAGGAATCGACATCCTCTGAATCCCCATATTCCGCTCAGAGTTCGACTTGAGCCCGCATCTGTATCCACAAGGATTTATTTCCACACTACTCAAGAATCGAACATGAATTCCTAATTTGAATTTACCATCAGGCTAAGTCTGTGCATGTACATCCTCAGTCCTTAATTACCCTCACCCTAATGGGTCAGTTCTCACATGGTTGATCCATTAACTTAAACGAAATTTCTTTAATTAAATATCTTTTTCAGACATAAATCCTCAACCGTCAAAGGTTTTTGTCTTCTTCGTTCTCAAGAACCCACAAAACTTTATTCTTAAGCTCTAATTATATCATGGTTAATTTTTCATTATATAAAATATTTTAGCTTCAATTTCTATATCATATGCTAATTTATATTTGTTTTTTAAGATGATTGAGATGTTTTCTTTAACTAATTATAATTTGTGTAGTAAAAAAGCAAAAATAATGTCAATTTAACATGTTGGGGTTGCAAATATGTAGATTTTGTGTATTTATGGAGGTGGTCGTTTCATTTTATGCATAAAGATAGCATTTTTTATATGAATTTAACTTACAAGATTCATAATTGTCTGTTTTTGACGTTGGTGTTTGTTTGTTTTTTAATTGTATCAGTTTATTTAGGTTTGTAATTATTCATTAAAAATGTCAACTCAAGCATGGATAGCAAAGTTTAAGAAGGAGAGTAACGCTTCCCAAGAAATCGCCGAATTTCTTCAACGAGACGATGATACGATTTAACGATGAAATTGATGCCCGTAGCATTTAGCTTAGTGTTAGAAGGCGGTGTGATGGATTATGATTATTCGCTTAGGTACATTAGTTTATATTTTCATATCCTCGATTTGGTATTTGGCGAATTGTTCTTTACTATGCTTGTACTTATTGATTTGTTATGTAGTCACAAGCGAGAAATGTGGTATCACTCTGACATAAACGAGATGCTCGATCTTCGATGAACATCCGCATTTGATTTGAAAGTTAATATCGCTTTATTCTAAATTTTTTTCCTTCATCGTAATGTCATCAGTTACTTTCCATATTATAAAACTTGATGACATTTCGATGATTTTTTATTTATTTCTTTAATAAGATGCGTGTTATTGTTTTGTTTACATAATTTTTTATATTTTGATTCATATTTTAGAGTGTGAGTTAAAGCTAATCATGTAGAAGAATTTTACTTGTATTATTACATACTTTATAATTATGGGATGTAATGAGATGAGTATCTATAAGTGATGATGCAGTAACGAGGAGGATAGATTCGCCGCAAAAAGTAAATTTCGTTTGTTTTTTGTTATCATTACAAGTTATGATTTTGTATGTTAATTGTCGATTTAGTAGATTTGAAGTGCTCAAATTATTGGTAAAATTTATGACACTATAACTTAACCTTGGAAAGAAGATGATTGATGTATGGTTATGCTTGTATTGTGATCCTCGACATCAAGCTGTGCAAAGAAAGTTTTATAATAATTTTGTTACTTATCTAGTGATGAAGTTCGATTACTAAACAATGTCTCAAGTAGCGAATCTTACTTGATCATCTATGTTAACTGCCCTTTTATTTTGGGCTTTTAGAAAATGATTTATAGTCTTTTGAAGTTCATGTGCCCAATGTTGTCATTTTTGTTCTTCAGTAGCATTCTAATGTGAGTCACTTATCCTCGGTTTTTTAAAACAAAATATTTTCCACTTTGATTTGTTAATGTGACCCTATTTTAAACATACCAACTATTAATGTGTACTATTTGAGCTTAATGTACATTTGTTCCTATCTCGATTCTTTTGTAAATTCTTACATTTACTATGACTTGTTAAAGCAAGCTTCATCACATTCTGATGAGTTTTTAACCATTTATCTTTCTAGTTTTATGGCAAAGTAGGTATTTGCACAGGATCATTATAATTCAAATAAAAGCTACGTGTGTCGATTAAGGCTACAAAAATTGTTAATTTTGATCATGAGCCAATCTTTTTGGGATAAAGGGGTCATTTTTCAAGATAAAGCTTCAATTTTTAGCGTAAACTCGATAATACACATTCATATAACAAATAAAAAATGACCAATCTAAAAATTCAATAAGATCACATTAGTAATTGAAATCACATGTGTATGTGAAATCCAAATAAATAATCTCTAACATTCTTGATTATTAAGCATAAATAGTCAAAGCTGGAAGATTTACACCAAGAAAAACCTTATTGCTTAGAAATTAATAAAATCAACCACAAGATCCAAAATAAAAACCCATACCACTTCTCCATTTATGGATCTAGGCTTCTCTCCTTGGGGGGGTTTGATGAAAAAATAACCGAATTATACCCGTCAAATTTACACGCCTTTTGTGTTATGTCAAGTTCGGGACACTAATACATGTCGTAGATATGGTCGATTTCCATTCATTTGGAAAACAGGAGTTCCTTGTTGCTTTGAGTGCTAGCTGAATCAAATAGCATATAATCCTATTAACTAGAAGAATTTACCTGGGTCTGGATTTTTGTCAGGATGGTATTGCATAGAAAGCCTTCAATATGCCTTCTTTAATAATTGACAAATTAATGAACTTTCTAGATAATAATTTATTTAAAATTGACAATCGATAAATTAATAATTCTATAAATTAAATTTCACTAATCCCGATAGCATTAATTTACAGAGATTTTACAAAGAGATGCATTAACAGCACTGCGGAGTGTCACCTGTGACATAAAAACTACACACATTAAATTAAACTTGCTACAAATTCAATACACCCGCTGCTTTTTACTTACGAAACAACAAAATTGATGAAAGATGAATAACTTGGAAGACATTTTCAAAGTTACAAATGAAAACTTAAAACACCAACATTGATGAAAGATGAATATTGAGGTTACCATAGAATCCCAATTCTAGAATCTAACACTCTTACTAATCCTAGCATTGATACCAACGAAGCCCGCCCAAGGACCATGCAGCCTTGTGCTCCCCGGACCTGTCCTTCCGACCCACTACTTTCTTTGGCGTGGTTTGTCCTGCAGAAGGAAGAATGCGTATTAGCATCTTGCGCCTATTAAGATTGTCTTTTCCTAATCTGCAATATGAACAAAAGTAGAATGAGCTTAAAGTAATATGAACAATAGTAGAATGAGCCGAAAGTGCCACAAAGAAATAAAATAATGCTAAAAGGAGACCACTGCAGGTAAGTTTGTGTCCTTACTTGATGAGATATTTGACGCTACCATCTACAAATGGTTCCGTAAAGGTGAAATTGCCAAGGGCCTGCAGACCCATCAATCACTTAGATAACATTAATAGATTAAAACCAAACGGATATTTTCTACACCCTATGGGCGGTAAGGATAATAGAGAACGCCAAGAAAACCAGTAGACAAATCTAAAAATGAGAACTCGAGTTGGGGAAGAAAATGATGGATTTCCACTCTTTACTCTACAATAATGTTATATTTCAAAAGTTAACTATGATTTAACTATGCACAAGTTCCCTTCTGCCAAGCTTACCATGAGGTTCCATTAACATTGTCAATATGTATACAACGACATTACAGGCACAATGCAACCAATATAAAAGTCTAAAGGATACAAAAATCTATGACAAAAACTAGTGATTCACTCTTAACAAAACTTTGCATGCACTATTTCCTATGATTTTGATTTCTTGTTTTATATACACAGTGCTAGTGTCTGCAATGATCGACGTTATTTGGCTTCCTAACAATACAACCATTTATACTAACATGAAGATTGTTATGTAGAAAATTTTCTTATCAGTAATACTATGGCTATTATCTCAAATATGTTCCGCACAATTAGGAGAGTCGACATAAAATAAACCAATCCACTATATTAATTTCAATAGAACACTACATTGGCTAAATAAGGGGAAGCATCAAGAAAACTAAGTATTAAGTTAAAGCACAAGGATGCTTGGACAAGAAAGCATATGGCATCTACTAAGGATTCACAGCAGTATATAAAGTATACTGCACATTGGCAAAAGGAGATGCATTAGAAGCGAACCTTTATATAGATTCCGGATGGCGGTTATTTTTGCAAAGACGCTCAAGCTCAACTTCCTCAGACCTTCAAATCTAAATCTCTCGCCACCACTAAGGCTACGGTCGACGCATCATCTATTTCATCTTGAACATTATCGTTGTAATTGATTTTTTTCTCATTTAATCTCTATTTCGAATTGTTAATACGATATAGAAGGACCGCTACTACAAAGAGTATTACACCCTTGATCGTGAAGATCGATTGCTTGTCAGTCTTCGGAATTGCCGATGCATTGCGGTTCAAATACGATCGACTCAACCTTGTATCGAGAATTAATCTCGTATAAATATATGCATCTTTCTCAATATGAATATAAGCATTATTCACTCTTAAAACTACTATCTATTTAAGATGCAACTAAATCGGTGTAAAAATTAGGTTCGGGCAAGAATAGAACGAAATAATTTTCCGACTTTAGGTTGATAAATTAGTGTAATTCAATCGGAGTACTCCATTTGTAGTAATTACATATCGGAATAATTCATCCGTGCCCAACAATACTTTTTGGGTCGACGCCCCGCCGGTACTTCATTGTAGGTACAAAATTGCAAGCATTAAAGTATTATTGAAATTTGATTATCGAGCATATAACTCAACTAGGTATAAGGCGATTATTTAGTTACTATATAAAACGTGTCATACTCAACCTGTGTTCGATTTGTCTAGAAATTAGAATATAATAGCAGCAATATGTTAAAAAATGTATTTCAAAAGTGAGTCAGCATCCTTCAAGATCTTACGCCCGGCCCGAGAGTTAAAACCTCAGAGCTCCGCATCTGATTCAATAGTGATTTATCTCACATTGCTCAAGAATCGAATCTTAAAAGCACAATAAAGAAATAGATTTCGCTTAATTTGAATGTATCAATCACCACGCGACGCCCATTGTGCGGATAATTAAGCATCGAGATATATTACTTTGTTGCGCCACTGGGTTATAAATTCAAATTAAGAATCGAGGTTCCGATTCTTGAGAAAGGAAGTAAACTGAGGTCCGAATCTCGAAGGACTAGAGATGCCAACTCTTTGGAAGTCATTTACTTATTTAACATATTATATGACTATGTTAACTCTCTAACAAATCGAACTTAATTCCAAATTACGATACAATATTTTTATGTATAGTAACTAAACATTCATATAGCTGGGCTGAATTTATATATCGATAATCAATTAAGTAATATGTTTAGAATTAAGATCAACTAATTTTAACATTTAAAATGGACGAAATCTCAACATGAATTTCAATAATACTTCAATCCCCAATCTTATTATTAACTACTAAATTTAAAAAGGTCAAGGCATCGGATCCAAAAGCTATTATCGTCCGCCAAGGAACGAATTACTATGATATCTATGATTTTGTGGGCTTATGAAACATGGATGTGGTGTTTGATCAAATGGATCATCCGATTAGTTGCTAATAATTAATTGGATCAACCTAAAGTCAAAAAATTATTTCTGCTTTTATTCCAAGCAAACGAAATTTTAAAGGAATTTAGTTGAATCTAAAGAGACAAAGAGTTTTGAATGAATAATCATTTGTATTCATATTGAAAAAAAGATGCACATATTTATACATATTAATTCCCTATGTAAGGTTGTCTAAATTGAAACAATAATATTCTAATCCATATACAATCAATCAACAACGACCAACAATCATAAAATCGTAATAAATTAAGGAAAGCGTTTCATTATTCTAATAACGGCATATATCAATATTCAATAATCACTTGCCGGACGGAAAGTAGGCCGAATCAAGCTCGGTAGTCATTTCAGAAGGACATTGCCAACCGATGTCACAGTACATGCTCGAGTAGTAATAATAAGCAGCTAAAAGCGGAATTATGTAATGGAAAGTGGAAGCAAGACAAGATCAAAAAGTAAGAGACTAAAGAGATTGATAGAACTTGGAGAATGGACGGGGAAGAAAGATTATTTAGTTGAGCAATGTAACTGAACGAAGCAATACTGAT